>JAZKJV010008224.1:607500-1150536 GCA_037367405.1 Ottelia alismoides
TATATAGCCCCTACTGACTCTCCACATCTCACGAATAGTAGATATGGGACTAAACATAAGTGGGTGTGAAGGGATCCAATTACCCACCTACACATGACGTATACTCCAACACGAATATATAGAAATTTATAGGTGGAGGTCTCACTGACGTCACACCATCTTTTCCTTGAAAAATAATATCCACTTGCATTAATATTCTCCATACCATATTGGTATGTTCCAAGACCTCCCCTGTCCCCACAAGTCTTTCCTCTCTAATGAGGTCCAGAAGTTGTGCCAAAGAGAAACATCTATTAGAGGCATAAAATCTCTGCCTTTACTCCACAGTACAGGTAGCTCACTTCCGTATGTTCCACATGCATCCCGGCAGAAGACCAGGATTAGTTGTGGTTGCCACAGCAACCAAGTTGGTATATTAATTTCAGTCCCCAACTTATACGAAATGGATCCAATAGATCCGATGGAGGTCTCAGTTTTTTGAACATGTGTTATTTATGGGCATTAAATTTGACAGCATGTAGACATTCTATGAGAACACACCCAAAAATCTCTCATGGATCAGAAACTAAAATGAAAAACAACTAATAGACAAAAAACACTATGTACAGAATCTTGCATATTCTTCATCATTTGCATTCGGATCATAAGACGCTATCACCTGTTCCATCACAAGCTCAAAGCTCCATAAAGTTTGACATTGGAACTTTGTGTAGGGGAAAGCCCGATCTATGGACTCTAAGGATCAATCTAACATGAGAAATTCCCCACCACCATCAAAGACAGAAACAATATTCCAAGTATTGTGACAGAACTTTCATTCCAAGTATTGTGACAGAACTTTGCTTGAAAAATCCATAAGAATAAATAGAAGCATTCAATTTAGCACGACAGCAGAAAGATCTGGCTTCAATACCCCAAACAAACCGCCCAAACCCCAAGCAAAGGGACTTTCACACAGACATCAGCGTATACTTTCGTAATTACATATAAATCACTCTATAACTGCAAATTAGAGGGAAATTCCTAAGTAGTACCTCGGGATTACAAAAATCCCTAAGTACTACAATATCTTTTTTTGGGTACTACAGAGGTGTTGCATGCTCAAGATGCGACACTGCCTATTCTTTATCTGGATACTACAAGCGTAGCGCGTCTTGAGGATGTGACACTGGTATCGCACTTCAGAAATACGATATATTAGGGAACTTCATGAAATGACTTGATTCCGGGGTGTTTTTAGTATATCGCATACTTGATATGCGATATACCTAATAGTTCCTGGAAAACAGTACGCCTACTTTGTACACGCAATATACTTCCTGGAAATGACTCAATTCCAAGGTGTTTCTGGTATATCGCATACTTCACATGTGATATACCTAAAAAGGTCATGGAAAACAGTACGCCCACTTTGTACACGCGATATACTTCTTGGAAATGACTCAATTCCAGGGAGTTTCTCTTATATCGCACGCCAAGAATGCGATATAGAAGAAACTCCCTGGACTTGCATCATTTCCAAGAAGTTTTGTCATAGAGCCATCCATTCATAATAGATCTTCATTTCCTAGGAAAAAATACATTTATTTTCTTGAACCCTCATCCACATTGAAAATAGAATAAATTAAATGCACACATTCGTAATAGATCCATTCATCCACATTGAAATTGGAATAAACAAAAAGCACACAATCATGCACATCATTTCCAGGAAGTTTTGGCATACAGCGGTTTTGTTGAACTCCCAAACATTCAATGCACACATGATTGACCCCCAAACATTCAAAAACATTATAATTTCATTAACGTAGCATTTTACAAAAAGTGTTTCCATGAACATCATATGTTACTTGACAACATCCATAGCAAAAAAATTCGATTTCTAATTCTATCGTCTTCTTCTCCGTTGATATGTCCTCGTATGATGTGGATCAAAAGGTAATAAACGACTGCCCTCATCAATCATCGTTATTTGAGAGGGTCCTGCACCGTCGTCCTAGAAGGTTGGCATTGGTGGTGGTGTAAGCATGAAGTAAATGGGTTGAGTACCCTTACGTCCATGCCTAGCCTCATCGGTGCCTGCAGTGTTGGCATGTCTTCACTCTGTCGCTCGACAGCTGTTAGAAAATAGGAAGCGGAAGCCGAAATGATAAACAGAGTATAAGAAGAACAGAAAGATAAGCATGGAACACCATGATTTTACGTGGAACCCTACTCCCTAAGGAGCGGGATGAAACCACGGAAAAAGCCCTCAAAGGGACATATGCTTCATTGCTTTTTCTCATCTGATACAGGATTTCTGGGGCTCCTTATATAGCCTCCACAGAGCTTCCAAGTCCCACCACTGGTAGATGCAGGACTAAACAACTGGATGGGGTAAATGGATCCTGGAGGTATCCATTTACTCATCTACAACTCAATAGACGCATATAAAAAATACTCCAACACTCCCCCTCAAACTGGAGCATGCAATGCTCAGCTTGGACAAACAGAAAGAGACTCAACTCAACGCTACAAGACACTACGGACAATATCAACCCAACGCGCACAACTGCTGCTATCGAGGACATTGCTTCTCATGTTGTGCAGGTGAGGAGGACGAACGGGCTGGAGTGTGGGTCAAATGAAGACTCGGAATCTGGCCATCGAGTTTGAAACTGCGCCTGGAGTCTCCTCGTCGGAGAACTGGGTCTCTCCCATCTGACTCAGAGAATAGTGCTCTACTCTGGAGTACCTATGATACCACATGAAAAAACTCTAGCCGACAAAACAAGACGAATGATGGGGACCACGAAACTGAAGATCGCATGCATGTGCGTCTTGAACTGCAGACTCGGAAAATATCTGACGTCGAGTCTGAACATCCGCTGTAGAGTCTGAACAATATCTGGCTGGTCTGAGGAATCTGCAATCTGGAGAAGGCATGTGACTCTACATATACTCCCCCTTTCTCCCATACTTGTCGGAAAAAGAACATCGACAAAGTTGGGAGAAGACAATGACAAGGGGGAAATAACATGAACATTCACAAAAAATTTCTTGCAGCTTTTCATTCATTTTTTAGTCGATAGCGTGGAGGTCCTCGAAGGTAAAGCACGACGTTGGAATGTCTTGACGGTAGCCAAACTGACGAAGAACACAGTCCGGAAAATAATATTCCACAATGTGGAAGTATAACAACGGCATCTACACCCTCGAAATGTTCTGCCCCTCCAGACAATCGGCAGGTAGATGTGCAAGTACACCATCATCACATGGCGTCCATATCACCTGCATGGAAAAATGATATGTAATTTAATGGCAGATGCTTGAAGAAAATTGAATGAATGTGTTGTGGCTTATTTACCTGCTCTGGTGATTGCATGTCGTAACCGTCGCGGTATGGTCTCATGACATGCATTAGTTATCGACGGTGCACGAATGCAGCAGCCCAATGAACTCCTAGCGGACGACCGTGCCACTACGGTATTTCCATGATTACTGGAGCAATGTATGGATAATATGCCCATGCCACAACTGAAGCAATATGACCGAGCCCCTGATCTCCTCGGTCATCATATTCTGCTACTAAACATAGATGCATGTATAGGAAAGCAAGGACCGCGGATCCCTAGCTCAGCATCCCAGAGTACTATAGATCATGCAGATGTGGCAGTATAATCAGAGAAATCAGTAACCCCGACTTGTCTGTAAATAAAACACCTCCCAGCAGTTGTAAAATGTATGCTCGTGCATGCCTATGCAAGATCACCTTATCAGCATCCTCTTCCAGCTCCTCATCGGTTCCTCAAGGGATGAAATCGTATAAGGCATGATTAATCTCTCCCGCGTTATTAATGCGCCATTTGTGATATGTAGATAGCTGCAGTATGGAATCATCAGTGCTCCAGAAACGGAGGGTCCGGAAGCAAGGCAATCGTTCGCATTAACAACATTCGCCACTCGTCTGCCGATAGATTCTCAATAATAATGTCAGTAGGTGTTGATTTCCCAATAGTCTGGACATAAACAAAAACTCCGTGTACATCATCATCATCGACGATAGACGTCAACGTAGGCTCTTCGCCTGCGTCGCGTGGAATGTGATGTGATAGTTTGTTTTTTTATTGTTCATGTCCAGGTTGAACTTCCTTTGGACTAGGTTCAACAACTTATCAAAGGTCATGGTCGGCATTAACTCAAAACCACGCACATTGGCCGTCGAAAAACCAATAATCAAACCCTTCACATAAAACATACTATAGATCGACTTCATTCCAACCTAATACGTGAGGCCACTATATAAATCAACATTATAGGATCATGAAATTTGGGGGGAAACGTGTATGATATATCATAGACCTAACAACATAAAAAAACATGGACTTTACATAAGCTTTCGAGAAATAAGGGAGGACTCGGGAGGAGAGGCGGCGACACAGGAAGAGTGCCCATGATGTGGAAGAGGGGTCGGAGGAGGACTACCGTGGAGGAGGCGACGGAGCAGGAGGTCGAGCGTCACGAAAGAGCGGTCAGAGGAGGACGACCGTGGAGTAGGAGGCGAAGCAGGAGGTCGAACAGGTCACCCAAGTCGAGGATGGATGATCGCGCATGAAGAGAAGTGGCAGAGGAAAAAGTGTACAACGATACGTTTAGGTGTACAATGATACGTTTAGGTATAAGGAGGGCATTTACTGGATATCATATTCCTGAAGTGTGATACCAGTGTCACATCCTCAAGATACGCTACACTTGTAGTATCCAGATAAAAAAACATTAGGAAGTGATGCATCTTGAGCATACGACACCCTTGTAGTACCTAGGTAAAAAAATATGTGGTACCTAGGGATTTTTGTAATCTCGAGGTACTACCTAGGAATTTCTCTCCTGCAAATTATATCTAGACCATTGGATCATTGTTTTAGACCCTAACCTATGCCATTCTTACACCACTTACTCGACCATCCATTGATTTAATTATATCATACTATATCCAATGATAGATATTTATTTACTTGCGCCCAATCATAGTTTCAAAAAATCGGACTGGACCTGTTGGTCCGATCAGTTGGACCGTGCAAAGCTGTCACAGCAGTGTTAACAGGTGCAACATCGAACAATATTGTGACCTTGCTGACCATAGAAATATCTAGCTTCAATACTCCAAACAAACCGCTCAAACCATATGCTAATTTTAGGGGATTTTACACAGATATCATTGCATACTTTCGTAATTACATCTGAATTCCTCTAAATAATAGCAAATTACATCTAGACCTTTGGATAATCATTGTCTTAGACCCTAACCTATGTCATTGCCTTACACCACAACTCAACCATCCATTGATTTAATCAAATTGTACTGTATCCAATGGTAGATATTTATTTATTTAAGCCCAACCATGGTTTCAAAAAATCGGACCGCACAGGTCGGGTCAGTTGGATCGAGTACCCGGTCCAACTCGGTCGGTTCAATCGTTTTTGTTCAAGTGTTTTTTAAATAATGATAATAGATCGGGTCAAACCGGTGGTCGAATCGGTTGGCAGCCGAGTTGACCCGAATTCAACCAATTTTAATGGATTTGAATTACCTGTTTATTTTGGATCGTTGGTAACTTCGCACAATAAAATCAGTAATCAATAGTATTTTGGGACTATGAGATTACACTAGATTTTGAATATCATATGACAAGACAGATTTGTTTAAGTGTTTCTTAAATAATAAAAAAAGATCAGGTCAGACCAATGGTCGGATTGGTCGGACCGGGATAGGTTGACCCAAACTGGACCGATTTTGATGGTTTTGGATTAGCTAATGGCTATGGACCGTTGGCAACATGGCACAAGAAAAAAATTAACCAAGGTATTTTGGGACTATGATATTATATTAAATTTTAAATATCATCTAATAAGACAGAGAATAATGGTTTGAATATTAGTTCTGATCCTCATACACAAAATACATAAAAATACAAGAAGTGTTAAAATCATCTTGATGTATACATGGTTGAACAGGCACCCACCAACCAACCCATCCAACCTACACATGGTTGCACTTTGGACAAATAATATGCCATAGAGTATGGTTCGATGTACTCAGTGGTTTGTCCATCAATTTGATGGATCATAGGCATACGCCATATAATGGTTTAAACTATGACTTTCGTTATGAATTATTGTTACCATCGTACTAAATTACTATTTCGTTGTTATGTTTACTTTGTTAGCATTCTATTTTACTAAATGTTAAATAATTATTTTATTAACATATGTGTGTATATGTATTATGTATATTATATCTGATTTCTCGATTCAGAAAACTGATTTGACCGGCCTGACCAGTAAATTTAGCTTGGTCTGATTATTTATCAATAGAAATGATGATGGCATGCTGACATCATTGCCGGTAAGATCGGTTTGAACCGATGGTTCAACCCAATCAAACCAAACCGATGAACTACGAGTTCAACGTCCGATTCAATTTTTTAAAACCCTACTCCCAACCCATCCCCCTTCCTCCTACCCACAGCACCTCCCTTGATCCCTTCCTCATTGTCCCCCCGCACCTCCCTCCCCCCACAAACCCCATCATCTTTATCACCACCTCGGCTCCCCCTACACCCCCTCTCCTGATCGCCACCAATTATCCCTCTCTGACCTCGCTGCAGCTACCGTCATCATCTCCCCGTGATCTCCTCGAACCCTGCCACCACCGTCACCACCCCCGAAAGCTTTGAGTGTGAGAAGCATCTTCTTTCACCACTCCCTTTTACATACCCTTCCCCTACTCTGTCAACCCTCGATATCGCCACCTTATGAAGGGAACATCGCCTTCGTCAAGCAGTCGCCAAACACTATCACTTCCTCCTTGCAATCGATGCCATCAGCTCCTCCGCCCACTCTGTTGCATCCTTCTTTGAATTGATTAATATTATCGTAATAAGAGATCACCAACGATTGTCATGGTAGGAAGGAGTGACATTTTTAAAAATGGATGGAGAAGATGAGTGCATAAATACAATATATAATGTGCATGAGTTAAACAATGGCAAATGTTTAGTTCGTGGGAGTGTTATTTATTACTTTGACTTATTTATACATTCTATATGACTAAATTTCTTACTGCACACCTTAAACGGTACTGTATATCAGCTTGTGCAGTGATTATGAAGACAATTCTGCTACAAATATTGCATTTATACCATTTATTTAACAAATAAGTGTTCATTTCTATCTTATTTATTGATCAAAACCATTGAAAACCTTAACTTCCAAAAAAACAAATTTCATGTGCATTTTCCCATTTTGTGGCCAACTTGGGGGAAATATCAGCGATATGTCGATGATATTTCGTTTCCCCAGCAGTGAAATCGACATTTAGGGCTATGTTGAGTGATAACTAAGACAACAAATATCATATAACACCAAATGTACAAGGAAACATAAACCATGAACATTCCCCGCATAAGATGAAACTTCATCTTTATATCTAAAAGAGAGAATGCATATATACTAACCTTTCCACATCGTTTTCCTTGAAAAAGCAAGATTAATGTACACTCGAAGTTTGCAACCATTCGTTTCATTGGCATCTTCCTCTACATCCCACAGGACCTAAAAATCACATGAGTTTTCTTGTAAATCAAATTGAAAAATGTACATTTTTCCTCATTAAGATATCATGAATCATGCAAACAAAAAACCCTTCATGTGTTTCGTTTCCATAGAATTTCAAGCGTTTTCTAAAGCATCTAAAGAAACTGGAACAATAACCCTACAATAAACGATTGCCTCACAATACCAACAAAAGATGGTGATAAATCCCATGCTTTAGCCCAACTTAATATGTTACTGAAAAGAGGGTGGGGGAGTATTTAGGTTTAACATTTGGGGTAAAGGTAGTACAAATTAATGAATGGTATTATACCTATACAATCTATTGAAATCTTAGGTTAATTGAAAATCTATTATGATTTATACAATTTAGAAAAGACAATCATATAAAAATGTGCCAGGTTCATTCAGCCAGATGGCCTGAAACAATTACGCAAGTATATCAAAGCATACAGGGGAATATAGAGAGTGTTCGCAAATTTTAATTAAAGATACAAGGTAATTAAAAATTATTATGACACCTTGAAACAAAAGGATGTGTACAATGCAAAGATATGGAATCATTTTTTTATGGACTACATTCATTTCTTCAAAACAAATATAAAGTTTCCTGATAAAGACTGTTAGCTCAACTATATAAAACTTTTTTAGGCAATCAACTAGAAATAAACTATAAATAGGTTTCATATCACAAGATAACTCGAAACAACTATGTATTATAATATCCATAATATCGAATAGGAAAGCTGTCGATATTGTGACAGGACAAGAGATTGGAGGTGCATATGTTGCACATACAACCAGTACAAGGGCCTAGACTATGGATTTGGACATGGAATTTCATAAAGGCTAACCATGACTACCCGACAATACATTCAATATACACATGTCGCACATCCTCTATATGTACCAAGACACCATTTTAGAACACTGATCATTTTACTTTTTTTTAGAAATGAACACCGATCATATACACCATAAAATCATCAAATCTAATCAATATCCACACCTTCAAATTCTGTAGTCCACGAGACATCTTCTATTAAAAGCATAATCAACCCAAAGACATGCTTGCACCAACAAAATCTCACTTCATTTTTAACATCCTAAACTACAATGATAATGATAAACTAATAACTATAATAACTAGTGAACTGTTAAAAGATAAACTAGTCCATGGAAGGAAGATGGGGTTTTTAAGAGATTGTCTAAGGAACACAACATTTGCCTGATCATTCTCTTTTGGTTGACTCTTAAAAATAGTTAGCAGAATGCCTTTTTTATGGCAAGTTACAGGATAAAATCCTTTCTCCAAACTACTAATACCGATCATTAGTGGAAATCCATTCACATAATGGACTTTGCATAGTGTTCCAAGAACCAGATATGAGGCAATAAACTAGAGGTAGAAGATGATAGAGAGCGGGAGCGAGAAGGGTCAGAGGCACGTGAGTGGCAAGGGAGACTGTGAGCAAGTGAAGGGGAAGGGAAATGCATCTGATGCCTTCATCCCATGCAAGGATGGGTGGAGCTGTCACCTATGAATGTTAAAGATGCAGGGATGTGGGCTACCAGGCTGCTGTGTGCCAAAATCTGGTTGTGTGCTTCAGATGTAGAATGACGGCATCAAAGGGCCCAGAAGGAAGTTGAGATGCCACTCAGGAGTGCGGTGGATGGCATTTTGATTGGTGAATGCTCAAGAGACAGAAGCGAGATATAGGTGGAAACATCTCAAGTTGGCACGGTGCTCGGTCCATCTTTTTCTGGGGATGTGGTGCAACTTCAAGGCCAGGATGCAAAGGTCAGGCTGTTTGACGTGACGGATGGGGGCATTACTCGACAACTGATGCAGTGAAGATGACCTATTCTGAAGGACCACACTAGCTCAAAGACATGATGTTGTCGAGTTCGAATGAAAGGGATATGCCCCTCAGAAGCGGGACTTTGATTACGTTCGTACGACTCTTACGATGGGAGAGACGACTCTGTAGGCCTCTCCTAGGTACCCCCCTTGGACTTGATGGTGGAGCTTGTAGGGCCTCACAACCCTCTGCCAATTGATGCCGTCTCACTTTCCAGTGAGCATAGTTTCATGTCCATGTATCAAAGATGCGACATTTGGCGAGATCATGTCCTATGATTTGGATTAGGGATGGTTAGGTGATTAATCAATCATACGAAGTGATCAATCAATCAAGTGACCATTTGATATTTAAATAAAGATTTAAAAAATAATAATCGATCATGCCAAGAGTGATTGATCAATTACTACAAAGTAAGGCCAGGTGATAATTCTGGTGATTAATCACAACAAAAACGGCATATTAAGGTGATCCATCAATTTAATAGGAGTGATCAATGCATAAACAGCAACTTCAAGTGATCAATCGAAACAAGTAGGGTAATCAAATCAGTGGCGAATGATCAATCAAATCATCAAGGTGATTGATCAAAGTGTGAGATATCATTAAATTCAAATCCTAGCATGCCTATATATAACATATGCATATTCATTGAGACTTTTTACATTTACATGTTATAAAAATCTTTACCATCTTCTTTGAGTTATCCTCAACTTTCGGCTTGACATTTAGGTTAAGCTTTGATATTATTCCATTAAATCATAAGTTTTAGTGGAGGAGTGGCTTCTCTTTTGTCGTTCATTCTTGTAGACAAATTATTATGCCTACGTATTATCTTTACGGTTTATATTTATTTCTTCTGTCTTATGTAATTTACACATGGGCTTTTCCTCTATATAAGATAGCTCTAGGGTTCTTTGGAATATACAGATTTGATCTTTTTCCCAACATGGTATCAGAGCGGTGGTCCTAGACCGGAGCTCTCATACCCGAGAAAAACCCTAGCCATCTACCCACCCCCCTCTCCCACGTTGTCGTTGTCGCCTGTAGCCATTGCCACTTCTCGCGGCCCCAGTCGCTGCACGCGGTACCCACTGCCGCTCGCGGCTCCCGCCGTTGCCTGCGGATCTCGCCACTCTCTGCGACTTTCGCCACCCTCCACTGCTTGCGGTTGTGTTTTGTAGCAAAGATCGTTGATGTGATTGTTTGAATTCTAAGTCTACACATGCAACCACTTCCCCGTGTGTCTGTATAGACAGAATCTTCCTTTGGTCTACAAACATTAGTTTTTTATCAATTCGACAGTCTGTCAGAAAACAAGGTTGACATCCACGCCACAGGTGCTTTCCGAGGTCCGACGTCGATAACTATGGGCCATGCAGTTCATGAGCCGCATGCAGTCTACCGATAAGAAACATATTCTTACCAAGGAGTCGGATGAGGAAACTGGAGTGAACGCCTCCTGGGAGGCGGATGATGCTTGTGCATGTATTTGGTTGCCTGGTACATTGACCATAGAGATCCCCAATGATGTTTTACATCAACCCACTACTAAGGTGATGTGGGTTAGAGATCCCCAATGATGTTTTACATCAGCCCACTACTAAGGTGATGTGGGACATTCTCATGACCATCTATTCCCCAGTGAGGAATAAGACGAAAATCCTGCAACTACAGCATGGCATCTTCACAGTCAAACAGAATGGATGCCCTCTTCATTCTCTATACACGTCTCTTTGTGGCATGTTCAAGAAGCTCCACAGTTTTATGCCTCTTGATGCTACCCCTGAGTAGCAGAAGACATACAAGAATGCCACCATGATTAGTGTATTTCTAGCGGAACTTGATCTAGAGTACGATGATGCTCGATCACAGAGACTTACAGATGCTACTATCCCTCCCATGGAGGAGGCTTACCACAAACTCAACAGAATTATTGTTCCATCGTCTGTTTCTAACCAGACTTCTTCTGTGATGGCTGCAACCCGAGGTAGGGGAGGCTCCTTTCAGTTTCGTAGTCGTGGATCTCGTGGTAGAGGAGGTCGTAGTCGTCAGCCATGCACATATTGCCACCGTACATGACACTCAGAGGATACATGCTACTCCAAGTATTGTTTTCCCGCATCTGCCCGTGTAGCTGTGCAGGTTGAACCTCCTGCTGCTCCTATATCTAATCAGAGGTTTGATGACTTTGTGGCTCGTTTATGAAAGATTATGCCCCATGTTGGTTCTCATCTTGTCCACATGCTCCAGGAGGTCATTCATATGTTGGAGTCTCTGCCAGTACCTTAGATAGCATCTACACTCTTACCAGTTGTCACAGATTACAGAATGGATTATGGATTCTGAGGCGTCCCATCACATGTGTGGAGAAAGGAGTCGGTTTGAAGAATACAGACAAGTTCCCTCTGGCAGACCAGTTATCATAGCTGATGGGACTCATTCTCCAGTTGCATGACATGGGGAGATTAGTTTAACGCCTACAATGTGTCTACAAAATGTGGTGCATGCTCCTGATTTTCCATGCATTTACTGTCTATTATTCAGATTATGAAGAATTTACATTGTCGTGCTATTTTTGATCCATCTTCCCATCTTCCCTTGTATTTCATGACATTATTACAGGCAGGATGATTAGTTGTGACCATGAGCAGGATGGCTCTATCGATTGGTCCATACTCCATATGTTGTCCTATCTTCTTATTCTACATGATACGTCTATCGATGGCCTCTATCGATTGGTCCATACTCCATATGATGTCCTATCTTCTTATTCTACATGATACTCCATTATTTCAGGTTTGTTCTGAATACACTCTTTCTACTGATGGATCCGGAGATGTATCTGAGCAAGAACCTTTGCAGGATGATGGCTTGCAGATTGAGGAGATCCACAATGACATGATGTCCCTATTGCACTTCGGAAGCAGAAGCGTATGCATACATCATATCATCTTGCTTCTCATGTTTCTTTTGATCGCCTGCCATGGGATTTCAGGAGGTTTGCAGTTGGTCTATCTGTCGTGGAGATTCCACGAACTTATCAGGAGGCCTTGAGAGATAGTCGGTGGCGTCTTGCCATGGAAGAGGAGATGGTTGCTCAACAGTCGCGTGGCACCTGGAGCTAGGTCCATGCTCCTGTTGGAGCATCTATTGTCAGTTGCAAGTGGGTGTTTACTGTCAAACATCACTAAGATGGGAGTTGTGATCGTTACAAGACCAGATTAGTTGCATGTAGGTTCCCTCAGACTTACGGGTGGACTATAAGAACATGTTCTCCCCAGTTGCTCGCCGCTCCATACTTTGAGTTCTACTTGTTGTAGTTGTGGTACGTGATTGGCATTTATTTCAACTTGATGTGAAAAATGCTTTTCTATACGATGATCTCCAGAAGGAAGTCTACATACAGTAGTCTCCGGGGTTAGCTGCTGAGGGAGAATGTCAGCAGGTTTGTAGACTTCATAAGGCAATTTATGACCTTAAGCAGAATCCGAGGGCCTAGTTTCATAAGCTCTTGGATCTGATTGAGGAGCAGAGATTCAAGAGATCAAATGCAGATCATTAGTTGTTTGTTCAGAGGACCCACGAGGTACGGTCGTTATTATGATCTATGTTGATGATATCCTTATTACAGAAGATGATATGCAGGGGATCAAGAAGGCAAAAGAATTTCTCGGTCAACAGTTTGTCACCAAGGATCTTGGCATCCTATGATACTTTCTGGGGTTAGAGTTTGCCAGAAATCAGCAGGGTCTTGTGACGACCCAAAGAATATGTTATAAACATGCTAGTTGAGACAAGTATGATTGGATGTCGACATGCCACTACTCCTATGGATTCGAGCTTGAGACTATACGATGACGATACAGGGGAGGTGGTCAGGAGAAGATACAGAGAATTGGTGGGAAAGGTACTTTACTTTACCATCACTAGGTCAGACATCGCCTTTGTTGTTAGTCGGGTCGGTCAGTTTATGGAGCAGCCCAGACATGTGCATATGGATGTAGTCCATATGATTTTGAGGTACTTGAAATCATCCCCAAGTGCAGGATTGTTGTTCACAAAAGGGGCATTTCTCACTATCATAGCTTGCACAGATGCAAATTATGCAGGATGTCCTAATGATAGGAAGTCCACCTCAAGATTTGATGTATTTGTTGGCGGCTCTTTAATGTCCAAGAAGAGCAAGAAACAGACTATGGTTGCCAAGTCTAGTGTAGATCAGAATATAGAGCTATGGCACAACGAAGCATAAAGATGATGTGGGGTCGAACTGTCTTAGCTGACTTATATATTGATGTGTCACTTCCTATGCAATTACAATGTGATAATCAGGCAGGTCTATTCATTGCAAATAATCATGATTTTCATGAGAGAACAAAACATATTGAAGTAGATTGCCATTGTACACGAGACAAGAATCAGAAAGGCTTTATTTCTACTTCTCATGTAAGCTCAGGGGAACAAATTGCAGACATTTTCACAAAAGCCTTACTCAGAGGACCCTTTCAGAAGTGTACATCCAAGTTGAGCATTATTGACATCTATGCTCCATCTTGAGGGAGAGTGTAGAGAAATTATTGTGTTTATGTATTGTCCTTATGGTTTATATTTATTTCTTTGATCGTATGTAATTTACCCACAAGCTTCTCCTCTATATAAAAGAGCTCTAGTATTCTTCGAAATATATACATTTGATCTTGTTCCCAACAATTCACAAAAAATATGCTCCTTTATGATTCATGCTTGGAGTGAATCTATAATGAATTCTATATTATTATTTGTACTCATATAGTTTGTTATATTCAAAACAATAATATAATTAGCATGCATACATTTCTAACACGGTTATGCCAAGGCAACGATTAAGTCACAACTGTGCACTTATTCTGAACCTTATACCACTTATGCGCTAAGAAGAATCATCGGACCATTCTCCTCTGCCTTCTTGTCACCCATCTGAAGCCCAAAAAACCCTACATTGTCATGAGCTCATCAGCAGACAGGGGAAGCCCCACCACAACTCAACTGTGTGTCGGTTGTGGAGGAATCATCCCAAACAAGTAGAGCTAAGAATGAGGAAGATGCACAGCCAACAGGCACCAACAGATCCTCTCCAACTCTGGCATCTCCATCATTAATCCTCGGAATGCCAAGACCTTTAGATTGGATCAGAACTCCACCAGTGCCATCAATCTGTAAGAAGGCATGACCTTCGGATTTTAGTCCATCGTGTGCACCAGAACTACATATGTGGTGGTCACAACCATTGGATCACCTACTATCAGCCGCCCACATAAGATCGGCGTGGCTCTCCTATAGTCACGCGATCAGGTACCATCCTACGGACGAAAGGGTACCACATCATGTCCCAAAGGCGAGGGACCCACAACATCTCTTTGATTAAGACCTGCATGTTGTTGGCTTCCGAATGTGGGTCTACCACCACAAGTTTGCAAGGTGGGGCCTTTTACTTTGCAGCAAGATAACCCTTCGGGAGCATCTTCAAGAAATATGGTTGGTAAAATTCTTCTAACAGCGAAGTGCCTAGCCTCAATATTATGGTGTACACTTTTTAGGGTTGAAGTCGAAGCACATGATCGAGAAGATGTGCAACCATCACCCTTATTCTCGTGAGGGTGGTCGTTAAAGAGCGTTAAGTAGTGTAGTGGGCGAGATCTGAGGGAGGTTGGAAGTGGAGGTGAAAGAAGTGGGAGAGATCTGAGGGAGGTTAGAAGTGGAGGTGAAAGAGAAGAAGGTGGGTTTAGAGGTTTGGAGGGGAAAGGCATGCAGATCTACTATAGAAAGCAATGGCTATGAGGAAGGCGAGGTGGTAGGTTTGGAATTTGGTAGGAGAGGCCTAAAGGGTGGAAAGAGGCTTGGATAAGACCTATGTTCAAGGAGAAGAAATGGAGCAATGAGGGATTGGAAAACAAATCGAAGGGGATGATCGGTTTCATGAGAAGGTAATAGTCTATCAAATAGTTGTGAACTCCATATAGTTCTAAACATGTTTCTAAATGAAGGGTGTCTCATGTGATGTGGGGAAACCCAAGAAAGAGCGGCCATTGGAACACATTAGACGGCAGAAGAGCTTATGTTTTATGTGTGTAATAACAATGGATGGAATGAAGCAAGGCCCTAATTTTCGGTTTCAGTCACCATTTCGGTGACCGACTGAAACGGAATTTCGGTGGAATTTCGGTCGAAATTTGATCGAAATTTCGGTCATTTTTTTGTACTAGGACCCTCATATTTCGGTCATTTCGTCCATTTCGGTCGAATTTCGATTTCGACAGGATATCGATATTCAACAGAAATTCGATCGAATTTCGCTGAAATTTGAGGCCATGGAATGAAGTAATTCTTATTAAAGGGGTAAGATTTCTTATATAGAGATAAAACTCCAAAATCGAAAAGGTGGAAAATATAAGAATGTTCACAATGAAAATAATAAATACAAAACATCAATATTCCACTTCAACTTAAAGCATATCTATCGAACATGCTCAACTTGGATGTCAACAATGAAATGTGGTTGAGGAAGACCTTTTGAAAAAATATACGAAAGTTATAGCTTTGTAAAAATATGTATAGTAGTAACTTTTTCATCATGCAGTGCATCCCATATAAAATGACAGATGACTTCAATATGCTTGGTATGCTCATGAAAAACATGTTTAGTAGCAAGAAAAGTGGATGACGTATTGTCACCATAAAGAGGAACTAGAGTTCCAAGTTCCAACAGGCAACCCGAATTCATGTGGAAAAGAGATAAGAAAACTAATCTCTTACGAGTTGAGTCATAGCTCCTACATGGTAGGGAAACAATTATTTGCTTCATACGACACCAAGTGACCAATCTTTGACCAATGAACATAGCAAGACTAGTGTGAACATGCATAATATGCATTTGCATAAGATACAAGACACGTGTGAGCATTAAAAGTATTAAAA
Source organism: Ottelia alismoides (assembly GCA_037367405.1). NCBI lineage: Eukaryota > Viridiplantae > Streptophyta > Magnoliopsida > Alismatales > Hydrocharitaceae > Ottelia > Ottelia alismoides. The sequence continues at coordinate 623,913 of JAZKJV010008224.1, forward strand.
AGTCCCTTGCCTAGTGAAATCTTCATATACTTGAGAATGACAAAAACATCATGCCACTAACTATACATAGGCCTCTCCGTAAACCGGATGACTATGCTTACGTCATAAGAGATATCGGTCTTAATAATTGTACGACGCAAAAATTCACCCACTATGAACTATACAACAACAAAGCCCACTATGATCTATACTCCATAATATTCTCAAACAAGAGATCTGCTAAGGTGACATGAGGTTGGAATGGAAGATGTCTTGCAACTAAGTAAAACAACCTCTACAAGGATATCAAGAAGGTACCTTCCTATGAAAAGATAGATTCCTCTAAAAGCAAAGTGACCTCAATCCCACGGAAGTACTGCATGTGACCAAGGACCTTACTGACAAAAGCTACATGCAGAAAGGCATTGGTCTTTTAGGGCATACACCTGTAAAGTGCAAGCCCATTTTTTCTTTCCAAAAAAGAAAAGAAAAGCATGCATTGTCATCTCCAGGCAACCATATCATCAACATGTACAACAAGAATAACAAAACCTAAAGCGTGTCTTCGAACAAACACAAAGCAGTACGACGTAGTCCTGTGAAAACAACAGAGTTAATATTCGAGTTGAGTTTGTGAGACCAAGCTCGAGGATCTGTTTTAGGTCATAGATAGCATGCACAGACGACATGCATATTCCCCCTCAATGACAGACCAATGGTCATGCCATATAAATCTCCCCAAGATCATCATAAAGGAACGCATTCTTAACATCTAACTGAAAGACCGACCATTTTTTATTGGCAACAACCAAAATAATTATATGAATTGAGCTCATTCTTGGTGCTAGAGAAAAGGTCTCATGATAAAATACGCTGCAACTCTAGGTGAATCCCTTGACCACTAATCTAGCCTTTTGTATATCCATTGACGTGGCACAAGATCCCAACTGCCCATAGAAATACGAGCATCCATCCCTCCATTGACGTGGCACAAGGTCCCAATTGCCCCTAGCAACACGAGCATCCATCTCTCCTCCTTTATAGCTCGTTTCCAACCCAACTCCTAAAGGGTCGTATGATAATCACGTGGAAGAGGTGTATCCATAAGAGCATCTACCATAATCACTTCACATTTAGATAGACCATCATTAGAACTAATAGATACATCATCATTCGATTAAAGTGTAACATAGGATGCAAGGTACATTATCTTTCGGACTACCTAGGAGCAATAGGAAATTCCATAGACAAAGACAGATCATCTGAATTAGAATTAGGGGGAAATGTATGGGAAGATCTCATCTTGCATGGTAGGAATAGGTAAAAGGGCAAACTTTAGTTGTGCGAAGTGCCTCGACTGATGGACGTGAAGCAAATGAACTAACATGCACATAAGAAACTAGTCTATTAAAAAATGTGACTCTTGTCGAATCATGCTACCCATGCCCAATTAGGCCATAACACATGTACCCCTTCTGAGTCATGCATACCCAGGAAAAACACACTTGATTGCACGTGCAGATAATTTATCCCCAGTATATAAGATATGAACAAAGGTAGTGCAAAGAAAAATCCATAGAAGTAAAGGAAAAGGTTTATCGCCTTCGGAGAGTAAGGAGAATATGGTTACCCCATAAATGTAAGTGGAAATAAGAATGGTGTTTCGTTAAAGGTTTACGAACCTCATCTGAGTAAGATGGGTGTGAGCTATATCCAAAAGATGATAGAGTTTCCTTTCTCCCACCTTGTTTCAGTGAGGTACACGGATATGAAGTCTAATGTAGGGTACACTAACTAGCACAGAAACTAAGTCATGCTGAACAAACTAACGAGCATTGTTAGATCTAAAAGTTTAAAGCTAATAAATAATGATGTTTCTAAAAACCCAAAGAAAGACGTAACATAATTATTTAGCTTAACAAAAGTTTTATCTCTAACAGTTCATCAAATACACCCAAGAGGGTCATCTATGATCATCAACAAAAATAGCAAAATACTTATGACCACCCAAATACCAAATAGTGTCACGAATATCATAATGGACTAAAGCAAAAAGAATAGAATGACAAGGCTCGATCCTACAAGGAAACGATGCTATGTGATGTTTTCCAAACTGACAAGCCTCACGCTCAACTGACTTCATCGAAATCGATCCAGGGAACGTCTAAGAAAGAATGCTAATGGATGTGTAACCAAGACACAGGTACCACAAGAACGATTCAACAAAGTAGGAATATCATGATAACATAGATAATTCTTATCATTCCCCCCCTCGAGATTTATATTGTTTAGATGGTCTGAAAATAGCGAAACTGCTCATTAAAACTCATTATACAACTAAATTCTGAACACAATCTATACAAATATAATAAAGTCAAAAGGAAGTCAGATGTATAAAAGCTCAAGAATGCTCGAGTCTGAAAAAAATACGTGTTGTCGACAAAGCTAATTATGGAAGAGAATACTTGTTGTGTTTATTCATAATAGAGCCCAATGATTCTTTTATATAGAAGAGAGAAACCCTAATGGGTACATTACATAAATGTGGGAAAAGAATCTATGTAGCCGACCCTACTTAGCTTTTTGGATCTAAGCCCGAGAATGACCCAGGAATCAGATCTGAATGGAGGCAAAGAATCCATGTAGCCGACCCTACTTAATGTGGGAAAAGGATTTGTTGTTGTTGTTGAAAACAATGGCATAACATAAAACTCTTCAACACGTCCCCTCAAGTTGGAGCATGGATGTCGATCAGGTTCAGCTTGGAACAGCATTTCTAAAAGAGTCCTCTAGCTAGATCCTTGGTGAGCACGTATGTCGTCTGCTCACTAGAACTGACATGGGATGTAGAAATGAGACCCTTTCGGATCATATCTCGAATGTAGTGGGAGTCTACCTCGATATGCTTGGTTCGTTCATGGAAGGTTGGATTGTTGGCAATGAAGAGTGCAGCATGTTTGTCGCATTGGAGGTGCATAGAAAGAGGCATCTCAATAGCTAGGTCAGTCAGAACTGATCTAATCCACATCATATCTGTGTTGCCTTGTGTCATAGTTCTGTACTCTAATTCAGCACCTGATCGGGCGACAACTATTTGTTTCTTGCTCTTCCATGATACTAATGAATTCTCTACAAATACTGCAAACCCGGAAGTTGACTTCCTCTCATTGGGACAACCTGCGTAGTCACAAGCTATAACAGCAAGGGATGTGTCTCTGCTAAACAAAAAACCAGTGTCAGGTGAGGTCTTCAGATACCTCAAAATCATATGGACTACATCCATACGGGTTTGTCTCGGTTGCCCCATGAATTGACTCATTATGCTTAATGCAAAGGATATGGTTGGCATGCTGATGGTCACATATAGCAGCTTCCCAACTACTTCCGCATATCTCCTCTTGTCGACCTCATCAGTGTCATCATAGAATTTCATGCTCGAGTACATAGGAGTAATGGTTGGCTTGCAATCTGCCATACATGTCTCTGATAGGAGATCTGTAATATACTTTCTCTGGGTCAAATAACAAGACCTCGTTGGCTCCTAGTGAACTCCAGTCCAAGGAAGTAGCGTAGACTGCCAAGATCCTTGGTCACAAACTGCTGACCCAAGAAAGCCTTACCTACTTGAATCCCTTGTGCATTGTCCTCTATAATGATGATGTCATCAACGTATACCAATATATCAACGGTGCCCTTCTGAGACCTCTGAACAAACAAGGAGTGATCTACAGTGGATCTCATAAACCCCTTATGTTCTATCACATTTGAGAGCTTCCGAAACCATGCTATCAAACTCTGCTTAAGGCCATAGATCGCCTTATGAAGTCTGCACACCTTCTGAGACTCTCCCTCAATAGCGAACCCAGGTGGCTGCTACATGTAGACTTCCTCCTGAAGATCACCATAGAGGAAGGCATTTGTCACATCAAGCTGGTACAGATGCCAATCCTGTGTGACAGCGACAGAAAGAAGAACCCGAAGAGTGGAGTGCCGAGCTACTAGAGAGAAAGTGTCATGATAGTCCCCCCCATATGTCTAGGTGACCCTACGAGCTACGAGTCGTGCCTTGTAGCGATCAATGCTTTCATTTGTATATCATGTACATAAACGTTTGCCTTTCCGCAAGGCAATGGACCACCTAAATCATTCTCTACTAGTGTATTTCTGGTTGCCCTCAACCCAGAATACGATTCGGCTAGACCATAGCTCTGATACCATGTGAAAGAGAATACTTGTTATGTTTATTCATATATTCCAAGGGTTCTCTTATATAGAATAGAGAAACCCTAATGGATAAATTACATATTACGAACAAAAGAAATAAATAACTGTAAAACAATGACAATAAATAAAACTCGGTAACAGTAATAGGAGAAAGAGACATAGTCCGACCAAGGCTTCTAAGCTCATTGTTGATTGGAAGAGGCAAAAATCGAAGAGTATCCTTTGGAAAGTTAATTTTTTCAATGCATATGACACAGTGGACTGACATTTTCTTTGGAAGGCGATGTCGAAGCATGGCTTCCCTGATAAGTGGATCTTTTGGATGAAGCGGTGTGTCACACAGCATCCTATGCAGTGGTTGTGAATGGTAGACCTGAGGACGTTTTTTTTCCAGCAGCAACATGGAGTTAGACAGGATTACCCGCTCGCCCAATGCTCTTTGTGATTGCAGCCTACGTCTTGTCTTGTATGGTGCGCAAGTGGTATAGAATGAGGTCTCGGACGGCTATAACATTGATGATATTTCTATTTCTCTTCTGTTGTATGCCGATGACACTATCTTCTGCATTGATGGGAGCAAATAGGAAGCTAAAGGAATGACATTAACCTTGGAGACTTTGGAGAACTATCTGGGCTTGTCCTTAATCTGTACAAATATATTGTTGTTATGTTTGTCCTTTCAGACATTGATGCTCGATATTGTTGCACTGCGCTTAGCATTGCGAATGGTTCTTTACCAATCCGCTACATGTGCCTTCCTATCATGGTTGGAAATCTCAAGATGTCAAACTGGCTCCCTATCATCGAGAAGTTGGAAAAAAACTTTTAGGTTGGAAAACGTCTATCTTATAACGAAGGGGTCGTCCGATGCTAGCGAAGGTTGTTCTTTCTGCCTCCCTGTTTATTTCATATAGTCGTGTCTACTACCCGTTGGTATAAGGCAACATCTGGAGATGCTCATGAGGTAGTTTCTTTGGGGTAGGACGGGTCATGATGGCCACGGCATTCACGTAGTGGATTGGGATACAGTTACTTTACCTATGGACTCGAGAGGTCTCGGGGTTATGCACTTTGAATCGACGAATGAAGCTCTACTCTTAAAATGGGTCAGCAGGATTTAGGGAAGAAGTGAAGTCCTTTGTTGTAGACTCATTCGCCTCATCTATGGCATTGGAGTGCAATACTCGCTTCCTCAGCAACAGAACTCGCAACCTACTACCTTCTAGAAAGGCATCAGATAGGTGTCACCCCGCTTTCAGAAGCTTTTTCATCCGACACTTGGTGATGGTACTACTTGTGCTTTCTGAACTAACAATTGGATAGGTGAGGGAACTCTCTCTTCCATATTCCCTCCCATGTTTACTTTAACTACTAATCGAGATGCAAAGATGATGGACTGTTGGCTTGACGGAAACTGGACGCCCACGTTTTTAACTGACTTTTCTTATCAGCGCTCACTGTTGTAAAAATCGGCCGACTAGGCCATTTAGTCGGGCCGATTAGTCGACTCGGTGGGGTAGCCGAGTCGACTAGCTATAATCGTGTCATAATCGGGCATAGTCGATTACTCGACCGAGTAATCGGTGTAGTCGGCCGACTAGGCCGCCGTTTTTTGCAACAAGTAATCGGGTACCCATTAAACCTAAACCCCCAAAAGTTATTTTCGACAGAACCCAAAACCCTTGCGACAAAACCTTTCGTTTCTTCGAAACCTCCCACCCCGCAGCAACTCGACGTTCGCTCCTCCATCGTCGCCCCTCCATCGTCGCCCCTCCATCGCCGCTCAGGTCAGCCAGCGCGCCACTCCTCCATCACCTCGACGCCGCACGGCTGCCCGACGGAGGATATCGAACAGCATCTCGCCGATCGCCGCCCAGGACCCCAGGTTAGGGTTTTTGTTTTTTTTCGTTTTTTTTTTCTTTTTTTATTTTATTGTATGATCATAGCATTCTCAGGAGCTTATACCATTCACTAGAATCTTGATAAAAAATTTTTAGGTTGTATGTTAGATAAATTGCGTTTTACTTCTCCATGTCACAAAGGTTACTGTCGAAATAGGTGTAAAGATCAATAGTAGCCTACCTGTCCTCAATGTAATGTGCATAGTCCTTAGTATCACATTTAGCTTGTATTTTTGGTAAACATCAAACCTTTGAGGATATAATTTTAAATATCTGAAAACTATCATGGATGTGTCCTAATGAGTTTGCAGAGGTTTTCCCATGAATTGATTGTTTTTCTCATCACCAAGGAAATATCTAGTCTCTGACTATGGCATACAATAATTTTTCAACCAGACCAGTATTGTTTATCATTAACAAGCTTGGCATCTATATCATGAAAATAGACCTTTCGGGTTCATAAGCCAGGTTGGTAATTGTATTAATATAATGTTGTATGCTTGTTTTAGGGTTACTTGCATTTTACATCATGCTACTGATTTTGGTTATATCATGATGTGTAGAGTTGTATGCAATTATAATTATGTTGTAGGGTTGTATGGTTTCAAAAAATAATAATTATGTTGTATGCTTGATGTTTAGGGCTTGTTGTTGTTATGTTGTATGCAATTATAATTATGTTGTATGTATGAGGGTTTAGGGCTTGTTCTAGTATTAGGTAATAGGTTGTATGCAATTATAATTATTTAGGATGTATATCATGCCGCTGATTTTTTTTATATCACATTCTGTCATTTTTTTATTATGTAGATGGCTACACCTCCAGCATCCGGTAGCGACTCGTCTTTTTATGTGCTGCCAGGATCAACTGATCCTGCATGGCAATACGTTACCTTGCGAGCCGTACGGATCCAAATACGGTCACTTGCAGGTTGTGCAAGAAGATTGTCAAGGGTGGTGTGTATAGGTTCAAGCAACATCTAGCACACCGAAGAGGGAACGTTGCTGCAAGTCCCAAGGTTGATGAGGAAACGAAGAACAAGATGATTGCGTACCTTGATGATGTTGCCAGGAAGAAGTCTCAGAAAGACGCAAATGTTCATGAGATGAGGGAGGAAGTTGATATCACTGGAGATGTGGGTTCGGCGAAGAGATTGCGAGTCTCTGAATCCTTAGAGCAGACTGTCGCAGTGGAAGGATCATCACGGCAGATGACCATCAAGGATGCATTCTCCAAGGATCATCGTGATAGGGTCACATCATACATATCTAAATGGGCATATACATCGGCGATTCCGTTTAATGCATTGACGACGAAAAACTTCCTGCAGATGGTGGAGGCTACTGGAAAGTACGGGCTTGGACTAAAGGCTCCCACGAGGTATGAGCTTAGTGGTCCGCTTTGAAGAAGGCAGTGAAGGAGTTCACGATGGATTGCAAGGTCATCGTGATACCAAGGTTCGAAATCTCGATTTCGATTTCGTTTCGGTCCCCTCCAAAACCGAAATTTCGGTGAAATTTCGGGAAATTTCGACCGTTTCGGTGGAAATGTCGAAAATGACTCAAAAAGCCATTTTTCGATGATTTTTTTGGAAATTAAGATCTTCTGAGTTATTACAACAATAAATAGCTTACAAATACACACTTATATCAAATATATTGCTTATATATGCCCCTTAGATCGCACATATCGGTCATATCGGACAAATCGATGTTATTGTTGATTCTTGACTGATTTGTACTGGAAATTAATATCATCCAATCCAAGATCTTAAAACAACATCTTACAAATGCACACTTATATCACACATTTCTCATCCATGCGCCTTATATCACACCATATTGGTCATATCAGACATATTGTTGAGCAGTCAGATAGATACTGGAAATGGAAATCAAAATAACTAAGTTAACAACACTTAGAAGACATCTTTTGTTCATAAAAATAGAAAAGAATTTTTTATTTAAAATTGTAGATAATGATTAATTAAACAATGTTTTGTTCATAGAAATAACCGGCACAGACAAAGTTCGAATGAAATACAGAATTAATTACATACTTACAATAAAGATGCATCGATTTACGAAGATAAATGACAAACAAATGAAAGGAACAAGCTATATCAAATATATAGAAGCTATAGTGTTTTTTCATCTCCATTGCTTAAACCCAAAGGGGAAGAAGCTCCCCAAGTTGAATAATCGATGTATGTACCGTCTTGTCTCAACATACCATGTATCCATGAATTTCAACCGAAATGGGTCGATATATCGAAATATCACCGAAATTTCGGTCGAAATCCAGGAAATTTTGTACTGAGATCCATGAATTTCAATCGAAATGGGTCGAAATGGATCGAAATTTCGAAATATCACCGAAATTTCGGTCGAAATACGGGAAATCGATATATATAGGAGTTAGATACCCATGACCTCTTGAAACCGAAATTTCGGTGAAATTTCGCCGAAATTTCGCGAAATTTCATTCCATACGTGATACATCGACATCGGCGGGATGCTCTTTGATGACTGATGCGTGGACGGACAAGCGTGGAAGGAGCATCATCAATTTTTGTGTCAATTGCACCTTAGGGACTTCATTTTTGAAGTCCATAGATGCCTCAGATGAGGCTCACACTGTAGAATACATCTGCAAGTTGGTGGAGGAGTGCCTGAATGAAGTGGGAGCGGATAAAGTGGTTCAGATTGTGGCGGATAATGCATCCGCCAATGTAGCAGCAGGAAGATTGTTGGTTACCAAATATCCGCAGATTTGGTGCACTCTGTGTGCTGCGCACTCCATTGATCTGGCTTTGGAGGAGATAAGCAGAGAGACAAAGGTGAGAAGTGCAATCACAAAGGTGAAGAGGCTTACGGTGTTCATTTACTCACACACCAAAACTCTAAGCTTGATGCGCAAGTTTACCAACAAGAGGGACATTGCAAGGCCCGGACAAACAAGATTTGCAACCACTTTTCTCACTCTTGAGAGCCTCAATGAGAAGAAAGACAAGCTGAGATTGATGTTTTCCTCAGAAGAGTGGAGAAGCTGCAAGCGATATAAGACCAAGAAGGGAGAAGCTGCAAGTTCCATTGTATTCAGCCCTACGTTTTGGAACCATACAACACATGCTATCAGAGTGTCCACCCCATTGGTTCGTTTATTACGTGTGGTTGATGCAGATCGATGCCCATCCACGGGCTTTGTCTACGGAGGGCTTGAAGAAGCCAAGCGGGAAATAATTGCAGCATTCAATGGTGTGGAGTCATCATATAAATTTTTTGTGGATGCTAGACCAAAGGGAGGCTCGATACTCCATTGCATCTAGCAGCTTATTACTTAAACCCATTTTTCTTCTACACTGAGTCTCATGGTGATCCAGATGTTGTGGTGAGGAGAGGGTTTAAGGACTGCATGGAGAAAATTTATCCAGATTTGGATATACAAGATGCAATTACTAGGGACGAGCTTCCGGCATATAGACTTGGTCGTGGAGATTTTGGGAAGCCTTTAGCTGTGAGACAAAGGATGACGAATGATGGCAATTTTGATCCAGGTATTGAAATCATTGTTTTCTATTAATGTTAATCATTATTTTATTAACTTGACCAATTCTCTATTTGAATAGCTAATTGGTGGCATAATCATGGAGATGACACACCTCATTTGAAAGCTATGGCTATCAAAATCTTGAGCTTGACGTCTTCATCATTGGGATGTGAGCGTAACTAGAGTACATTTGACTCGGTAATGACTCCACTCCACCCACTAAATTCGATTAATAATAGTAAAATTTAAATTAGTAATTGATATAAAGTTAATTTTTTTGGTCTTCAGATCCATACCAAGAAGAGAAACAGGTTGGAGATGAAGAAGCTGAATGATCTTGTGTCTGTGTGTTTCAATTCCAACCTGCAGGAACGCCGAGCTGAGAAAGAAAGAGATCCTCTCTCATCTCGTGATCGTGCACACATGGCTGAATGAACCGGAGACGTTGATGCTCATGATGAGGAGGTTTTTCCAGGTTCCGGACTAACATGGGGTGTCGTAGCACAAGCTAGTGGTGCCGAACAAAACTTGAACCCAAGAAGGAGCCAACGAGTTGAACGTGGAAGGGGAGCTTCATCGTCAAGCTCCAATGCTACGCCATTGAATGAGGAGGAGGAGATACATCTTGAGGATTTAGAAGAAGAAGATGATGATGATGATGATGATGAAGAAGGTGATGAAGAAGAAGAAGAGTTGGACTTGTATGATGACATTGACGATTGAATCCAATGACTTGGGATACTCGTCCGTTACTTTTCGCTTGTATTATTTTTTGGGCATGTCGTAAACGTTTTTTTATTTTCGAACATGTGCTTGTACTATGTACCAAAGATTTTCTTCTTAACTTGCTTCTTTTTTCCTTCTCTTGCTATATTGTTTAAGCTCTTAAAAATATTAAAACTGCTAAATATACGAATATAAATGAGAGTATATGTTATAAAAAATTTATTTGTATATTTAAAATAATAAAAAAATCCAAACCGACTAATGCCCGACTAAATCCGATTACTCTCCCGACTGCCGATTAATCCTTAGTCAGTGACCCTACCGACCGAGTACCGACTGCCGACTTCTGCAACCTTGTCAGCGCCTAGAGGATTTCCTTTTGATTCTGGAATCCATCAAATAAATTGATAAGCCAACAACTGGGTGGGTTCACTGGGTGTCAAAGTCTAATTCATTCTCGATCAAAAGAGCCTACAGTGTTATCACTAGACCTCTTCCGTCAACGACAGATACTTTGATTCGTGATAACAGAAGTCCTCTCTGTTAAACCCATATTGAGACAATAGACCACATATTCTTTCACTGTGAGAAGACGTCACCAATCTGGTTGGAGACGGAGGCTGACTGGCTGACTATTCAAAACTTGGACTTGTTTTGGAGCTCTCTATTTGAGGTGAAGGAACGACCTAGAGAGAATCTTTCGAGGCCTCTTGCATTGGTCTGTTAAGCAGTGTGGTTAGCTAGAAATAACTCTCTTTTCTTTACATCGGTTCTATATTGAAAATGTAATCTTACACGCTAAGACTATTTTTGAGTCTAGGTTATTGTATGTCTCCATACTACTCTTTATTAATATATATCTGGGATGGACACCATGGCCTGTATCCCCTTTTTTTTGGTCTCAAAAAAAACCATCAGCTAATCGATCCGACTTTACAAGTGTAGTATGGAAGGAGGTCAAAAATCTATCTTATCTAGTCAAATGAGTGTACACTCCAGAATCAATAATCTAAATTGAGCAGATGAAACATAAAGAGAATGGGCAGCAAAGCCGACGTGGTAGACAAACTGACAGTAATAGTAGCTCTATTACTCAACCTTGGTAGCATGAAGCTAGAGTAATCTATAGAGAGCTGAACAGTCTACCCCAACTGTCCATAAGGATGTCATCTTAGTGGTGTCTGGAGAACCATTAGAGTCAGTAAAAGCTTGGTTAGCTAAGGGAGGATTACCAATCTTCGCTCAACACATGTCAAACGGATGGCCAATCCAATAACAGTGCATATACAGAGGATAATTATGTCCTGAGTCACATTCTCGATCACAACCTCTAACATAATGAAATCTAGACAGACCACCGCGTCACTGATGACACAAGAAATGGCATCGCTGTTTAGACTTGATCGGACTGGCCAAGAGTAGAATCAAGTTCTTATTAGTTGTCTAAATATCACTCGAAGTCATGGAACAACATCGAAGGTAAGGAATTTGATCCTCCGCTATTTGGCAATGAAGATGCAAATATAAATATGTCCACCTTTGCATTTCTTGCTAAAATTCCAAGTCTCCAAGTGGTGCCTTTCATGCCCTTATATTGTAGGACTTGTAGCTCTACAATCCAACAAATAGGTTTTGTTGGGAGAAAACAGTGGTCTATTATTCAGAGAAACCCTAGGCTCTCTTATGTAGGGAGAGACCTTAAAGATAAAGTACAAAGTAATCCAGAGAAAACAAAGAAATAACAAACAGGTACATAGCATAATAATATCTATCTCTACACTCCCCCTCAAGGTGGAGCATAGATGGCTATCATGCTCAGCTTGGATGAACATCTCTGAAAAGGTCCTCTGAGACCCGGCTTGGTGAATACATCCGCAGTCTGATCCCCTGAGCTGAGTTGTAGATATCAATCCTCTCTGGATCAAGTCTCTAGTGTAATGGCAGTCAACTTCTATATGCTTGGTTCTTTCATGAAAAGCTGGATTGTTGGCAATGAACAAGGCTGCCTGATTGTCACACTGAAGCTGCATGGGTAGAGGTACGGCTACATGTAGATCCTCTAGTACAGATCGAACCCACATCATCTCCGTACTGGCTTGCGCCATGGCCCTATATTCGGATTCAGCACTGGACCTTGCCACAACAGTTTGTTTCTTGCTTTTCCAAGAAACCAGAGAGCTTCCAACAAACATTGTGAATCCTGAGGTTGATTTTCGATCCTTAGGGCAACCTGCATAATCGGCGTCTGCACATGCTAAGATAGACAAACCTGTGCCCTTCCTAAACAGCAACCCTGAACATGGAGAAGACTTCAGATACCTTAGTATCATGTGTATAGCATCCATATGAACTTGTCTTGGCTGCTCCATAAATTGACTCACCTGTTTACTGCAAAGGCAATATCAGGTCGAGTTATGGTAATATAAATGAGCTTACCCACCATTTCTCTATATCCCCTTTTATCCACTTCAGCGGTATCACCATCATACAACTTCATGCTTGGATCCATGGGAATATTTGATGGTTTGCATCCAGCCATGCATGTTTCAATCAAGAAGTCTGTAATGTACTTCCGTTGGGTTATCACCAAACCCTGTGCATTCCTGGCAAATTCCAACCCCAGAAAATATCTTAGGTTTCCAAGATCCTTCCAAACGAACTGACGGCCTAGGAACGCCTTCGCCCTTTCTATACCCTGAATATCATCTCCTGTAACCAGAATATCATCAACATAGACCATGACAACAATCGCACATGACGATGACTTCTGAACAAATAATGACTGGTCTGCATTTGACCTCTTGAATCCATGTTGTTCAATAAGATTGGAAAGCTTCTGGAACCACGCTCTTGGACTCTATTTGAGGCCATAAATTGCCTTGTGAAGTCTACACACCATATGCTTCTCCCCCTCAGCAGTAAACCCTGGTGGCTGCTGCATGTAGACTTCCTCCTGCAGATCTACATACAAGAAGGCATTCTTGATATCCAGTTGAGATATACTCCAGTCACGGACCACGACCACAGATAAGAGAATGCGAAGGGTAGAATGTCGAGCCACTGGAGAGAAAGTGTCCATATAGTCCGCGTCATAGGTTTGTGTAAAACCACGCACGACCAAACGTGCTTTGTACCGATCTAGACTGCCATCTGCATGATATTTAACTGTGAAGACCCACTTACAGCTCACAATAGAAGCATCAGGATGAGCAATAACCAAAGACCATGTGCCACGAGACTGCAATGCACTCATCTCATCTTCCATAGCCAATCTCCAGCAATCAATCTTCATAGCTTCTTGGTAGGTCCGTGGTATATCCACGGAAGACAAGGCTGCAGCAAATCTCTGAAAGTCGCCAGTGAGACGGTGAAACGACACCTGTGAAGCAAAGGGATAAGAGGCACACATCCGCTTCTGCTTCCTGATAGCAATAGGAATATCAAGATCATCTTCTGTTGTACCGGATGGTATAGTTTCCTTCTGCAACGAAGAATCCTGCACATGTATCATATCTGACCCGTCAGTAGTAATGCCATCTGAACATACCTGAGGCGTGATGGGTGGCTGACGTGTAGCCTGAGCAGGACCTGATCGACGCGTATAGAATTTTGGTAGAGGTGGAATGGGAGGTCGTGGAAGAGGTGGAGGTGGAGGTGGTGAAGTTGATGTAAGGGCAGGAACAGGAGGAGACTCAGGTGAACTCCAAGTAGGAGATGGAGGAACATAGACATCATCATTGGTAGTGGATGGTACCAGTCTGTCACTTGCAGGAGAAAAATACATAACATACTCAAAGAATGTGACATCAGCACTAACGAAGTATTTCCTGTTTATGGGATCATAACACCGATAGCCCTTCTGAGTCCGAGAATAACCAACAAAGACACATTTGACAGATCTAGGAGAGAGTTTATCAAGTCCAGGAGACAGAAGATGAACAAATGCCACAGTACCAAAGACACGTGGAGTAAGTGAGAATAATTCCTTGTCAGGAAAAATGATAGAGAGAGGTATTTCCTCACCAAGAACAGAGGATGGCATACGATTGACCAGATAGCATGCGGTAAGAACATCATCCCCCCAGAAAGAAATAGGAGTACAACTCTGAATCAGTAGGGTTCGAATTATGTCAAGGAGATGGTGATGCTTTCTTTCCGCCACACCATTCTGCTGAGATGTGTACGCACAAGTGGTTTGGTGAATAATGCCCTTTGATGAAAGAAATTGAGAAAGGGACCGTGTGCAAAATTCTAGGGCATTATTTGTACGAACATATTTGACAGTAGACGAGAACACATTTTGCACTTCATTAATTAAATTCTTGATCACATCTCCTGCTTCAGATTTATTCTTTAAAAGAAAGACCCAAGATACACGAGAGAAATCATCCACTACCACTAGATAAAATCGGTGCCCGTGATGATCGGGTACACGACTTGGATACATATATCTATATGAAACAACTCGAATGGGGAGCTACTGCTCCGACTCTGACGACTAGAAAAGCTCGACCGATGATGCTTTCCCAACTGACATGCTTCACAACGAAAGGACAAACTGGGAGAGATCTGAGGTAGAAGATGGCGCATTTTCTGGAGCGGGAGGTGACCAAAACGTAGGTGCCAGATGTACGGAGAAACTGGTCCGGCAGAATGAGAGGAGACGCCTGCATAAGAATTCCGAACCAGCCGATATAGACCATTCTGCTCAGAGCCACAGCCAATCACCATGCTCGTTAGTATGTCCTGAAAAATAAGAGAAGACGGGTCAAATATAGCACGACAATGCAAATCCTTCGTAATCTGACTAATAGATAGCAGTTTCATCGAGAACTCAGGAGCATGTAGGACATTCTGTAGATGCATAGTAGAGGATAGGAAGACCTCCCCCTGTCCCACAAGGGGGGAATGAGTACCGTCTGCGATCTGCACTGAGCGGCCGTGAGGAATGTCCCTGTAGGACTCAAGTCTATCTCGATCTCGGCAGAGATGATATGTGGCACCCGAATCTATAATGCAATCAGAGATATCATGAGACGGTGTAAATACATTAGATCTACCTGAGGTACTAGCAGCAGCAGATGAACTGACGGAGGCTGTAGCAGCAACATCTGAAGGTCCACTATAAGAATCACCATATGATTGTGGCATAATATCGCGGAGACGTGCCACAAGTTCCTCAAAACGGTTGTCTGCAGTAGATGCCAACTGGGACTGAGAGTGTTCTGCAACACGTGCCGATGCTGGGAACCCATGCTTAGAATAGCATGTGTCCTCCGAGTGTCCTGTGCGGTGAAAATAGGAACATGGCTGACTAAAGCGGCCACCCCTTCCCTGGGGTCCACGTCCACGACCAGAAGACGGGCCACCTCTCCTACGCGAAACTGCCATCGCCGATGGGGGTGGAGTAGAAGAACTGGAAGAAATTGTAATGCGACTGGGTCTCCTGTAAACATCCTCCTCTGGAGGAATAACTGCATCGGCTAAGATCTGAGAACGGGCGGCGTCATATTTAGGATCAAGGGCCGCAAGTAGGACGCCCACCATGGTGGCATTCCTAAATGTCTTCTGTTGTTCAGGAGTCGCTGTGAGTGGGATAGTACTGTATAACTTCTCAAACATTCCCCCCAGGGATGTATATAAGGAGTGAAGAGGTCTGTCGCTCTGCTTCATCGTGAATACGTCATGCTGAAGCTGTAACATCTTGGTCTCATTTCGCACCTGCGAATATGTAGCGGCTAGGATATCCCACATCGCCTTGACAGTGAGCTGATGGAGGACATCGTTGGCAATCTCCATCGTCAATGTACCTGACAACCAGACCTTTGCATAGGAGTCATCTGCCTCCCACGAGGCATATATCCCTGTCTTCTCTGCTGGCTCATCCTCGGTAAGAATGTGTTTCTTACCATTCGACTTCAGGAGGCTCATGAACTGCATCGCCCAGAGCTCATAATTCGACCCGTCCATCTTGACTATTGGCGCAGGACCTTTGAATGCGCGCCTATGGAGGGCATATCAACCTGCGATTCTGACATATTACTGCTGGAGAAGAACTAGGGTTTGTAGACAAAGTGATAGATGTCTACACAAACAGCATAGGATTCGAGTGCGTATGTAGACGTTACGCACTCAAATCCATCTATCCGGAGGAAGGGACGAGTACGGGCACGCCGAAGATCTCCTTGGATCAGCTAGAGCACGCCGAAGGTAGGCTGGGCACGCCTTGGGGCACCGTGAATCCGCTAGGGCCGCGGGGGGGAGGGGTTTAGCGGCGGAACTAGCGGTCGCCGGGGGGTAGCACCGGGACTGGAGGGGGCCGCCTGGGGTTTGGCGGCGTTGCTGGGAGCCGCCGAGGGGTTGGCGGCGTTGTTGGGGGCCACCGGGAGGGTTGGTGGCGTTGCTGGGGGCCACCGGGAGGGGTTCGGCAGGGATCGGGGACCGTCGAGAGGGTTGGCGACGATGGGGGATCCGAGCAAGCGGCGGCGAAAAGAGGAGGAGAGAGGGCGGCGGGTGGGGAGAGGGATGGAGCCCTAGGGCTTGGGCTCTGATACCATGTTGGGAGAAAACAATGATTTATTATTCAGAGAAACCCTAGACTCTCTTATATAGGGAGAGACCTTAAGGGTAAAGTACAAAGTAGTCCAGAGAAAACAAAGAAATAACAAACAGGTACATAGCATAATAATATCTATCTCTACAGGTTTATTGTCCACTTTCGAGTCTTATTGGATAGTTGGGGAGGGCCCATAGCGCGAGATATACCTTAGGACACAGTGCTGCAAAAGTTGGAATCCAACTTCAAGTAAAGGGGTCATTGAACAACCCTCTTAAGGAGAGATGTTGAGCTGTCATATTACAGAAATTGTGTTTGGAGCTCTTAGGATTTCTTTTGTATCTTGGTTACAGGTTATTGCGAGGGAATTGCCTCACTTATGGATGGACTTCTTTTAAAATTGTGTCAGGGGGGAGGAAGTTGAGAGAGCTATCTTGGAAGGTATCCAATGGGAAGCCTTCTTGCTACCACCGGACGCACAACCTCTTCCCACGCGTCAGCCCTGCACCTCCTTCCCAACGACATTGTTGGTTCGTCGTTGCGAGCCACGTCGAAGTCGTGGCAGCCAAACACGTTGCTCGTGTGCCTGTCGCGGTCGTCATGATTGTCGGTGTCGCAGCCAAGTGAGCTCTGTCGAAGTCGTGGCAGCCAAACATGTTGCTCGTGTGGTTGCCGCAGTCATCGTTGTCGGTGTCGCAACAGACATCGTCGTGGCAGCCAAGTGTCACCTCCGCCCAACTCGTCGCCGCCACCTCTTTCGCCAAGGGAGCTGCAGACACCTTGCGTACGCTAAGAAGAGGTGTCGCCCTCGACTCCAGTTGTCGTCGTCTTGCCGCAGCCACCACATGCAACATCCCTTCTCGCCACGCCATCGTCTCCATTTGAAGGGAGAAGAAACCCTAACAAGGGTTGGGGATTCCTCTACCATCGAATCCCTTAAAATAAGGGATTAGATATTTTGGAAAATTTACAAAAAGAACCCTCCTCAAAGAAAAGAAGTAGAGGAGGCTTTGAAGGTTATGAGACCTGGGAAAGGTGTTGGACCGGATGACATCCCTGTAGAAGTATGGAAAGTTTTAGGTGAGCGTGGTTTGACTTGGCTTACGAACCTATTCAAAATTATTTGGCGAAGCAAGAAAATGTCTGAAGATTGGAGGAGGAGTATCGTGGTGCCTCTTTATAAGAACAAAGGAGACATTCAAAATTGTTCAAATTATAGAGGTATCAAGCTGATGAGTCACACTATGAAAATTTGGGAACGTGTGATCGAAAGAAGGTTGAGGCAAGTTTCCCAAGTAAAAGAAAATCAATTCGGATTCATGCCAGGTCGCTCAACTATTGAAGCCATCCATTTGCTGAGGAGAACAATGGAGATTTATAGAGCTAAAAGGAAGAATCTCCATATGATCTTTATTGATTTGGAGAAGGCTTATGATTCCGTCCCACGAGAGATACTGTGGAGAGTTTTAGAGAAGAGACAAGTACTTGTCCTATACATTAATCTCATAAAGGATATGTATGATAGGGCTTTATCTTGTGTAAGGACCCCGACGGGGAAGACTGACTATTTTGATATCAACATTGGTTTACATCAAGGTTCAGCTTTGAGTCCATTTCTTTTTACTTTGATTATGGACGAGTTGACAAGTCACATTCAAGATGAGTTACCTTGGTGTATGTTATTTGCTGATGATATTGTGTTGATTGACGAGACTAGAGATGGAGTAAATGAGAAGCTTGAGGTTTGGAGACATGCATTGGAGACTAAAGGTTTTCGTATAAGTAGGGCTAAGACGGAATATATGGAATGCACCTTTGATGGAAGCAATGGTGAAGGAATCGAGGTGAAGATTGATGACGATAACATTCAGAAGAGAGATTCTTTTAGATATCTGGGATCCATTTTGCAACATGATGGGGAAATTGATGGAGATGTTGCTAATAGAATAAATGCAGGCTGGCTAAAATGGAGAGGAGCCTCCGCTGTTCTCTGTGATAAGAAAATTCCTTTAAAAATTAAAGGAAAGTTTTACAAAGCAGCCGTGAGACCTGCTATGCTTTATGGTTCTGAATGTTGGCCTGTGAACCATAGACATGTGCAGAGAATGGCTGTAGCAGAAATGAAAATGCTAAGATGGATGTGTGGACATACACGTAAAGATCGGATTCGAAATGACGCAATCAGAAAGAAAGTTGGTGTAGCTCCAATCGAGGATAAGATGCGAGAAAACCGCTTAAGATGGTTTGGTCATTTGTAAAGAAGGTCAACTGATGCACCGGTTAGGAGATGCGAGTGTTGGGATGTTGAGTCGGCTAAGAGAGGGTGAGGACGGCCCAAGAAGTGTTGGAAAGAGACTATACGAAGGGATCTTAGTTTTTTGGATATAAGTCCGAGAATGACCCAAGATAGATCTGAATGGAGGCGGAGAATCCATGTAGCCGACCCTACTTAATTGTGGGAAAAGGCTTTGTTGTTGTTGTTGTTGTAGAACCCTCCTCACATGAGTTTTTATCTAAAGGATCAATTGGAGTATAAAGATTTTTTAAGTGAAGGGGTAGAACATTTACAGTCATACCCCTCAATGGAAAGAAATTATAAACGTAACATTGAAAGGAGCAAAATTGGAGATATCTGCTCAAACAATTCAGATGGAATTATCCACCGACGGATCGAAGATTGAACAGTTCGTTAGGAGATGGATTTTTCAAGCGGGGGATAATTGATGCAATATTTCTCTAATTGACAGGTCAAGCCGGATTGATGCCATTACGGATTTGGGGATTTCCGCAATTAGGGTTTTCCAACCCTAATTAGTTATTTTAATTGATTGTTTATTTTATTTAAATAAATTGATATTATAATCTCAATACTTATAGCAGATTAAAATTAGTTAATAGTCAATTAGAATCAGTTAGAGCCTATTAGGATTTTATTTTAAATTTGATTCACTTTCTATTTTTGTAATCACACCCCTCCTATATAAAGGGGATGGTAGGCATTGGTGGAGTTCAGTTCAGATATATGAAAATTGAGTTTATCTACGTCTCTCTCTCCCTCTCTCTCTCTCAGCACGATCTTAACGATTCATCTCCAAACCCCGCGCAACCGATGTGTTCTCCTCTTTCTTCCTCTCCTCTCTAAATTTCTTCCTCCAAACAAATTTTTCATCGTTGGATTTTTCCAGTTGCATTAGCAAGAGTGTAGAGCAGGCACTCTTCTAGCATGGCATGTGGGAGGACAGGATGAACAATAATTGGTTTGATGGTGAAGGAATTCTCCCAAGCTTGGTCAGACCTTCAAAGGGAAATGAGGCCAACATCTACATCCGAGATGCATCTCACCAAACACTCAAGTGACTACAAACTTCGGAGGATATTGCAAGGAGTTCCCCCTCAGAAGACCCCTAAACAATTAGACAAACCCCTGATGACATCTCTAAATGGGTAGCTCTTCCAATCTAAAGAGACCACAAGCCTCTTCAAGCCAAGCACTTGATCACGCAAACCTCAATATTCATTTTCGATTTTCCAACCTCCTTAGAGATAGATATTGGTTATCTAGATGGAGGGCAGTTCATTGGTCTTGGGAGGTTCCAGGGACCTCGGCAGGTAAGTATCCTCTTAAATACGTCCCCAAAACTACATTTTGGGAAACCAGTCAAGGCCTTTGGTGAGAAACCAGGTTTCAAGATCATGGCTACAGTTTCTGGACCCCAATGAGGCTTGAGACATGGCTTATGGTATCATATATTAGTGAGCACCGGTTTCCTCAGTCACGTGACTACTGTCAGGGCCACGCCTCTTATGGACAAGCCTTTATTTTGGCCTCCGGTCTAGTGTTTATTTTGGCCTCCATCAGTATAATTCTGCGTTCAGATAAGAATCCAAACCTTTCCCATTTGATGGAGGCATGTATTTTCTTTGTGGGGTGTATTACACTTTGCACCTTCCCCTCTATACTACCAGGCTCTGATGAAGCCATGCAATTCATAGGGATCACTGAGATTACATAGTACCACTAGAAAAACTCATTAGAGATAACACCTATAACATTAGACACAATATAAACTCATAGACATTGTTGCCAAAAAGGAGAAACTCAACTACAGTCAGTGTTCAGAAAGGCGGCCCAGGCGGCCGCATATGCGTAGTCGGGCACTGGACCGAACCGCATATCCAGTATTCGGTCCGTATGCGGCCGAGTAAACCGCATATGTGGCCGCATACTCGGCCGCCTTTTGTATAGAGCCCTTTCATACATGCTTCATCTTTTAGTTGCTGGAACTGGTAGATACTTCTACATCAATGCATCCCCCTGTCACAGTATGCTTTCCTCGATACAAAGAGTGTGGCAGATTGCTATGCAACTGCAGAAGAAATGTTTTTTTTTTTGCAACTGCATGAGAAATTTATTTAATTTGATATCCACTGGCCAGAGGCCTCTCAGCTTAAAATGGAGTCTGTTAAATGTTTCTGACTTGGCAGCAGCAGGGTTCCTTGAATGCCATCTGCAATCAGATGCGGTTCAAGATTCACAAATTGAATTAAATACATACTCAACTGCTGCAGTCTTAATTTCAGAAGATTCAGTAGCACGCCAAAACTACCAAAGGTATCTATTTTGAGATGTTAAGTGCAAAATCTCTTTCATCTTTTTATGCATCAAATGTCCAAATTATAAATTCTAAGAGAATGAATATGTCAATCGCCTTCACATGATTCATCGAAAGTGGACTGAATTTTGATCAAGTTTGTACCTGAACATGGAAATAATCCCCATATGGAATGTCGCTGACTTGCTGTGATACCTCAATCACTAAATGGCTGATCGAAAGAGAGTTGCAACAAAATTGTTAGTGGCATGAAAAGAAACAAAGATTCGGATGACAGCATAAGAAGACTTCATTTCTGCAAATGGATGCACATTGAGAAAGTCCCAAAGCTTTTTTAATGGTTTAGTTTATCCCAGAACAAAAAAAAACTTAAGTGGCAAGTAGAAAAATAAAGCAGAAAGCCTAGACATAGCGCTTTAAAATTTTTGGAGCAGCTTAGTCAAGATTACTAAAACAAGATAACTTTGTACCGTTGGATATTACATTTTTTCATACAAAAGAAATCCTGACCAATTCCAATATCCCAGACAGCCCTTCAAGTGGATTTTAAAAGGAAGTCTTTTTTAGTTTAATCTAAAAAAGACGAAGCCTTTTCCCACTTTAAGTAGGAACGGCTACATGGATTTTGTCTCAAATCCATGTTGAAAGATCCGACTATTTTTATGATGGTTGGCCGCTATCTAACGCAACCCCTACAAGGAGGGATTTGAACTATGGTCTTTTGGGTGGTAGGCACGCTGCACTACCACAAGACCATTGAAGTAAGCACATTTTTATTTTAATCTACCAAATTAAAATAGAACTCGAAGTCTATGGACGAAGCCATTCAAATTGTTATCAAGCAACAAATTTTCTTCTTTGACTTGATCATATAGATAGGCTCTTGGTTTATAAATCAATGAACATTTAGAAGCTATGATGCAGCCCGTACTTAACAATCTACATATGAAGGCAGATTAAAATTTAACTTCGTTACTCACCCCAATTCTTAACCATTAAGAAGGATAACGAGAAGGCAAACTTAAAGAAAGAAAAGTCAGCATTCAGTTGAATAATCCCTCAAAGGCCACAGCCAAGTACAAGAAGGAATCCAGTCAATGGCCTAGTGGTAGTACAGCACGTTTACCACCCAAATGACCAGGGTTCAAATCCTGGGAGGGATGCCCACGACGAAGATTTAATGTACACTAGAAGATGGGCCCAATGAAGGATGAAACAACCCAAAATGGAGCACAGTTATGGACGGACATGGAGAAAAATTTCAGGTTGGCCCCTTGTGTGGTATAGAAGGCCATGTTGGCCATGTGTCATATTCGAAGGCCATGTTGGACGGGTGGTGTTGAGAAAGCCATGTGAGCCATATGTTTCTTGTAGACACTATGAGTAACAAATGTGTCATTGTAATATCTTTCCTTTGATTAATGAAAGGGGGATACCCGGACCTCCGAAATTACCGAAAAAAAGGACAAAAAAGTAATTTCAATCAGCACTTAGTCTTAATCCATGTCATATACATTGTTAATAAAGCTAATATACCAAAGAATTTTGAGCATTAGTTCGATTGGAGAAGAAAAGCTAGCAAAAACACTTAAACATCAAGCTGTTTATTCCAGCACATTGAGAAGCAGAGAATCTGCATCATATAGGTGTCTTGGCTTGATCTACAAAGCAATAAATTTCTAATCTTATAACACAATGAATAAAGTTGAAAAGTCACTTATAAGCAATCCCCTTCTAATTTTGAGCAATAGTTCGATTAACCTCTAAAATATATGAAAACTACCTGTTTCTGTAAACACGGAACTTTTGGATGGCATGGCAATGCCCGAGTTTCGCACCTTGATGACAAAAAGAAAGAATCAATTTCAAGTCTTATCACACAAAGAATCAAAGATACATGAAATTCAACCAATAAAAATAAGGTAACCATGTCTCAAAGTAGCATACCGAAGTAAATCTTGATAGGGTGCCGAAACGACAAATCTCGGGCGTGCACAAACTCTGCATTCCGATGCCATCTACTGCAATGGAAATCTACAGATACAACATCAAACGAATGTAAAACAAAAAAAAAGTGTTTTATTTGACTTCAGAACTGTTCCTCTGCATAGAAAAATGATAGCAACCAGAATCTCATATTCTTTACTTACCCTTGTCACCACAGGTTGTATGGAAATTTTGAAGAAAATCAACGGCAGCATCAGAGAAGAATAATTTGAAAAATTCTTCCACATGAACCTAGAACCAAAATTTTCATGAATATATTTCAAACAATAGAGATCATCCACAGATTATTGCTGATATTCATGTTCTGGATTACCGGAAACTTTCCTTCAGCAACCATTGTAAAATAATCAGGCACTGTCACCAGAAAATACATTGATATTATTTTCATCTAGTTCAAAGTGATCACAATATATATTTGGACAAAAAATCAAGATGCAAGTCTACAAAAGGGAACACCATAAAAGCAACCAAAATAAGAACAACATGAGAACAACGTTGCTTCACAAACAGAAAATGGGTTGACGAACCAAATGTACAAGCAGCAGACAAAAGCCAAAGAAACAGAGGTAATAAATCGTCTTACCCCTAGGTGCATCTGCCTCCTCAGGCTGCCAAGACCAACCATCTTTAGAACTTGCACCACCATTCGCTTTCCCATTTTCAAGGATTTCTAAATTGTTTATCACCACACTAGAGAGGTGTTTATGACTGGAATCCACATAGTGAAATGATTGCTTGTAATTTTGAAGAAAAATTGGGACATAAATACCTGCCTCCACAAGTTGAGCCATTTGCATGTGGTGGACTACAACTTTCTGGCTCCAAGGTAACTGCAGAGTTTTCTAGACTACGGGTCTCTGATTTAGATTCCTACTCAAAAATCAAAAAAGAGCATCCTAATTGTAATATCCAGAAAAAATAGAATCAAAGGCATTTTCCATGAAGTAAGACAAATATTTGCAGAGAAGCAAATAAAAAGGGTACTGAGCTGACACAGCAAATCATGTCTATGAGAGCCATTAACTATTAGGATCTTCACCAATCTATAAAGCTTTACGCTAGCCCATTTTAAAATAATGCTATCAGATTTTAAGAACTCATGGAAAAGAATGCACCCCCGAAATGCCAAAGTGCAAAAATAAAACTAATAATCATTATTTGGCACATTAAATGTATCTTATTTCTTAAGAAAAAATAGATTTTCTCGTATGATATGTCATGTAGCACAAAATACTTGCTGAGAAGGCACATATGAAAAGGCAACAAATAGTGAGGGTATCATAGTTTTCTTCTACGATGAAGCCAGAAGAAAGCAAGATCGATGCAAAACCCAAAAAACACAATAAAAAATATTTTGTTCTTTTTTTTAGGCTCAAAAGTAGGGAGATACACTCGTTGGTGGTCGCCCCAGCAATATATATAACTAAAAAAATTGGGAGATACTTACATAGTGATGGAAGGGGAGAATGTATCAGAAGGCGAATGCGAATACAAGAAACTGGGCCGCCACAGAGAGGGACAAAAACCTACCGAGTACACCAGTCGGATATAAGTCGAGCACACGAAATAAGAACGTTTTCACGATAAAAACGTTGCCCTGAAAAAATAACCTCATTCCTGCCAAGCCAAATGCACCATAGCCGCGCGATAGGAGCCAAAAGATCATGCCTGCCCTTGTTCCTGTTCGACCAAAGAATCTCGCAGAAAGCAGCGAGATTGTCCGCTCTTGCCCAGGGCAAATCGTCCCAGATACCCAAAACCAAACGGCAGCCGAAGAAGAGGTGGTCAACGATTTCGTCCTCATCACAACATAGGGGGCAAGATGCACTGAAGTCCAGAAAAAACTTGGCACAACGATCACGAGTCAAGAGCCTCCTTCTGCGAAGTAACCAAAGGAAGACGCCGATGCGCTCCGGCAAGCACAAGCCCCAGGAAAAACCACAATCACGCACAAGCAGAGAAGACGTAGGTGGTGGAGGATGGATCAGAGCCCGGTAGGCCTTCCTAGTGGAAAAGGATCCGTCCTTCCAGCGCCAATGATCACCCTGCAAATTTGGCGTAGCGACAATACTGAGAGCCACCATCATCAAAACGAAGTCATCCACCCGCTGCTCAGAGAAGTTCGCAGAGAAACGGGGGCACCAACATCCATCCGCCCAACACTCCGCCACAGTCGCATTCCTATTCGACGCAAGCGCAAACAATCTTGGGAAACGCACCTGGAGAGGACCACCTCCCGACCAATCATCCAGCCAAAACTTGAAAGATTCCCCCGTCCCCAACACCGGGGTGAAGAGCGCCATATTCCTCTGCAGTGCGGCCATGACACTGCGCCAGAACGGGGAGTAATGTAATCGCAAAGCCCCCCGCTGCAGCCCGAACCAGTCGTTGCCCAAGAGCACCCTGAGAACATTGGTGAAAAAGTTATCTTCCGTCCCCCAGAGTCTACTGACCCATTTGAGTAAGAGAGCGTCGTTAACCAGATCCAATCTCCGGACACCAAGCCCACCAAAGTGCTTAGGCATGGACACGACATCCCAAGCGGCCAGATGCATGCCCCTACCATTCCCCCCCTTCCGCCCCCACAAGAAACGACGCATACACCGCTCAAGGCACAAACGGACCCCCGCAGGCATTCTTCGAACAGAGAGGAAGTACACAGGTATGGACGAGAGCACCGATCTGAGAAGGATGAGTCGCCCTCCCCGATAAAGCAAAGCCGCCCGCCATCCAGCAAGGCGCGACTCCACCCGTTCAGTAATAACACGCCAATCCTTGGCTCTGGCCCGCCCCACCGATAAAGGTAACCCTAGATAAGCAATCGGAAGCTCACCAGGCGAAGAGCCGAGTAGCCGGCCGCATTCCTCCGCTTCCGCAGGCGATAAGCCAAAAGGCACCACGTTGGATTTGAAGACATTAATCGACAAGCCCGATAATTCACAGAAAAGGGCAAGAGTGTTGGCCATACCGGACACCTCCTCCGGACCGCCCTCAATGAAGCAAATAGTATCGTCGGCGAACTGGAACAAGGGCACGCAAACATCCCCCTTTCGGAATCCATTAGTAAGCCCCGCGTCAATTACGCGGTTCACCATGCGCGCAAGAACATCGGATGCCAAGACAAAGAGGAGGGGCGCAAGAGGACAGCCCTGGCGCACCCCCCTGCGAGGCTGGAAGGAACCACCATACGGCCGGCCATTGATCATCACAGAGAGCGAAACAGTGGAGACGCATCTACGCATCCAAGAGATCCACAAGGTTGGGAAGCCACGCCTACGCAAAACGGACCAAAGGAAGCTCCAATCGAGGCAATCATAAGCCTTAGCAAAATCAATTTTCCATAGTACCCCCTTCTTTTCTTCCTTCTACCAATCCGCAACTACTTCGGACGCAACGACAATGCAATCAGCGATTTGCCTCCCTTTAATGAACGCGGCTTGTACGGAGAAATAAGATCATCCAGAACCCGAGCCAAACGTGTGGCTAAGATTTTAGCCACGATAAGGTAGATTCCATTGGAGACTGAAATTGGCCGATAATCCTCAATACGCTGCGCCGGCACTTTTTTTGGAATTAAAACAATATTAGCTCGATTGAGGCGATCAAAGCCGAGGTTACCCGAACAAAAATCAGAGATGACCTCCATGACATCACCTGCCACAATCTCCCAGAAATCGCGATAGAAAGCAACGGAGAATCCATCCGGCCCCGGAGAAGAATCTTGATTTAATGCCCACACAGCCGCTTTAGTCTCCTCCAAGGAGATGGGACGAATAAGAGTCGCGGAGTCTGAGTCAGAAATAGAAGAAGCGCCAAGGCTCAGCCATCGCCACCTACGCAGGGAAGAGATTGATGAGGCACACCTGAGGTGATCCACAATGGCGCACCCCATCTCCCTTTCCCCGGAAATATTAACATCATTTACAGAAATGGAGCGCATCATGTTATAACGCTTCCTATTGCTCGCGACACGGTGAAAGAATGCGGTATTCGCATCGCCCTCTTTAAGCCAATTTAGCTGCGAGCGCTGACGCCATTCAATTGTTCTTTTCTTGTCCTCATCCTGTACCCGAGCGTGAGCGGAATCACGCTCCCGAAGTTCATCAAGTGAGAGCTCACGCTCATTCTCCAACGAGTCAATTTGCAAAATAATCTCCACCGCCTCTGCGCGCAAAGCAATACGCGCCTGCCTGGAGTTCCTCTTGAATTCCGCAAGCACCCTCCGAAGTGAAGCAAGCTTCTGATCAAGTCTGTAAGCCGCGGATCCCGAGACTGGAACATGGTCCCAATGGTCCTGAACGACCTGCTTGAAATTAGGTTCCAACAACCAACACTTCTCGTATCGAAAAAGACCCCGAGGTCGAATACCCTCGCCAGAGTCCCAGATGATGGGAGAGTGATCCGAAAAAGATCGGGGGCGAGATGAAACAGAGCAGAGGGGGAAGGACTCCAACGACTTCCCATTACCCAAGAACCGGTCGATTCTAGAGCGCGAGGAATTGTTCCGCCATGTGTAAAAAATGTCGATTGGTACCAAGTTAGCCAGGGCAAGGTCATCAATTACTTCAATAAAATCCTGAGATCCCGGGTCATGCCCACCCCTGCCGCGAGGCCGATCAGATGAATGGATGGTTACGTTGAAATCTCCCCCCAGAATCCAGGGGAGGCCCCCAAATAAGGTAGCCGCGCCGCGCATGTCCTCCCATAATTCCTTCCTCATAATATGACACGTAGGTGCGTAAATACACAAGAAAACCATCGGATCAGTGGAATCGACTGATGAATCTCATATTCATCATGCTAAAAACTTCTTATTAAAATCCCTGCTTAAACAAACCAATAAAAATCACCTCTAATTCTTTGATTTTATCATATACTATATTGTGTATAATGAGCCTTTAATTATTTGTTTTTAATTGTCCTTATTTTTCTGTAATTATTTTATCACTCAAAAACCCCTAAAAATTAGGTAGATAAGTTGTCTATAATTCACTGACCTTTAAAACCACTAAAAAATGCAAAAACAACTCAAAACCACAAAATCGGTGTTTTTATCCCCTTAAAAATACCCCCAAAAATAGCTTTTGTACAGATGACCTCTTTTGGCTTTTTGACCAACATGAAAGTTGTAGATCTCGTCGAGACGAGCAACTTTCATGTTTTGACTTTTTCCAAATTCGGCCTCTAACTATTTCTTTTCTATTTTTCTTTGTTTTTACTTTTGAATTATTCTGATTGGGCCACGTGGCGCCCCCTGGGCCGCCCACGTGGCCCGCTCTCCTTCCCGCCATCTGGCGCCCCATCTGGGCCGTCAGATCCCCTTCCAATCGCCCCCATCTCAACCGTCCATCCACGCTCTATCTCACAGCCGTCAGATCTCTCCTGAGATCCAATCCCAACCATCCGCTCCCGCCTATTTCTCAGCCCTCCGATCCTACCCTCCATCCGACACCCCTCATTGCGCCACGTCTCCCTTGTACCTCGACCGTCTAATCATATCCATCATCCAACGCTTCCCAATACTCCACGTCACCCCCTTCGCCCTTGCCCTTGGATGGACCCGGCTCCTCATCTGAACCGCTCATCACCGCCTCAACGCCAACCGTGCGATCAGATCCTAAGGATCTGATCACAGCCCTCTGTTCGCGCCCTCATCCTACCCGTTGGATCGCTCGATCCAACGGTTGATCGATCATCTCCTTCCTCCGGCCGTGTCCTTCTCCAGGCGTTACAAATCGCGACGACTCCCCCCCCTTTCCATTTCCAACCAACGATCCAGCCATCACTTCCTCGTCGTAACGTCACCTACCCAACCACCGTTCCTCCGCCATTCTCGCGAGACCTCCATCACTCGCCTCCATTAACTCCATAGCCATAAAAACCTCCGTCGAATCCGCCCCTCCATCACCGTAACCTCCGATCTCCGCCACCTATAAAAACCCCTCCTCAGCCACCGTAGCCACCCGTCCACCATTTTGGCTTAAACCCTAGCTTCCTCCGCCCCTCCGGTGACAGCGGAGGGGCGGAACGTCGAGGCGATCATGGCTTTTTGCCGGTGTCGACCCACGGCATCTCCGCCACGTATCGGTGGTTCTCCGACCACCCCTGAGCTCCGAGGACCTCAGCTGGCCTCGCGGGCAACGACCCGAGGACCACCTGGTCCTCAGCCCAAGCTGCTCCCCTCCGCCAACTCCTTGCTCCGGCAAGGAGACTTCGTCCTTATTTTCTCCTATTTCTCCTTCCAGCTACAGCCACCATTACCTCCGTTTGGCCATCGCCACAGCTTCGCAACAGCACCTTCACCCTCGCCAACCTCCTCCGACTCCATCTTCCCTTCTCCACGACCCTATCCACTCTCCGCCACCTCCTCCTCTGCTTCGCCGGAGATGGAGCCCAGGGCCGCCGCTCTCGTCACCTTCCTGGCCCCCACTCACCTCACCCCACTCCCACACACAATGCACTTGCTTCGGCTACATCTAACCCTTGCAGGTACCCTCAATGGCCGGAGCTCGTGCCTCCCCGTCGGTCTCGAAATTCTCCTCCGACAATCATGCTCCGACGGGGAGCTCCAGACACCTAGGGAGCACCGCACTTGCTCAGGGACCTCCGCCAGCACTCCATCGAGCTCCCCGGACCTCCTTCTCGACAGGAGGGGCACGGCGGAGCAATTGGCAGGTCGCCGGAGCCCCGTCTTCTCCGGTGACCAGCGGCGGATGAAGAAGCTACAGATGCCGTCCGATCATCTGGATCGGACGGCCGCGATGACACCACGTGGCGGCCCAAGCCTCGAACCAGACCAACAGGCTCGGGTGACCCGAGCCCAACTCCGTGCCTCCACGTGATGCCACGTCTCCCGAGCCTCAGCCAGCCTCCCGAGCCTGGGCCCTCACGTGCACCGCACGTGAGGCCTGGGTAATTTGCAGCGAAGACCCTGACGTTTCAAGTATTTACACTTCGGTCCTCCAGGCGCGTGCCTCACGTGCGCGCCCGGGGTAATTTACAGGGAGGCCCGCTAAGTTTTCC
The DNA here is from genome assembly GCA_037367405.1 of Ottelia alismoides. Lineage (NCBI taxonomy): Eukaryota > Viridiplantae > Streptophyta > Magnoliopsida > Alismatales > Hydrocharitaceae > Ottelia > Ottelia alismoides. The sequence goes on from JAZKJV010008224.1 coordinate 654,492, forward strand.
AAAATTACAAAAAGGCCCCCGCGCATAAGGGAAAATTTCATCCAGGCCCAGGCGGTTTTTACTATTTGTATTTAGGTCCCTCCAGGGACCTAAATGCAATATTTATCCTTTATTTTTCTTGTATTTTTATTACATTTATGCCCTCGCACTGTTTTTAGCATAACTTGAGCATCGTAGGTCCAAATTGCATGATTTTAGTGTCATTTTGATCCTTGTTTTGTCCTCTACAATCTAGCATACTTATTTGTCTCATTTGACAATGTTTTAAATTAAGTGAAGTTTTATGTCAAAAATGGGACCTAGATCTACTTGTTTGCTAGATTTCATGACCGATTTTTAATGATGTATTCAAAATGGCTCTAACTTCATTCTATATTATGTTGCTCATATTTTAGGGTATAATTGTAGCATTTGATTCATCATGCATATTCCATTGCATTATTTGCCCATGCATCACTTTAATTTGCATAAAAACCGATAAAAATACATGCAGCATATCATCACTTAGCATAGTGCTTCATAATTTGCATATGGACCTGAAAATGAGATTAATTGACATTAAACTTCACGAATCAAAATTCAAAAGCCATAATTAAGCAGCTGTATCCCTGTGTTCGACCTTGGTACACTTGCCAAGCACAAATATTCCACAGCATTCAAAGACTGTGGTTTTTGCTGAACAAAATTCGCCTCCTATACTACGACTCAAGATATATTTATTATCGAGGCGAATTTTACGTTCATCATCGACCCGGTTCAAAGCAACAGAGATCATATGACGGCCGACAAGCATTGAACTAAAAGAGAACATTTGAGATCGCCATGTCACGAGAAAGCCCCCTGCGGAGCCAGTAGCATTCACCGCTCGAAATTCATCGAAGGAACCAGCGCCAAAGGAGCGCCACATAATATCATCGACATCTCGCAACTTAGTTTCTTGTATGAGAGCAACGTCGCAAGACCATTCCGAGAGTCGCGAACCCAAGGATCGACGCTTGACCGAATCCCCAAGTCCTCTGACGTTCCATGAGAGAACCTTCATTAAAAACCTCTGTCGTTTCCCCCAAAGCCTCCATCCCCAAGACCTCCGTCGTTTCACCGAAGGTCACGAAGGCCCGCAGCATCCGCCACAGCCTCCCGCAGAGAGGCACAAGAATGAATCACCCGAGCTTCATGCACAGCAAGAGTGTGTCTCCTGTAGGTTCTCCCAAAACGTCTGGAGGAAGGGCCCTCCTCATCGCCGAAGAGCTGGTGTCCCGAGGGAAGAAGAGTAGAAGAGTAGTCCGCATGAAGCACAGAAGATGTCCGCACCGGGGTCCGAGTAGCCAAAAGCATGGACTCGCGACCTGAGCCGTCATGGAGACACAAATCCTCGAATCGAACCGTCATAGAGTCGGGCGAGGATGCCCGAAGATTCTGATGAGAGGCTCGCGGCCAAGATCCGAACAGGACGGGTCCGCCAACCCGCATGCTCTGGAGATCCGCGGAGGGACCCGATAAGCCAAAAAACAAGGCGGGAGCCGACCCAATCTGACGAGAGAGAAAAACCGAATCGACCTCCGGTATCCCTAATTCAGGGAGACGAGAAGATACAGGCGGTTGGCGCGGGGACCGAAAGGTTGCCTCGAAGGTTCCATCCACGTCAGCCTTGAGTAGGGACGCTTCGGAATAATCATCATCACTCTCCACGTGGCACGGCAGAGACGAAGCGTCGCACTCCTGCCCCGAGGCAGCTGGACCGAGCACCATCGGCGAGGCAACCGGACCGTCCACCAGCGCCTCCCGGTCCGAAGCAGCCTCCGGCGGAGGGAGGATGATGGAGAGCTCGGGCTTGAAGCACCAGCGCCCAATTTTAAGGGTCCCGAAGAAAGTTTTGCCAGGCGCGTCTTTGAGAAAAGCCGAGCTGCACTCGAGAAGAACCCTAGTTGACTTCCAATCAGCCTCCGGAGCAAGGCCGTCGTCGATGATGACCAGTATCTCCCCCCAACGGCGAAACGCCTTGGAGAGACAGGGAACAGTTCGTGATAAGAAAGGAACACCAGTAATAGACGCGACGCAGACCTCGGTGGAAAGAGAGGCGCCATCCGCCATGCGAGTCCTCCTCCAAACAACCTCGTCGTTAGAACCAGTGCACAGCAGCCTATCCCATTGCTCCGGGGACAGGCCACGCACACAGCAATGAGCAGAGTCCAAAAGGAATAGGTTCCCAAAGAAGAGAGGGCCCAGAAGAGTTTGAACCTGCGCCCTCACAGCCTCCCAGTCAACGTTGCACCGCTGTGCCACCCCAATAAGCACCAAGCGTCTTCTCACGTCCAAAACCTCCTTCCCGCGCACATGTGAAACCTCCCCATGCACTTTAGCACAAAGCATGACCTCCTTCGCCTCCACCACCCCAGGCGAAATTGGAGTTGCACCGCCATCCGCACCACCAGTTGTAGTTGCACCGACATCCGCACCACTAGGGGGGCGACGAAGCAACTCCGCGTCAACAACCAGAATACCCGCAACGAGAGAGCCATCGCGCGACGAGCAGGAGTGGGAATCCACCACCTGAGCGTAAGAACGAACCTCCCGCCATGCGAGAGGACCGGAACGGGAGCCATGCAAAGCGCGCACCTTGTAGGAAGAGGAAGCCATCCCCGACTGCACATGGCGGCGATCACGAAGAGCCCAACAAGAAGCGCGACGGTGCCCCGGCTTCCCGCAAGCGAAGCACCTCGGAGGAAGAGGACAGCGAGAGGCCAGATGTCCCCTCTCCCCACACCTGAAACAACACTTCGCCGGTTTTTTGTGCGAAACATGCGTCCACTCCCCCTCCGCAGAACTCCTCGCGATACCGCCACCGCCTCTCCCAGCAACAGCATCGACTTGAAGGAACACCCCCTTCCCCTTCATAGCCGCAGAACTTCCTCCGAACTTCGCACTCCCATCTCCCTGCGCACGCCCACCGAACATCGCCCTCTCCGTAGCGTTTTCCAGATGAGGATCAAAAATATTTTGTTCTTAATGTCTAACTGTGAAGGACTCCCCTGTGAAAGATGAATATCACTGGCAACAGAAACCTGTGAACCAACACGTAAATGCATGGAAATACAGCAATAATAAGTAGTCAAAACAACAAAGCTTTCCCCACATTATGCAGGGTCGCTACATGGAATCTTTGCATCCATTTAGATCTATTTTGAGTTATTCTCGGACTTAGATCCAAATAACTAAGATCCATTCGGACAATCCCCTTCCAACACGTCTTGGGCCTTCCTCGTCCTCTATTTGCTGGCTCGGCATCTCAAATCTCACATGTTCTAATAGGTGCATCAACTGACCTCCTTTGTAAATGGTCAAACCACCTAAAATGATTATCTCTCATCTTATCCTCTATCGGAGCTACACCAACTTTCCATATGATCGCATTGTTCCGAATCCGACCTTTTCATGTATGACCACACATCCACCATAGCATTTTCATTTTTAATATTGTCATTTTATGTCATGTCTATAGTTCATAGGCCAACATTTAGATTAATAGAGCAAAGCAAGTCTCATAGCTGCATTGTAATACTTTCCTTTGATTATCAAAGGCATTTTCTTATCACATAGAACAATAGAGGCTCCTCTCAACTTTAACCAACTTGCATTTACTCTATGAGTAACATCTCCATCGATTTGCTCATCATGTTGCAAAATAGATCCCAAGTATCTAATAGAATATCTCTTCTAAATGACATCTTCTCCGATCTTCGCCCCGATTCTTTCACCAACGCATCCATCAAGTGTACACTCCATGTATTCAGTCATAGCCTTTACTTATGCGAAACACTTTAGTCTCTAAGGCATGTCTCCGAACCTTAAGCTTCTTATTTACTCCATCTCTAGTCTCATCAACCAACACAACATCATCGGCAAACAAATACACATACCTGAATGTGACTAATCAACTCATCCATAATCAAAGTAAAAAGAAATTTGACTCAAAGTTGAATAATGATGCAGAGCGATGATGATGTCAAAACAATTGATCTTCCCATATTGTATCCATACACAAGATGAAGCCCCATCATACATATCCGTTATAAGGATAATGTAAAAGACATGTACTTTTCTCCGAAAATCTCCACAAGATCTCATGTGCGACTGAATCATAAACATTCTCCAAATCAAGAAAAATCATACAAAGATTCTTCCTTTTTGTTCTATAAATCTCCAATGTTCTCATCAACTTGCGGATAGCTTCAATAATTGAGCGACTTCGCATGAATCCGCATTGTGTTTCTGTTACTTTGTAAAGTTGCATCGACCTTCTTTCGATCACACATTCCTAAATTTTCCATAGTACGACCATCAGTTTGATGTAGCCAACAAATTAGTGAATAGTATTATCTAAAAAATCGATAATAAAGAGTACTAGTACCTTAAAAGCCAAAAATAGGATCCAGATGGAGTAAAGGTCCAACTTTTTGTCACAAGAGCTTAGTTATTAGATTTTCCCTCCCCGGGCTCTTAGTGTTTTTTTGAATGATTTTAAAGATGTCTGAGAGGAGCTCGATTTGGGAAAAAGTGTCTGTTTGAATTATCTTGTTTGAAGTTTATTTTTCGTTAAGTTTAATTAGGGCCAGGTTAATTTAATTTATGGTTAATTGAGTCATTGCAATTTTATTTTAAACGAAGAAATCGCATGTGATGTCATATCAAATTAGTAGTCAGTTAAATTTAGCAATTAATCAGTTAGAGATATTTAGAGGCCAAATAGGGATAAGCTAGGATTTGAATTTTGATTTCTTTCTATTTTTGTAATCCCACCCCTTCTAAATAAAGGGGATGGCAGTCCTTTGATTAAGACAGTTCAAGTGAAAATCAAGATTTATCTCATCTCTCTCCCTATCTCTTCTCCCTCCACGCGATCTCCGTAATTCTCTTCCCTAAATCCTCGCATTTGGAGAGATTTCTCTCCACTCCCCTCTGATTTCTTCCACTGAATATTCTTTTCACCGCTACAAATTCCGATTTGCATCAATTGGTATCAGAGCATGGCATCTAGATCGTCTTTACGAAGTGACGATCTGTACAGATGTTCGCACAAGCATGCAATGAAAGACTATCGTTCGTCGAAACGTAAACGGCGAGCCAACGAAGTCTACAACAAGGAGTTAATGTCCATATTACTCGAATTTCAATCAAATCTACGGGAATTGATGGCTAATTTTGAGACCCTAAGCACTGTCGGATCGAAACCTCCCGTCGTCAAAGCTGTTGTACTGGCTTCTGAGGAAGAAAAACAAGAAAAAGTGTCGTCAACGACTTCTTGTTGGTTGTTCAGCCAGCTTCAGATCCGCCGCCATCGAAGTAACCGACTCCGACCACATCTCCAGCCCCCATCAGCTCCTCGACGACTCCCCCTCACCCCGGGCGGCCCCTCCAAACCCATTGCAGTCCCTTTCTGCCCTCTAAACAGTCCCACCACCGCTACCACACCCTCCCGCCACCCTTGCACTGCCGGCGAATCCCCCAGCCCCACCGTCGCTACCATTCCCCTCCCGCCACCCCTGCACCTCCGGCGAACCCCCTAGCCCCATCACTGTTGTCACCCCCTCTCACCACCCCCGCACCTCCGACGAACCTCCCAGCCCCACTACCATCATCTGTCCCCCCCTTCGCCCCTACTCGCCCCCTCTCTACCCGTTGTCGCCCCCTCTCCCTTGACCCCGCACTGCTGCCAGCTCCTCTTCCCACCCCCTTCCCCACCGCCCATGCCACCACCTTCCCCCTTCCGATATGATGATGTCGTACCCTTCATCATTGTGCGTGCTTCCAACACGGTCGCCGCCTGCCCCTCCATTCCCGATGTCGCCACTGCCTGCGGCCTCCCCTCTCATATCACCATAGTCAACAATATTTGACGGGGAGAGAAACCGTAACAAGGGTTGGGGACTCCTCTTCAATCGGATCCTTTAAAACAAGGGATGAGATATTTTTGAAAAATTGCAAGTCGCCCACTCCCCACAAAAGTTTTTATTTAAAGGTTAAAGTTGGTGAGAACCTAAGGGATATCTCTTTAGATGAAGGGCTAGAAAAATCGCACTCCACCCCCCTAGTGCGGGAATATTTAAAAAGAAGTGTTGAAAGAAAGAAATTGGGGTTGTTACCTTATCCAATTAGAATTAGAACCGGGGGTTTCACCTATTTAAAGACCACGTGGTCTAGTTCCTTACCCACATCTCCTCCCCTTATAAATTTGTTCCATTCATCTGCTATGGGTTCTCCAAAGGTCATGAAGCACGATGAAGATGCCCCGCCAATTTTCCAAGCACCATATCGAGGGGACGAAATTCGCGTGGGCACCGGTATGTGAGCAACATATGCTTTTCCAGCATGAAATTAACGGTTCCAACCACCGCACCAAGTACATCTGGATTCCATCGTTTGCTCCAAATCAGTTCTTCCAATTGTGATCGAGAATGCTGAAATTAAATCGTCAAGCTTCAAGCCGGAAGATCAAGCAATTCGTCAGTTTTCAAGCTGAGGAGAGTTGATGCAGCGTGAAATAAAAAAATACGGCTTTATTTTTCGTTAAGTTTAATTAGGGTCGAGTTCATTTAATTTACAATTAATTGAGTCATTGCAATTTTATTTTAAATAAAGAGATCGCATGTGATCTCATATCAAATTAGTAGTCAGTTAAATTAAGAAAGTAATCGGTTAGAGGTATTTAGAGTCCAAATAGGGATAAGCTAGGATTTGAATTTTTATTTCTTTCTATTTTTGCAGTCCCACCCTTCCTATATAAAGGGGATGGTAGTTCATTGATTAAGACAGTTCAAGTGGAAATCGAATTGAGATTTATCTCATCTCTCTCCCTATCTCTTCTCCCTCCACGCGATCTTCATGATTCTCTTCCCTAAATCCCTTGCATCTGGCATGATTTCTTTCCACTCCCCTCCGAATTCTTCCACCAAATATTCTTTTCACCATTGTGGTCGATCTTCCCATATCGGATCCTTACACAAGATGAAGCCCTGTCATACATATCCTTTATAAGGATAATGTACAGGACAGGTACTTGTCTCTTCTCCAAAAATCTCCGCAAGATCTCATACGCGACTGTCATAAACCTTCTCCGAATCAATAAAAATCATATAGAGATTCTTCCTTTTTGCTCCATATATCTCCATTGTTCTCCTCAACATGCGGATAGCTTCAATAGTTGAGCGACATGGCATGAATCCGCATTGGGTTTCTGATGCAAACGGAAAATCAGGAAGAGATGAGAAGAGAAAAGAAGATCGCGACACGCTTCGCATGATTGAGAGAGGAACAGGGTGAGAGAAGAAATCATTAAATTTAGGGGAAAGGTGGATAATGGTGGAGACTATCTCTAAACCAAAGCTCACACATTTAATTTATAATCCGATCTCCCTTACAATAGACTACCATTCCATTTATCTAAGAGGAGAGGGATTACAAAAATAGAAACAAGATCAAATCAAGAAAAACCCTAATTGGCTATGACTAAACTTATATACCAGAAATGTTGAGATTACAATCTCAATTTATTTAAATAAAATAAGCAACTCAGTAAAATAAATAATTCAGGACGGAAAATCCTATTTTTGAAAATCCCCAAATTCATGACAGCTTCAATCCGGCTTGACCTGTCAATTTAGGAAATATTGCATCAATTTTCTCTTGCTTGAAAATTCCATCTCATGATGAATTGCTTGATCTTTTGGCTTGAAACCTGATGATATAATTCTAGCGCTCTCGATCCCATGTTCAAAGAATAGGTGTGGAGAAAATGACGGAACCCAGCTGTCAACTTCATGCTGAAAGAACATATGTGGTGCAAATGAAGGCACCTACGTAGATGTCGCTCCCCTGATGTGGTGCTCGAAAATTGATCGGGCAACTTCATCTCAGGCACCATGGAGTTGGAAGGAGCCATAGAAAATGAATGACAAAAGTGTAAGATGAGAGGAGATGTGGGTAATATACGACACCATAGGGTCTATATATAGGTAATTCCCACATTCCTAATACTAATTGGAGAAGGCGGCATCCTCAATTTCTTTTTCTCAGCACTTTTCTTTAAATATTCTCGCTCTAGGATTTCTACCCCTTTAACTAAAGAAATTCCTCTTAAGTTCCCACTAACTTTAGCCTTTAGACAAAAGGTTTTGAACAGGGGTATTTTTCTGCAAAATTTCCAAAACAATCCCTTTCCTTTTTTCTTGCGGAAGAAGGAATCGGCATGGCCTCAAATTTCGCCGAAATTCGACCGAATTGCGGTGAATTTCGGTTTCGGTGGGTAACCAAAATTTGATCGAAATGGCCTATATCGGCCGAAATTCGGGGGCCTTAGTTCAAAAAACGACCGAAATGACCGAAATTTCGGTCGAGACCGAAATTCAGCCGAAATGTTGTTTCGGTCAGTCGCCGAAACGAAACCGAAATCCGACATTTTAGGCCTTGGGAATCGGATGAGACCCAAATCCATTTCCTACCCCTAAATTGAGGATATTTGTTTCTCCTCGGAGAGAACCCTTCAAATATGATAGCTAGGGTTTTCCCCTCTCCTGCCTACGACGGCGGCAGCGGTTTGGAAAGGGAGACCACGGATGGTGCCGTTGGCGGGGGTCCCTGTTGGCATGTCATTCTTGCACATGAGGAAGGCAGGGACGGAGATGGGAGATCGAGAACCTTCTTTTCAATTCGCATTTTGGCATCTTTTCCAGAAGCAGCGACAGCGACGATGTGAGAGGCGACGATGGAGAAACCCCGAGTTCGCACGGTTGTAGCGACGACGAGGGAGGCTCGGGCAGGACTTGCAGCCGCGGAGGCGGTGATTACCACATGGGTTGGCACCCCAGCGAGGCGGTCTCATGATCGGGTGAAGGCGTTGGTAACTGTTGCCAGTGGCACTGTGGATGGCAGCGATAGCAAAACGGCGTACGGAAGTTGAATTGACGTGAAGAGGTGACAGTGGGATAGTGGGTGGTTGGTTGGTGATGGTGGTAGGTTGATGGGATGGGTTGGTGGCATGGATGATGGTGGTGGTATGGGAACAGCGGGTTGGGCTGGTGTTGGTGCAGATGGGGCACACTTTAGCGATAGAAGGGATGTCATTGGTGACCCCGAAACCAACAGTGGTGAGGACTCGTCCACTCCTCATGGACAGCAACGACGAACATATCTAGGGTTTCATATCCTTCTTCCACAGGGTCTTTGTCAAAGGTGGGTCATGTGTCTTCGAAATCATGTTGTATTGGTGTTGTAATGACAATATTTTATCCATGGTAATTGTATCTTCTTTCAAAGATGAATTTATGAACAAAAGTGTGTCTTCCAAGTTGAGAGAATCTAACCATACTTGTACCTTGACGCTTGATATAATATGCGACTTAAATTTCTTCAAATGCAAACGTGAACCTTGTCTGAGATGACTCAAATTGAATTGTATCCACCAATAATCAATAGGATCGTCGAATCATAAGAACGATTCAGTTTCCATGCTCTGATACAAAATGATGCAAACGGAAAATCAAGAAGGGATGAGAAGAGAGAAGAAAATCGCGATGCGGTTCGCGTGATTGAGAGAGGAACGAGGTGAGAGGAGAAACCCTTGAATTTGGGGGAAGGGGGGACAATGGTGGAGGCCCTCTCTAAACCAAAACTCACAATTTTAATTCATAATCTAATCTCCCTTACAATACACTACCATCCCCTTTATATAAGAATGGTGGGATTACAAAAATAGAAACAAGATCAAATCAAAAAAAAACCTAGTTGACTCTAACTTAACTTATCTACCAAAAAATTGAGATTACAATCTCAATTTATTTAAGTAGAGTAAGCAACTAATTAAAATAACTAATTAGGGATGGAAAACCTTAATTTTGAAAATCCCCAAATTCACGATGGCTTCAATCTGGCTTGACCTGTCAATTTGGGAAATATTGCATCAATTTCTATTATTTTGGAAAGTTGCATCGACTTTCTTTCGATCACATTCCTAAATTTTCATAGTACGACCATCAGTTTGATGTAACCAGCAAATTGATGAATAGTAGTTTCTAAAAAATCAACAATAGGATCGAGATGGAGTAAAGGTCCAACTTTTTGTCACAAGACCTTAGTTATTAGATTTTCCCTACTCGAGTTCTTAGGGTTTTTTGAACGATTTTAAAGATGTATGAGAGGAGCTCGATTTGGGGAAAATGTTATCTTGTTTAAAGATATTATGCTTCCTTTAATTGTGGACTTGTAGTGCATATGCTAGAAGCTGTGTTTTCCGGTGATTACTAAGGTTTGCAACCTCAATTTCATTAAATTACAAAAACTTTATTTTTTAAAAAAGGTGTGATTGCCGATAAGGTGCTCACCCAAAAAATACTTTATATATTCACGAGTTTGAGCATTACAAAAAGACCCAGAAAAGAGTCTGGACCGCCATCGTTGAAATTTACAAACCTCAAAGCTTGACAAGTGTCTTACGTGCTTGAGGACACTGTCAATATAAGTCTGTCTTACTTAAAAATCAATATATTCCTTGCTAATCAAAAGGTCCAATGCAAAAGCTAAACCAATTAATCTATCACTAAAGAGCTGCTACAATTGTTGCCAATAGACCTCCAAAACGTCGGCCAATGATCATGTCAGGAATGCATCCATAACTGTCATCCTATGATCTACAGACAAACAAATACATATAATGCTCAGAAAGTGCACCTCCCTGAGCCCAATCATCAAGCCAAATTTTGAAGACCCCATTATCAACCAAAATAGGTTTCAAACATTTACTCCCTTCAAGCAAAACGGTGTGCACATCCGTCCATAAAATAGAAGGAAACCACACAACTCTCACAGAGATCGACCAGTCAGCAGTTACCAAATAAATCTGCCTCAATAGTCTGCAAAGGAGGTCTTCATTGCCCCCCCACATGTGCACCACCCACTCAACAAGAAGAGCTTTATTCATTCCTTCAGACGCAGCACACCTCCTTCCAAGCAACAAGCAGAGTGCAAAACAACAAGAAACATCTCGTAAAGGACTCAAGGAGAGAGCAAATTCCCACATGAAGCAATTGAGAAGACAAAAAATAGGAATCAAATAAAGAACAGACTTAAGGAGCACCAGATGACTACCACGGGAGAGACATGTAGCCTTTCATCATGCAAAATTATGCTCGAACCTCTCCACCATAGGAAACTTGTTGAACTAAAGAAGTCTAATACAAACCAAGGAAGGCCGAGCCAAGTAATCGGCAAGCAGGCCCTAGCAATCCCTACCATGACCTTACATGCATCGATCTCCTCACGGATAATCGCTCTCCTCCACGAATAAGTAGAAGAATACACAGTTGGTACGATCCTTTTTGCAAGGATGGGCCAAAGAGTTGTAGGGGAATATGCCAGTGAACCTGGACCTCTTTGGTGAGGTCTTTGGCTTACATCTCAAGATAGAACCACCCACCTAGGATACGAGGTAAGTGGGTCAGGGTTAGGATGTCGTCATGTCTTTGTGACTTTTTCTATGCAATGTCTTGTCTGGATTGATCATGGTGACTCGATGATCTAGTCCACTAGCTTGCGTCAGAAGAAATACTCATTTATTACCTTCAAGCCAGGAAGGGAACGAGCAGACTAACTATAGGAGGTGCAAGATAGGGGCGAATAAAGTGGAAGTAAGAAAGCATCAAGGAACGAGAATGTGAAATAAATTAACTGAATATATAGCAGGCTCGCCCCCTTAAGCCCCAAGGAAATCGAATAGATATATATATAGTAGTCGGTTTCTACCACAACAGTGATGGGAACGAGCGAAGATGATCCCCCGAGGTTGTAGATAGAGGAAAAGCGATCAAGCGGAGTGGCAACAAAGCAGGAGACTAATTGTTTCATGTAGGGCCAGAGTACCAATCAATGCATTATCAGTGCATTATCAGACAGATCTAGACCCCTTTCCTTAGGGGAAGGTGGGGGTGGGGTGGGGAGAGGGGGGTGGGCGTCCAGATTGTCATTGTGAATCCTCTTCGAAGAGTGGAATTGAAGGTACTAGTTGCAAAAAACAAAAGCAAGATCCGAGTTACTTTTGAATAATATGGGGACGTCCCGAGATGGTGTGAATAATAGTAGGTTAGGTAATATGTCCGGAGGATAGTTCCCTTAGCAGATCAAACCAATCTGTGCCTTGATTTCCAACCATGAATCAAAGATTCCTCTAGCGGATCAAGTCCATGCTAGAAAGAGCAAAAGGAGCCAAATTTGAATTTGTATATATGTTGGTTTGAATGAGGGGGATATCGATTTATAAGATCCGCCTTTTATATATTAGTTGGAAAAATAGAGGGAAAATTCGCTCAAGTCAATCCAAGGTACTTGGTGAGGACAAAGAGTGTTGTCCCTAGTAGCCTATGAGTTTTGAGTGAGTGGTAGAGCTACGAAGTCCTTGAGTGTTGAGTGAGTGGTATTATCAATTTCTCCCACACGACACAGAAAAGATTGTCCCTAGTAGCCTATGAGTGTTGAGTCAGTGGTAGGGCTATGAAGTCCTTGAGAAAAATTCAATAGTACCCTTCAGCATTGAACCTTCTTGGTTGCTCCCATTTCAGGACAGTTGAAACCTTTGTCGGACTACGACAATTCCAGCTACTGATACAAGGTCTATGCACTAGTTGAGATCCCCTCGAACAGAGTTACCATTGCATTATCTTGGTCTTCCTTTGGTGGGAAGGAGATCACACCATGTTGACTGGCTACCTTTGATTGAGAAAGATGGAGATGGGGCTCTTTGGTTGCAAATCGGTGTGTTTGTCTAAAGGTGGGAGGTTGGTGATGCAGAGCTCGGTCCTTTCGATGATTCCTATGTTTTCCCATCTTCTAAACTTCTCCCCACCGATGTCAGGAAGAGATTAGAGTCTATTATGATGTGCTTCTTTTGTTCTTCTAGTGACTCCAAGGGATTGGCATTGGTTGATTGGAATACGATCTCCTTACCTTAAGGAGGACGAGGGTCTTAGAGTTTGGAGTCAAGAGGAGATGGACACAGCTTCATTATGTAAATGGACCAATCGAATAAGGGGTGATAGCAACAGACTGGTGTGCAGTTTAATTCGTGAGATTTATGGGGCGTCCTCTCTGTCAAATTCTTGGGAGCTTGAGTTTGCACCATCACATTTCTGGATGGGTAATTACATGATTTTGCAAGAGGTGCATCTGTTTTTACATTCGTTGTTAGGTGGTGGAAGAGGGTTTAGATTCTAGCATGATGATGGGACTGAATGCGGTGTGCTCGGTGTGAGGTGTCCACGGCTCATGGCATTAACGATCGATCTTGAAATCTCACTGGCAGACACTTTGGACAGCTCTACTTTCTTCCCCCATTCCCACTTGAAGCTTTCAGATCAAAGGATGAATGATCTTATGTAGATGTTGAAGACTCCAGGGGACAAGTAGATTCCTTGAAAGGGATGTGATTGTTGGCCTTGACATGATGGTAGATTCGATTCCTCAGGCATATAGAATCTTGATGGAGTTTGTGCATTTTGTCCAGGGGGTGTGTACTTGACTGTAGGTGGAATTGGACTGGGAAGGTTCCAGCACGAGTGAAGGTTTTCCTATGTCTTTTACGGCGGCAGAGGTTGATGACAGGAGACAGATATTCACGATTTTTCCGAGAAGTGGATCCAATTAGCACTCAATGTCAGGAAACTATTGAAGACATGGATTCCTGAGGTTTCGACGATTTTTTCAAGCAAGATGATTGAGACATGTTGCATGGCGAGCTTCTGGGATTCTATTGGATCCAACTGGCGAGGTTTGGATGAGGAGAGACTTAGAATGTAGCTGTTGTGTGGGTCTTATGGCTGGCTAGAGATGTGATGATTTTCCTTCACTAACTTTTTATGCCAAAATTGTAATTGTGCGTGCTAAAGCATTACGGATAGTTTGGTCCTATAATTTTTTTGAATTTTTCTTAGCCGTGTAATTGTAAATTTGTGATTGTTAATTAACGGTGAAGTTTTAGGCACACACCTATAAAATGGACACCCTTTTTCTTTCAAAAAAAAAGAATAAAGGGCAATTTGTATCTACTGACACGCAGCCTAGAAATCTCCCAAAAAATATCCCACTCAAAATACCATGCCCCTTCCACAAAGCTGATACCCATCTGCATACTAAAGAATCAGAATTGAGATGTGCTCACAAGAGAAACCTAAAAAATCCACCCCAAAGCGCCTTCACCATCATGAATAAAGCATCCGCAGCCAACACAAATAACAAAGGAGTAAGAGGACAACCATACATGATCCCCCTTTGAGGGTGTAAGAAAACAACCATACAAATAACAAAGGAGTAACAATCCTCTCTTCAAAGAACCATTAACCAATATCATACACGATGCAGATGTAATCATTGCTTCATCCAAATGATCCATTCCTCGAGAAATCCACGACAATAAAGAGATGGCCATATAAATCTTCAGTCAACGTAACCATAGGCTTTAAAGAAACCTTCAACAACATCCCCTTAACCTGGTGCGGCATCTAATCTCTGATGATCTCCAAAGTTGTTACCATAATTTCCACTAGATTTTCGACCACGGAAAAATGTCCTCTAAACTAAGGCAATGATAGATCCCAAAACTCTGCTTCCAGCCACTTAAATCATTCATTAGCATGGAATGATAGTGAGCTTTCTGAAGTTAGTCTTCTTGATCACTCGCTTCGCACTTCCCAGGCTCAACTGAAGAAGATGCTTTAAGTGCTACTTCCGCTATTGTTCCATGTTGAAGCTGCAGGCTAGAAATCCCACTAGATTAATGTTCCAAAAAGATCAAGGTCTACTTGTTGGAATACTAGACACCATTATTTGGAAATTCCCTTTCTGTTTAATTTCCTACAAAAAAGATCTAGTTTACTCTCCCTTTCTCCTCGAGATACTATAGTCCCATTGAAAACACGGGGGTGAAAGGTCTAAGTCATAGCTTTCTAAGTTAAAGCCTATAGGCGGGTAATTTCACCACAACAAGGCAGGCAACATTTGAAAAAGATATATGTCATAAATCCCCAATCTTCTCCACCTTATCTTCCCTGGACAGCAAAAAGATGAGAAAGCAATTCAACCTCTCAAAACCATGATGTCCTATATATAATTTCTCCATCATCAACATCAGGGGGTGGATGGAGTGTGAGAGCGAGTGGAGGGTCGCCGACGGCGATCGAGAGGTCCAGCAGATGCTTTGCAAAAGGAGGCAGAAGGGCGGAAGCGCGTCGTTCCAGGGGAAATGCTTGCGTTGCAGAGGTTGGGGGCACCATGCAGATGCATGTCGAGACCCGATTAGGTGCTTTACCTCCGGGGGTAACGGACACCGCGGCTTCTGTTGCCCTCAGGATCAGGCTTGCGGTGGTTCGAGGGCTCGTGGGGATGCCGCTGCTGCTCGGGAAACAGCGTACGAGATGAATAGGGGGAGGTTCCTAGTTGGGGTTTGCCGGAGGACGGGAGGGGGAGGATATTAGGGCGGTGGTTGGGCATGGTTTTGGCGAGGTTGTAATCGAGTTCGGCAGGGGTGTGGTGTGTGCTAGGGACCTTGTTGACGCAAAGGCGATGAAGCTTCTGGATCCCTCCCGTCGAGCGACGGGACGAATGCACGGGAGGACCCATTTGACGAGGGACGATATGGCAGAGGACTTGGAGGAGGAAAAGAGAATCTACGTCAGAGGCCTTCCTCTGTTGTGGAGGAATTTGGAGGTGGTACACGAGTTGCTGGCTCTGATGCTCCACGTCAAGGCTATCATCTTCGACGAACTCTGGTGTAGTCAGCCATTAGGGGTGGAGGAGGTGGGCATGGGCTTCAATCGCTCGTTGTCGTCGAGTCACGTTTTGCGCTTCAGGGGATGCTCCTTATGCGTGGAGGTGCATGAGGTTGGGCGTGCCGGCGAGGGGGAGACGGGGGTGTCGAAGAGGGTTGGAGGCTGGTCGGGGAAGGAAGGCTCAGAAGGGGTTGGATCCCCTTTCCGAAGATTTGAATCGTTATATCTATTTGAGGGGAAAAGGGTGGAATCCTCGAGAAGCCAAAATGGAAGGATCCACGAGGCACCACATAAGTAATCAGAGGATGCTTCATTTGCGGACATCCTTTCAGGCCGCTCAATCGGGTCGGGTCGTGAAGCTTCGACCACGACGTGTAACCTGAATGGGAGAAAGGGTTTGGACCCGATGTCTGGAGTTTGCGTGGACACGTTTGGCTATGCGGATCGAATGGCGAAGCCGGGGCTGGTTGCGGACGCGATCGGGGCATCTCCTCCATATCCAGAGGCTCGCCCATGCTCGAGTCGAGTGGAGCTTGCGTCTGTGGTGTCGATGGAGGCTAAAGTGATGAGCACCTTGGCGGAGCCGCATGAGGAACCGATTGAGAAGGGTGGGCTCCAGATGGACCCTCTGATCCGGGCGAGGCAACGTGGCGCTGGAGTTCAATGGTGGAGATCTCGGAGAGGAGTGGCGCTTCCTTTGGGGCTGGTTTTGCGATGTCAACGCTCGTTTTCTAGGCAGAGGAGGCATGTTCGAGGGCCTGCTCGGGCGTGAGGTCCGAGGAATTGCGGGTTGCTGGTGGATCGGATGGCCTGAGGTGCATAGATGGGGACATGGGTGATCGACAGCTTTCGCAGGGGAGATACGGGTGGCAGTACTCTCACAGAGGCTTGAAGAAGCGAATGAGGCGGCGGTGGATGGAAGTCTACCACAGTCTGGATATGTTGGGGGACGATCAAAAGCGGATCTAGGCGTTGCGGACTGAGCGGCTAACAACCAGGGTGCAGATCTCTGTTGTGAAGACTGATGGCTTGTCGTCCTGCGGGCAGGAACCGATATTAGGGGAGGGTGGAGGGGAGTGGATCATGGACGCGACAGAGGGAGGCTAGGTGGCCAGGGGATGGAGCGGGAGATAGGAGCAGGTCGAGGGGTGGGCCTGGAGGAAGAAGGCGCTGAGGTCTTTAAGAGTGGTGCCACCAAAGGGTCATCAAAGGTGTGTCAATGAATTTGGTCTCATGGAACGTTCGAGGGTTGGGAAGGACGAGAAAAGGGCAGTGCACAATTGGCGTGGAATCATAGGGCGGGCGTGGTCATGCTGCAGGAGACGAAAATTTTGCATGGTCTGGTCGAGGTCTGGAAGGAGGTTGTGGGCACCAGGCTGGCTGAATGCAAGGGATTAAGACTTTGAAGGGGTTTATGGGGGTGTTTTGACGGGGTGGAATGCAGATAAGTTCAACTTGGAGGGGAGTGAGCTACGGGGAAGATACTCTATCACAACGCTATTGCGGTGGAAGGATGATGGATTAAAGATCTTGATCGTGAACGTCTATGGCCCTTGCAACGGGGTCGGCATGGCTGGATTGGTAGAGGAATTGGTTGTAGCTAGGACTGTGGCAATTGATACTGCTTGTATCATTGCAGAGGATTTTAATACATTGATCTCGGAAGATCATCCTGGTGGACGTGAGGGTAGAGACAATGGTTCGACGGAGCTGAGGGATGTATTGGACGAGCTCGAACTTCAGATGGTAAATGTGGCTGGATGTTTGTACACCTAAAGAAATGCGAGATCCAGGCCCCGTATCGATAGATTTTTCATGTTTGCTGAGGCGTTGGAGATTTTTCCGTTGGCGAGGGCTCGAGCATTACCTATGGCGCACTTGATCATACTCCATTAATGTGGTCTTCGAGGGAGGAGGTTCGTCCTCGGACATTTCTCCGCTTCGAGCGGGCTTGGCTACAGGAGGAGGGCTTCAGGGAGTCTATGGCAAAGTTCTGGGAGGAATGCACACCTACCGGTTCGGCGACTTGTAGGCAAGCGAGCAAACTGGCATCGCTCGGGAAGCACTTATGGGATTTCAGCAGAGCCAACAGGATGCAACGATGTGGTAGGTCAAGGGCCCAGGTGGAGTGTAGGTTGGACAAGCTTAAGGATGAAAGGTCGTTGATAGAGGAGGAGCTTGCAGACAGGGACACGCACTTGAATGAGATTATGCTTGAAGACAAAAGGATGAGTTCACATGGAGGCAGAGATCAAGGCAGTGTTGGTTGATGGAAGGCGACGCGAATACGAGGTTTTTTCATGCCTTGGCTAGTGGGATGAGATGTAGGAACTCAATACACTCGATTTCAGTCGGTGGAGAGGCGGTAGAGGGCGACAGGGAGGTGGGGATCCCATTGAGATCTCACTTCTAGGCTTTCGGTAGAAGGCGGACTCGGTCTGGATGGGGTTATCAAAGCAACGGAGTTTCATAGATCTCTGATTTGGAGGGTGGAGAGCTGGTGAGGGGATTCACGGAGGAGGAAGACAGGCAAGCGCTTTTTAGCTTAATGTGGATGGGGTACAAGGACCTGACGGGTTCCTGGTATATTTCTATAAGGAGTTCTGGAAGACAGTCAAGGTGGATGTGATAGAGGTGTTGGAGGAGTTTATGGAAGGGAACAATGGTTTCGATAGGCTGAACAAGGCGCTTATTTTTTTGCTTCCTAAGAAGGAAACGCCGATCAGGGAGGAGGACTTTTTTTTTTGAAAGCTCAAAAAAAGGGGGAGTCACTCGTTGGTGATCGCCCCAATATATTAAAAGAAGAAAAGAAATATACAAAAGAAAGAAAGAGGAGAGAATATACAAAAACAGCCTACAAGGAGAAAGCCCAACAAGGAAGGGCACCCCCCAGAAACCATCCAAAAAACCGTCAAAGGATTAGCCATTGTCCCAATCCCGAGTGAAACGCTGAGCACGAATAATGATGTTTTCCTTGTAGAACCGCTGAGCAGAGAAGATCGCTTCGTTCCTCCCAAGCCAGATACTCCAAAGCCGAGCAAGCGGAGTCAGGATAATCCTCCTATCGGTGTCCCGCAAAGAAATCAAGCTGTCGCAGAAGGCTGGAACAGAGGCACGATTGAGCCACGGAAGATCCTCCCAAACGGGACAAGCATGCCCGCAATCGAAGAACAGATGAGAGATTGATTCTTGTTCCGCCCCACAGAGGCCACACAAAGGATCCACGTTTGGGATAAGAGTAGCACAGCGGTCGCGCGTCAAAAGCCTCCCACGACGAAAAAGCCATAAAAAAACCCCAATGCGTTCAGGAAGCTTAAGACCCCATAAGAACCGACAGTCACGCAGCAAGTTGTCAACATCGTCAATGAGAGTAGCAGACATAGCAAAGTAAGCCTTACGAGAGGTGAAGGGCCCATCCTTCCAAGTCCAATGATCGCGCTTAGCAGACGGCCGAGGGAAGTCACTAAGAAGAGCCATCAAGGAGAGATAATCGTCAGTCCGCTGATCAGACAGGGACGCGGCGATGATAGGGTTCCAGGACCCGCTGTCCCAGCAAGAGGCCACTGACACGTCCTTGTCCGGGACCAGGCCGAAGAGCCTCGGAAATAAGCAGCCAAGAGCACCCCTCCCCGACCAGTCGTCGGTCCAGAAACGATAGCAACAACCGTCGCCCAGCACCGGCGAGAAGGAGCGATATTCCCTGAACGCGGACGTAACGCCACGCCAGAAAGGAGAAATAGAGCAAATAGAGTTCCCCTTGAAGCCATCCAAATAATCCGCACCAAGCAAAGTGCGCAGGACCTTAAGCATGAAATTATCGTCCGGTCCCACGATCAGGGAGGAGGACTACAGTCCTATTGCATTGTCAAATGCTAATTATCTCTTGGTATCAAAAAATCATGGTCAACCGATTGAGGGAGGTTTTGCATCGGATCATCTCACCAGAACACAAAACGTTTGTTCTAAGGAGAGCTATGACGAACGGTTTGGCGATGGCTTCGAAAGTTGTGTCGGATTGGAAGAGAAGTAAGGCCAAAGGAGTGCTATGGAAGGTGGATTCTCCAAAGCATATGACTCTGTGGATTGGAGATTCTCGTAGGCTTCATTCGAAAGAAGGGGATTCCCGGATATATGGGTTGCTTGGATCAAGCGGTGTGTTACAACTGCTTCTCATGCGGATGCGGTGCTCGTTAACAGTAGACCGGAGGGTGGTTTCTTCCAGCCGCAGAGAGGAATCAGGCAGGAATGTTCGTTGGCTTCACTCCTATTTTTGATTGTGGCATATGCTTTGGATGTGATGATGAGGCTGACAGTACATGGGGATCGGTGTTCAAGGTATCGTATGGAGGACATATCCATTCCAGTTATGCAGTACGTTGATGACATTGTGCTTTTCCTAGGGGTGGAGGAGAAGATTCGAAGAGCGTCGAGTATCATGGATATCTTCGAGGACATGTTGGGGCTTCATATCAATAGGAAAAGTCAGTGGTGGTACATTTCGGTCATGTGGAGGATAAGTTGCGGTATACGACTGAGGTGTTGGGTTGCCCCATGGTGGTCCCATCGATCACATATTTGGGGCTCCCATTGCTGGCTGGGAAGCCGAATCCGAAGTCCGAGGATTGGAAAATGATGCTGGAAAGACTAGAGGAGAGGTTGGCCGGATGGAAGGCGACAATGTTCTCGAATGGTAGGAAGCTGGTGCTCGTGAAGCATGTTCTCTCAGCAATCCCGATCTTCTTTTGTTCCACAAGATCTTTACATGCAGGGGTCTGTGCCAAGATTGAGTCGCTGATGAGGAGATTCTTCTGGTCGGACAGGCGGCAAAACAAGAAGGGCATCCACCTGGTGGAGTGGGGTGGGGTGACGTCAGCAAAGAAGAAGGGTGGACTCGGGGTGTTGCGTATGGGGGACATAAATAAGGTGTTTATGGCAAAGTGGGTGGTACGAGTGTGGGGAAAGTCACAGGGTATGGTATGCCGCTTGCTTAGGAAGATCTAAGGCGTTACCGTGTCGTTGTAGGTGGCCCGGGGCGACTTCCATCATCCTTATGGAAGGGGATTAGTTCGATTATTTCAGAGATTGCTTCTAGATTGAGATCAGTTCTGGGGGATGGCATAGGATTTCAATTCTGAAGGGATGATTGGACGGGGAATGGGGTATTGGGGGAGCGATACCCATACCTATTGAGGTTGGCGACTGACAGGGAGGTGCGAGTGCAGGAGGTTTGGGATCGTGAGGCCTGGTCTTCGATGTTTTTGTCAGCTTTATCGGAGCAGTGGGTTGAGGAGTTCCTTTCTCTACAGACTGAGCTGCTATAGACCGAGCATCCGTCCTTGAGAAGAGATCATCTTATCTGGGGAGATGGGAGGTTTACGTTGCAAAAGGCTTACCATTATCTAGTGGAGGACGGGGAGGAGGTACAGGAGGAGGTTCGAGTCGACACGAGTCTCATATGACAGTGCAAAGTGCCTAACAGAGTCAATGTTTTCTTATGGATCTTCAGACTCGGGAAGATCCATACCAAGGATCGCTGGGGGCAGATGCTGGGACTGGAGGATGTAAGATGTGATAGGTACGGAGGGACGAGGGAGGATACAGATCATTTATTCTTCACTTACCCTTTCTCTGCTGAGATGTGGAGTCGGGCAAGCATCATGTGGCTGGCGCAGAGCGACTGCCCCGCCTTATGGAGAAATATTCGATCGATCTGCAGTTTTGGCCATGAGGACAGTTTGTACCCATTTGCGGTAATGTGATCAATTTGGTTCGCTAGGAACAAAGTCATTTTTGGGGGGAAGGGGTTTCATATGGAAAATGTACCAGGCCATTGTAGGGCGCTCTGCATATCATGGCAAATGTAATATGATGTAATTAATTTCTTCCCCTTTTTTAATATATTTATATATGCACATTGTGGCAGATCCCATTTTGGGATGTCATCCTATTTTCCTTCAAAAAAAAACATCGACATCAGATCAACCTCCAGCACATGGCGGGAAAACAATCAAGAACTAGGCAAGCATCTGCAATAAAATCAAAGAGTACATCATGAAACTCTTGCAACATAAACATGCATACCAAACCATAAGTTTGATCAACGGACACCTCGGAACAATCTGTGCGACGTTAGCTTCTCGCAAGCTAACCAGCATTCCCCTATGCATGTAGACGTACACCAGCACACCAAATAACCATGCCGCTCGAACACTCAAACACAAGCACCTAAGCACAAGGACACAAGAGCAATGACACTAACTCTTCTTTGTTATTAGCAAGAGACTCACTTCCAAATGTGTTGTTTACAAATGAGCTCTACCCCTCCTTATATACACAAGCCTGGGGTATATGAAAGGACACTATTTATTGCATGTATAATGAATGCAAGGACTCTTCATCTCCCATGGAGACCATTCGTCTTCCGAGGTGATTCTTTACATACCTTGACTCTTCATCTTTTGTGCAATCCCTTCGTCTTTTGCAGGTGATGCCACGTTCTCGCTCCATCAGCATGTCATGTCGCCCGCCACGTCAGTACGTCATGTCATCATGTCATGTCATCAATGCGCCCCACACTCCTACGTAGGATGTAGCAGCTCTGCTCTGTCAAGTGTCGAACACTTGTATTGTGCCAAGAGGAACCTGCGACCTCCGAACCTTCATGCGGTAAATCCCATCCTTAATTGTCCGTACGTAAGGTGAAGTCCACCAGAACTTCATTGTGTGGTCACTGAACCACACAATCGGGTGATAACTGATATCGCACGTTATTACCGTATCTCGGGATTTGGGGGTGTTACATGTCTCCCCTACCTGATCCATCATGCGTCTGCAACTGCATCTGCACCTCCAAGAAATTCTCGCTGAGGTCCTCGAACAGCCACAGGGTTGTATCATGTTTCCAGCTTTCCTCCTACTCTGGGAGTTCCTTCAACTTAACTAGGAAAAAGATCCTTCAATTCTTCTTGCTCTGGCCCTCCACGGGCCTGTCAAGAATCTTCTCAGCTACCTTCGTATGTTGAACTCGGACATTAGGAGGGGTACGTTTCGATGTCCTCCTGGTGTTATCTTCTCCGACCTCATGGTACTCATTCAGGAATCTGACATGCAATAAAGGATGCAGCTTCAGTCTCTCTGAAAGACGTAGTTGATAGGTGAGCAGTCCCACGCATCAAACTATCTCAAAGGGTCCATCCTAACGAGGAATGAGACCCTTGTGCGATGCCTTCCTCAATATTTTATTTCAAATCCGGGATGTTAGTTTCAGCAGCACCTTCTCTTCAACTTGGAACTCGACCAGCCTACGGCTCTTGTCAGTCGCCTTCTTCATCCTGAGCTGAGCGTAAACCAACGCATCCTTCGCTTCCTCCCACCGATCATGCATCTCCATTACAAAGCGGTGTATGGTGGGACACCGTCCTTGGCTATTCTGCTTAGCTACTTCGTGCAGTGTCACAAGTTGCCTATCCATTACGATCTTGAATGGAGTCTGGCCTATGGTGAAGGTCTGCTACAGATTGTAGCAGAATTGGGCAGTGTCTAGTAAGCTCACCCAATTATGTTGATTGGCTGTCACATAGTGCCTTAAGTACTCTTCTAGCAAGGCATTGATCCGGTTCATCTGACCATCCATCTGGGGGTGATTACTAATGAAGAACTTAAGAATCGGATCCTAACACCTTAAATAAGGTCGTCCAGAACCGACCTGTGAACCGGACATCGTGATCACTCACGATGTCCAACAATATGCCCCAATGTTTCACCACGTTCTACAAAAATAGCTTCGTTGTGATCTCTGTTGTGCACTCCTGATGTGTCGGTACGAAGATCGCGTATTTGGAGAAGCGATCAAACTACCACCATCATGCATTGTTCCCATCCACCTTCGGGAACCCAGTGATGAAGTTCATGGAAACGCTCTCCCACGGACGTGAAGGAATGGGCAGGGGCTCCAACAGTCATGTCGTCTTCTTTCTCTCAGTCTTCTCTTGTTGGCATACAAGACAAAGACGCACATAGACTTCCACATCTTCCTCCATCTTTAGCCAGAAGTAGCTTGGCGAGAGGAGTGTCAGCGTGCGCTCCACCCTTGGATGATCAGCCCACTGTACGTCATGTGTTTCCTTCAACAGTATCTTCCTCAAGCCACAGCTCGAGGGGACACAGAGCCTCCTGCCCTTCACGTAGAGAACGCCTTCCTCTATCTAGAATCTCTGAAATTCTCTCATTCACGCGATGCATAAAGCGTGATGTAACCGAATCTTCATGTGTCTTCTCCTGGATGCGCTCGAGCACGTCTCCAAACACGCGGGTGATCGATGCGATCACCGCGACCTAAGGCTCTTCTGATTCGCTCTTCCTCGAAAGAGCGTCTATTACCTGGTTGGTCCGCCTAAGCCTGTAGCGAAGCTTGAAGTCAAACTCGGCAAGAAAGTCTTGCCAACGCGAATGTTTGGGAGTCAGCTTCTTCTGTGTGGCAAAACAGCTTGTTGCCACATTGTCTGTCTACCCATGAGCTTTGATCCGAGGAAGTAGTGGCGCCATGTCTTCGGACAATGGACCACTGCTGTCATTTCCTTCTCATGCACGGAATATCTCCTCACTGTTGGATCTAACTTGCGGCTCTCATACGCCACAGGATGTCCACCTTACACCAGTACACCTCTAAGTGCGTAGTCGGGCGCGTCGGTGTGGACTTTGAATGGCTTCTCGAAGTTTGGAAGTCGTAAAATTGGCTCTTCCACCACCGCCCTCTTCAGCTTCTCCAATGCTCCTGGCATTCACGCGTCCATCTGCAAGGTTGATCCTTCCGAAGTAGGCCCGTCAGGGGCACTATCTTATTAGAATATCCTTTGGTGAACTTCCTATAGTAGTTCACCAATCCAACGAAGGATCGCAGCTCCATAGCTTTTATGGGGGTTGCCCACTCTTCAATCGCCCGAGTCTTCATGTACTCCATGCGTATTGTGCCTCCGCCAACAATATGTGCAAGGAAGGAGATGCTCTCCTGACCAAAGGCGCACTTCTCCGGCTTCAAGTACAACCGGTTTTGCCTCAACTTCTCAAGCATCATCTGCAGATGCTTGACATGCTCCTCTAGGGTCTTGTTGTACACCACTATATCATCCAAGTAAACCACAACAAAAGAGTCGATATACTCACGAAAGACATCATTAATCAGGGTACAGAATGTAGCCGGGGTGTTAGTCAACCCAAACGGCATAACAATGAACTCAAAGGAACTATAGCGTGTCACACACGTCATCTTCGGTTCGTCTCCCTCCTTGATGCAGACCTGGTAGTATCCCGACCTGAGATCCATCTTCGAAAGGTACTTGGCATGGCCCAAGCGATCAAACATGTCTTCAATGTTTGGGATGGGGTACTTGTTCTTCACTATCACCTTGTTCAGCGCGCGGTAGTCCACGCACATCCGCAAGATCCCATCTTTCTTCTTCTGGAACAATACCAGTGCTCCATATGGGGCCTTGCTTTGGACGTATCAGACCAGTATCCACTAGCTCCTTGAGTTGTCCCTGCAACTCCTCCAAATGTGCAGGGGGCGTCTTGTATGGTGCAAGTGCAGGGGGCACCGTACCTGGCAGTAGCTTGATGGTGTGATCCACGTCTCGCTTCGGTGGAAGCTCCTTGGGCAGCGCCTTCGACATCATGTCCATAAACTCACCCAGCATCTTCTGTATTGCCTTGAGGCATGGCTGTATATCCTCGTCATCTTCTTCAACGCGTACCGTAGCTAAGTACGTTGTCTTCTCTTTCTTTAGCCCGATGCAGACTTGCATCGTAGACATGGCTCCAGCATTTCCCTTCTTTTTGATAGCCCTGATGAAGCAGAGGCTATCGGCAGCAGCAAAGAAGACTCCTCCCAGATAAAGAGATATAAACGCATTTGCCTTCATCAAGAAATCGACTCCCAGAATGACCTGGAAGTTGTCAAGAGGTATCACGAAGAAGCATACCTTTCCTTGTCATTCGCCTAAGTTCCTAACTGGACGTTGTACTTTGTCATACCTTCGATCTGCAGTGACTCGGAGTTGACAGGCTTTACATGTGTCCTTCCAGTGTCTACCATGGCCTAAAGGGTCTTCTTGTATACCATGATATCGAGGTACACTAGCTCTGGATCTTCGCGATCCACCTCCATCTTCGCATATGTGCCCGACTTCAACGGACACAAGCGAATATTACGTAATAACTTGAGGTTTGTCATGCGCACCTCTTCGTCCGAATTCTCCTCCATCATCATAAAGTTCAACTTTTCTCGCTCTGGGCACTCTCGCGCCCGATGTGGCCCGTCGAAGATGAAGCAATCCTTCCTCTTGCGTTGCTCGGTCTTCTTGAAGGATTCTGCTCCCTTCCTCAAAGTCTCGGTCTTGCCAGACTTCTTGAATTTTCCCTTACTCTTTTCTTTAGGCATGCTCTTCGCCTTCTCGGTCTCCTTCTCGATGGTGGTTGGACTTTGTAGTCGACCAACGCATCCACTGCAGCGATGGTCGTCTGGAGGTCATTCACCCCTTGCCTCCTAAGCTCTGCTTGAGCCCGATTCTGGAGACCCACCATGAAATTAAAGAGTTTGTCTTCTTCAGACATACTTTTGATGTCAAGCAACAGCAATGAGAACTGCCTCACGTACTCACATACAGTTTTCGTCTGCTTTAGCCTTCGGAGTGACTCATTTGCTACCCAAGCAGTGTTGGTGGGTAGAAACTACTCCTTCAGCTCCTACACCAACTCATCCAAAGACGAGATGCATGATCTTCCTTCAGATGCACGACTCCACCATAGCTTCGCATGGTCGGATAGGAACATCATTGTCAAGGATACCTTCTCCGCCTCCGGAGTCTTAACAACATAGAAATGAACCTCCATGTTGAACAAATAATTCTCCAAGTCTTGGGCACATCGCGTAACTGAGAAGGACTTGGGTTCTGGGACCTTTGGCCTTCACGCATCACTAGATCCACCCCCGTTCACGACTGCCTTCTTGATGATAAAGAGTTCGTCATGTAGCTCTTGCATCAGGGACTCGAGCTCCTCTAGCTTTTCCCCAAGTACTTTCACCACGTCAACCGAACGCGGATTCCCGCCGCCGTCAATGCATGACGATCACATGCATATGTCGCCCTCCAGACGAGCCAGGAGGTGGACATGAGTACCCAGTGTGGATTGGATCTCCAACACAACTCCCTCTAAGGAAAAAATGTGATCAATGGTGTTGGGCACCATCTCTCAAGCTGATACCAGTTCTCAACTTCAACTTTTAAGACTAACCTATGCGGTGTTAGCTTCTCGCAAGCTAACCAGCCTTCCCCTATGCATGTAGACGTACACCAGCACGCCAAATAATCATGTCGCTCGAACACGTGAACACAAGCACTCAAGCGCAAGGACACAAGAGCAATGGCACTAACTCTTCTTTGTTATTAACAAGAGACTCACTCTCAAGTGTGTTGTTTACAAATGAGCTCTATCCCTCCTTATAAACACAAGCACGGGGTATTCGAAGGGACACTATTATTGCATGTACAATGAATGCAAAGACTCTTCGTCTCTCGCGGAGACCCTTCGTCTTCTTAGGTAACTCTTCACATTCGTTGACTATTCATCTTCCGTATAATCCTTTCGTCTTCTGCAACTGACGCTACGTCACCCGCTCCGTTAGCATGTCATGTTGCCATGTCAGCAAGCCATGTCATCACATCACGTCATCAGTGATCCCCACGCTCCTACGTAGGATGTTGCAGCTCTGCTCTGTCAAGTGTCGTTGAACACTTGTGTTGTGCCAAGTGGAACCCGCAGCCTCTGGACCTTCATGTGGTAAACCACATCCTTAGTTGTTCGTACGCTAAGGTGAAGTCCTGCAGAACTTCATTGTGTGGCCACCGGGCCACACAGGCATGCAATAACTGATATCACACGTTATTCCCGTACCTCAAGACTTGGGGGTGTACCAGCAAATGTGATATGATGTAATTCTTTTCTTTCCCTTTCTTAATATATTTATACATGCACACTGTGGTGGATCCCATTTTGGGATGCCATCCTATTTTCTTCAAAAAAAAAATCATCGATATCAGGTCAACCTTCAGCACATGATGGGAAAACAATCAAGACCTAGGCAAGCATCCGCAATAAAATCAAAGAGTGCATCATGAAACTCTTGCAACACAAACAGGCATACCAAACCATCAGTTTAATCAGCGGACACATTGGAACAACCATACCCGTTCACTAGGCCCCATCAGACTACACATGCCTACTAAATGTACGGTACGGGAGAGCTCAACCACAGTGGCACGTGAAACACTCCTCTCCACAAGGAGGGAATGTATCTGATTCCTTAAAAACAACATACAAAATAGCATGAAAATACCTGGTGGCGTTACCAATATCTCTATACAACCTTAACTTTCTTATCATCTTCAATGATTTATTGATGTCCAAATCCATAATGCAATTGCACCACGCATAAATCATTGCAATCTTCTATGTCATAAAGCTTGACAATCTCACATCCTGGGCGGACTTTCATCCTCCTATGCAAACCTCCCTTGGAAAGAAGAAAGTTGTTTATTTAAATCTAAAAGCTTCAATGCCGTATGTTTGATTCACGATCCTTCCTCTTCCAAAATTCCCAACGACCAATCACCATCTTCGAAAAACTAGCTTCCACCAACCAAAAACGTTCAAAATAGAGAAAAATCACCATCTTCGAAAAACTAGCTTCCACCAACCAAAAACGATCAAAATAGAGAAAAAGTGTAGGGATGATGCTCCCCTCCACAATCCTAACGCAAAAGAGTATGGTCAAACCGTGATCGAGGAATAGCACAACTCGAAGCCAAATGGAATTGTTCCAAGCGCTCAACTACATTTGGAAATGAGTTCAAATATAACAAAAAAATCACGAGGAGGCCCATGTAACCCAGCATGGTTCGTGTCACATTTTCAGACAAAGTCTTGAAGAGTTTGGGCCAGTAAGCCAACAATAGTCATGTCGCGACAACTTGCTTGTGGTGTCATGATGTCTTTTGCATCTTCCATGAAGTCTAGTGTGTATGGACTCACTAACCTTTTCTTAGTAATGTAGCCTATCCTCTTATTTTAGAAAGTCATAGTATCCCTGGTTTCAGTTCCATGTTCCAATTCACATGGTCAGAGCACATGCATTACATCAAAGAACCTCTCCTTTGTGTTCAAGGAGTGTAAGATCACATCCGTCTTTAAAAAGAAAACAAGATCCCACATTTCTTGTAGATTTAATTAAGTCAACTTCGAGATTCTATATCCTCCTTTATTTCCCTATTTTCCTCTTCTTTAGGTTTGTTCATCAATAGTGACTGGCCATCTATGTAGCCCCATCAACCACCTTAGGAATGACAATTCTATGCATTAGACATATTAAACAAGGATAATAAAGACATAGTCAAGGCAACATGACTGGCCATCTATGTAGCCCCATCAACCACCTTAGGAATGACAATTCTATGCATTAGACATATTAAACAAGGATAATAAAGACATAGTCAAGGCAACATGCCGTGAGAGCTTCTCTCCCCTTCACCAAAGAAAATATTTTTTTTACATGATACACCAAAGGATGACTATCCAAGATCAATAATCCTCCACCAAATGATTTAATGATAGCACAGTATGCCTACCACCCAAATGACCGGGGTTCAAAATCCTGAGCAGACACCTATGCGTGTTTCCCCCTCTTGTTTCCAAAAGAATAATCATCCACCGCCTATTCATTAACCAAAAGTACAATTACAAGGCAATCACGGCTACTACTCCACTAAATACAAGAGCACACGCGACATTGAATATAAAGCCTTAGCAATATCCATAACAATTTCCACATAATATCTCTCATAGTAGGATACCATTACGGTCCTCCACAAAGCCCACAAGACCATATGCAGCTAACTTTAATCATATCATCTTATACAAGTTCACCTTCCATCATCGGCCCTTCCAATCCTAATATTTCTTCAAACTCCATAAAAACCGGATCCATATGGACAGGATTTATGTTTATCTCCATATAATATATGCCTTAGAGAGACCGGATTTGTCATCCTTGTATCCATCGACTTTTTCATGATGTGCATATATAACTACAGGCTGCAAAGATTAGGATATTATCAATATTATAAAAAATAAAACAAGACAAAATCACAATTATAAAAATTATCCAAACAACATGGAATCTAGCGAGAATTCAGGGTAGAAAATGTAGAAACATCCTAACTTCTCTTATAAAAAATACTTGCATTGTTAATTTGAGAAAAGAAAAAAATGACCAGTTGACCAGTATCGTCAAGTAGTAAAAGGGTGATTTTTAACCATTTCTCAGCCATGTGAAAGGTAAACCAAAATAAGGCCAATTTACTCTGACGTTTACTTTTACTATATTTTATTTGGCATGCATGACATCATCATTACTTCAAGTTCAAACCTTTTTAGATGCATCTAATTAAAAATTCTCAACCCAATTTACACTGGATAAAGCATGATACTTCTACATTGTCCCATCATAATTCTAAGACAAAATAAGGATTCAAGGGCATCACTGCCATTTAGCCTTTATGATACAAATATTGTGTAGGTAACTCAACTTCCCAAAATACAAACTGCATTTTATATCTGATTTCAACATTGAAATAAAAAAAAGGAAACGACTTACCAGACCATCCATTGATGCCCCAGCATCACTGCTATGTTGTTGCCATCCCTCCATAATGATCTTGTAAGCTTCATCACGAGACAAAAAAGATCCAAAAAAATGCTGCAAAAGGGGGGAACACTGAATCTTAAAGATACTACGAATTCATGTACTTCCGACCATCTGCTTAACCATATAACAGCTAAAATCTTATAAAAATCGAATGTAAAAACCAAGAAAGCACTCAAACATGTAAATGCAAAGTCAAGCTACCCGTTTTTCGCCTGTCATGATTTCTATGGCAGTGGGAAATATGGCTGCAGTCTTTGCCTTTCGTACACAAGTGATTTCACAGTAGGAAATAGTTCTCTGCAATAAATTTGACCAGAGAATCAGTTATGCAGTTACATATTTTGTAGTAAATTTTACCAGAGAATCAGTGATGCAATTACATACTATTGAAGTAAGAATCATCACAAAATTATATCTAACTATATAGGTTGTGCAGTTACAGTTCAAGAAATTCACAGATTTGGAGTGGATCTTATTACGAAGTTAATAATATGAAGAAAACTACCTCCCTACCTCCTTAGTTTTAGAAAATACTGGCTGATAGCCACAAAAACAAGCTAAAGAGAAACGGTGTGCCCAATACCCTCAATTTACATGGTCCATGGAGAGGCCAGACAAACAGCTCTAAAATTTAAGATAACCCTGAATTTTTTGCAAAAGACTGATTCCGCAACCTGAAACAATGGAGTTTGAGTCGTCTGTTGTGGTGCTGTGGTGCTGTACCGCACCACATCAGAGATCCTGCGCCCGAAACTGACCTTTTTACAAGGTCCATACAATGGAAAGGCTACATCACAGTTAATAGTTTTCCTGAAGATAGGATGGCTAATCGAAAATAGCCATCGAAACTTGAGAGGCTAGAAGGGAAAAAAATGAGTGCGAGAGCGTTCGGCGGTCCGGCGAAAGGGAAGGCGGTTCTCCGCTGGGAGGAGCAAGAAAAGCGAGCTTTCGGCCACGAAGAGGAGCCTATCGAAGGGGGAAGTGGGGAGTGGACGCGGGTGACCCATAGGAAGCCTGAGCGGAGATGCTTCCGGTGTGAAACTAGGGGGCATGTCGCTTCGTCCTGTCCTTCCCCGCCAAGGTGCTACTCTTGCGGGAAGACTGGTCACCGGCAAGCGAAGTGCATGGCGACTTTTGGGTCTGCGAAAGCTTCGGTACCGGCGAGGGGCCCGGCTATTTTACGTGGGCAATGCATCAACAATCTCGCGGGGCCCGGCAACATACATGCTTCATCTATTAGTCGGGGGGGCCAACCTTCTTGGAGGTGGTGGAGAGCGTACATCGGAGTGCAATTGCATGGCAACCTGTAAGTATTCCCAAACCTGTGGTAGGGGGTGGTGGTTCATCGACCTCTGAAGAGGGAAGGGAGAACGTTCGGGGTGCAGGTTTGCATGCGTTGATCGGGTTTGCGGTGAGGGGTGTTATCGCGTTGGACGTTTTGTACTCCCACCTGCTTGGGTTCCTTGGGTCATGGTTCTCTGGCGATGTTGTGAAGCTGGATGATCAAAGATGTTGTGTACGTGGTTTATCGTCACCTCAGAAGGATCGCCTTCTTAAGAATGGTGATGTCGGTAATGTTTGCTGGAGGAGCTTGCGATTTGCAGATGGGACCTGTGCGGAGATGGAGGTTTGCGTTGCTAGGATCAAGGGTGTCCCCTTCCTATCTCGATCGGTAGGATGCTTGAGGAAGGCACTACGCCGGTGGGGCACGGTTCGAGCGGTGCTGGATAACGGGCTTAAGCCCAGTTCACCGGTGGAGGACACGAGGGTCTTATTAGAATGCAACAGGAGCTTCCTTGACGAGGTAAGAGGTCGAAGCACTTTCGCGGAATTGGAGGTCGGTTGCTACACATTCAGAATCGAGCTTCAGATCGACGAGCCTCCGCCGGAGATTTCGGGAGAGAGAAGTGGAGAAATCGGCGACACTTCGGGTTCCGTGTTGGCGGTTGGTTTTCCGAGGGGAGCCTTGGATGGAACGGCGCGCACGGTTCATTGCACGCGACGCTTCGGGGACTCGTCCCGGGTTCTGTACTTGCTGTCAAACAAATTCCCTTTGCCTGATGACGTGGTCAGAGGGGTACCAGCCATGTCACCAACAACCTACTCGTCTGATGTGGATGCGGGTCCGAGAGCTCGGAATGCGCACGCAGACCCTCTCGTGGATCCAGGTTTGACGCCAAATGCTGTAGCAGGTGTGAAGGGCTTATCGGATGCGGGTTTCGGTCGGTTTTTATCTTCCTCCTCGGACCCCGCTATGTTCTTGCCTTTCGTGGCTTTCTCGGCCTCGCCGGCCTGGCCTTTTCCTTTGTGGGGGTCGTCGGCCATTAGGTGTTGGAGGTGGACACTAAGTTATGTCTGGGCAATGCGGGATTCGATAGGGTTAACCGTGCGCTTATCATCTTGTTGCCCAAATCATCGGCGTCGGATTCCATTGACGATTTTCGCCCCATCGCGGTCTTTAATGCCCTATATCTAATTACTGCAAAGGTACTCGCTAGCAGGCTGAGCTGCGTTCTCGACAGTATTGTCTCACCGATGCAATCGGCCTTCATTCCGGGGAGGCAGATCTCGGACTGCCTCACTCTAGCATCTGAGATCATTGCGGATTGGCAGAGGAGGGGCAAGCGCGGTGTTCTTTGGAAGGTGGACTTTGCGAAGTCTTACGATAGCCTTGATTGGAGGTTCCTCTGGTCGGTGCTTCGGAGAAGGGGGTTCCCGGAGAAGTGGATAACTTGGATGAGGCGGTGTGTTACTACGTCCTCGTTTTCGATCATGGTGAATGGCCGACCGGAGGGGGGTTTGGTTCAACCGCGAAGGGGGGTGCGCCAGGGTTGCCCTCTTGCACCTATGTTGTTTATCCTAGCAGCGGGCGTCCTAAGTAATATTGTGTTTCGTGGGGTCAACCGTGGGCTCTCCAATGGGTATTCATGGGGAGGCGTGCTGGTCCCGCTTCTGCAGTACACCGACGATACCCTCTTCTTCATTAAAGGGGGTCAGGAGGAGGCCAGTGGCATGGCCATGGCTCTGGAGATCTATGGTGAGCTGTCCGGGATGCTTAAGAATGATAACAAGTCGAAGATTGTCCCTTTTGGGCTCTCTGGGCAGGAGGCCGACGCATGTGCTCAGGCATTGGGCTCGGGTTGTTCTTCCTTGCCGATGGACTATTTGGGAATGCACTTGACTTTGGGCAGAACGAGGACGAGAGATTGGCTCAGAGTTGTGGAGAAGGTGGAGGCGAAGTTGGCAGGATGGAAGTCCGTTGTCCTGTCGAGAGGGGGTTGTCTGGTCCTTCTAAAGGCGGTACTGTCGTCCATTCCGATTTACTTCTTATCAAATCGGCTTATTCCAAAAGGAATTAGAGATCGGCTAGAGAAGCGGATGCGTGCCTTCTTATGGGGAAAGCAGAAGGGTGGGACGAGGGGGGTTCACCTTGTTAGGTGGGAGGATATTACGCACAAGAAGGATCAGGGTGGGTTGGGGGTGAAGTCGCTTGAGCAAATGAACGACGCCTTGTTGCTTAAGTGGGCAAGCAGAATTTGGGGGCTGGGGGAGGATCTTTGTTGTGATGTGGTGCGCAGGATCTATGATGTGGGGGGGGGGGGCCGCCGGCGCAGGTCGACCGCTTGGGCTCTCCTACCCCCTTTTGGAGGGGGTCGTAGAGGTTTTCTTGAAAAATATTGTACTCTTTAAGCCGATCCTAGGGGGGCGAATCCTTCTCCTTTTGGTCGGACGATTGGACGGGGGGTGGGACGCTTCATTCACGTTTCCCTCGTTTGTTTGCTCTTGCTGAAGACAAATTGATTTTGGTGGCAGATCGCTGGTCAGATGGTAATTGGTGCCCGACTTTCTCCACCAACTTCTCCGACAAGAGATTGGAAGATTTATGGGCCTTGTTGGATGCTGTGAAGGAGGTAGGGTGCCCCTCGGAGGGGAGGGACCACTGGAGTTGGCGTGAGGGCCTGTTCACGGTAAAGAAAGCATTTGAGGCTATCAGCAGGCCGCCGCCGTCTCAAACGGAGATTCTGATCCGCGATTGTGCGTTCTTGTGGGCTCTCAAGGTTTCAGAGAGAATTGGTTTCTTCCTTTGGTTGTTCAGGAGACAGAGGTTGATGACGAGGGACCAATGTGCCAGGCTTATGGGAA
Organism: Ottelia alismoides; assembly: GCA_037367405.1. Lineage (NCBI taxonomy): Eukaryota > Viridiplantae > Streptophyta > Magnoliopsida > Alismatales > Hydrocharitaceae > Ottelia > Ottelia alismoides. The sequence continues at coordinate 689,196 of JAZKJV010008224.1, forward strand.
TCGTCTCTGACAGGTGCCTTCTATGCAGTGAGGCGATTGAATCCATGGAACACCTCTTCTTCAAGTGCCCCATGGTGATTCAAATATGGCAGGGGGCCGGTTTGGCCTAGTGCGGTGCTGAGAATCTCCAGTCGTTCTGTGACGTGCTTCTGACAAATAAAGATAGGCCGAGAAGGGAGTTACTTTATCCTTTGGCCATATTATGGGCGGTTTGGCGAGGTATGAATGATTTGATGTTCTCGGGCCATCGTTTCTATAAGGAGAACGTGGGGATTCATGCCAAGCGTTTGGTGGAAGAATGGGTTTTGTAATTCTCTCTAGTGTGGGCGTGTGTTTGTATATTCCTCCTTGCTTCTATCTTCGTTTTTTGAATAAAACCTTGGGGCGAGCACCAATGAGTGTATCCCCCTCGTTTCAGGCTTTCAAAAAAAACTTGAGAGTCTAGAATAGCCTCCAAATGTTTACAAGAAAAAACTAAACCCCATATTTAACCAGACCCAGAATAAAATCTGACTACACATTAGCACAACACTAACAAAAAAATTAACTACACCACTCATCTTTTTATCCCTCAAATAACTTAAAAAACCAGCTGCTCAAGCTACTCTCTAAAACTTCCTCCAAGTGTGAATGACTATTTTTTATTACATCACAAAGGATATGTGGCCCAATGCTTCATCTATAACGAAGAAGCAAATTGCAGGTCCTGCATCTAACATGCAAGACATTGGGGTGGCATTTGTAAACTCACTGTCAAAACTCCTTATATCACCTCTGGCTATCACGGTAATGTACTCTAATCTTCATTAATAGAATCTCATCGAGTGGTGAATCCCGCTTTTGGGATCTCACCCAATTTTTCATCAAAAAAAAAGTGGCCCAATGCTTCATCTATAACGAAGAAGCAAATTGCAGGTCAAATGAATCTAACATGCAAGACATTGGGGTGGCATTTGTAAACTCACTGTCAAAACTGATACAAAACAATAGCTTTTATTCTTGTTTTAAGCCACCCCCCCCCCCTTCTGTAGAATCTAAGTGACTAAACACAGACAAACAAATTTTAGGACATTGCATCTGCATTCTTAGAGAATGTGTCAAAGTCTTAAGAAAAACATAGGGATTGTTTATCAAGAAAGCAACAAGAGTGCATGTATGAATTTAAAGAATAAATCGAGGTTGTAGAGATATTTCCATGTTCCTATGTACCTTTATGTTATTTATTCTTTATGTCTATTTTATGTAATTTACACATAGGTCTCTCCTTTATATAAGAGAGCCTAGGGTTCCCAGGAATAAACATCTCTCTTATTTTTCCCAACATGATATCAGAGCAGCAGTCCTAGACCGGAGCTCTCGTACCCAAAACCCTAACCCTAGCCCCACCTTCCGCCCTCACCTCCGCGCGCCGCCGCCCATCTCCGCGCACCGTCGCCCATCTCCGTGCACCGCTGCCCACCTACGTGCGCCGCCACCCTTGTGCGCAGCCGCCCCTTCCGCGCGCTGCCGCCGCCGCGCCCCTTCGTGTGCAGCTCCTCCGTGTGCAGCTCCTCCGCGTGCAGCGCTTCCACATACCGCTCACCCCCTCTCCGTCGCCGGCGTCAGCTTCTCCGTTTGTTTGATGGATTTGGGTGCATAAGTCTACATATGCATTCAAATCCATGTATGTTTGTGTAGACATTCACTCTTTGGTCTACAAAACCCTAGTTTTCTACACCCAGCAATATGTCTGAGAACAAAGTCGATGTACTCACCACAGGCACTTTCAGAGGTCCAATGCCAGTAGTCAAAATGAACGGGACAAACTATGAGCTTTGGGCTATGCAGTTCATGAGCCTTACGAAGTCGAATGGTAAGAAACACATTCTTACCGAGGAGGAGCCGGTGGAGAAAACTAGGGTAAACGTCTTGTGGGAGGCGGACGACGCATATGCCAAACTTTGGCTTTCTGGTACATTGATGATTGAGATCGCCAATGACGTGTTACATCAGCCTACTACTAAAGCGATGTGGGATATCCTCGCAGCAACATATTCTCAAGAGAGGAACGAGACGAATATCCTCCAATTTCAGCATGACATATTCACTATCAAGCAGAATGGACGCCCCCTCCATTCATTGTATACATCCTTGCGTGAGATGTTTGAGAAGCTCCACAGCTTCATGCCTCTAACGGCGACTCCAGAGCAACAGAAGATATATAAGAATGCTATCATGATTGGTGTATTCCTAGCAGCCCTTGACCTTCAATATGATATTGCTCGCTCGTAGATTCTATCGGATGCCACTATTCCTCCCATGGACAAAATGTTCCGCAGGCTCAGCAGGATTACTATTCCATCCACAACCACTAGCCAGACTTCTTCGGCTATGGCAGCCTCTCGAGGAAGAGGAGGTTCTTCTTCTTTCCGTGAACGCAGACCTCATGGTACAAGAGGTCGCATTCATCGGCCATGCACGTATTGTCACCGTCCACGACATACTAAGGATACATGCTATTCCAAGCATGGCTTTCCGGCTTCAATCCGTGTAGCAGAGCAGGATGAGTCTCTTGTTGCTCCTACTTCTGATCAGAGGTTTGATGACTTCGTAGATAGACTGCGGGATATCATGCCTCCTGCTTCTTCACCATCTCCAGGAGGTCATTCAGATGTAGCAGCCTCCACATATGCCAGTACGTTTGCTACGGCCAGTACCTTAGGTAGTACTTTGCTTTTACATCCTGACACAGACCTGAGATTACTGAATGGATTATGGATTCTCGGGCAACGCACCATTTATGTGGGGATAGAGATCAGCTTACAACATATAGACGATTCCACCAAGGAGAACTGTTGTGATTGCAGATGGGACACATTCCCCGATCACTGGATGGGGGAGATTTGTTTGACGCCTTCAATGCATCTACAGAATGTGTTACATGCTCCTGATTTCTCTATGAATTTGTTATCCATTAGTCACATATCACAAAGGATTTGCACTGTAGAGCTATTTTTGACCCATCGTATCTTTTTTCAGGACATTCTTAAGGGCAGAGTGATTGGGTGCGGCCGTGAGCAGGATGGTCTTTATTGCCTGGTCCAAACTCCCTATGTTGGTGTATCCTCTTACGCAACAAGACCAGTTTCTCCTCATATCTGGCACCTACGCTTTGGTCACCTCCCTCTCCAGAAGATATGTCATATGTTGCAACAGATTTCACCAGGTACTTCATTCCCGTGCGAGGAAAATCAGTTGTGAAAGAATCATCAATCCGCTTTTCCTAGTCGTCAGAGTTGGAGTAGTAGCTCCCCTTTTGAGTTATTTCATGCTGACATTTGGGGGCCGAGTCATGTTCCTGATCACCAGGGACACCGGTTTTATCTTGTTGCGGTGGATGATTTTTGTTTGTCATGAGCGTTTCTTTTGAAAAATAAATCTGAAGTATGGGATGTGATCAAAACTTTTATCAATGACGTGCAGAATGTTTTCTCTACCTCTGTGAAATTTGTACGGACTGATAATGCTTTGGAATTCTGTACTCGTGCTCTATCCCATTTCTTTCATATCATGGAATTATTCATCAAACATCTTGTGCTTACACTTCTCAACAGAATGATGTTGCAGAGAGAAAGCATCATCATATACTTGATGTCAATCAGACTCTTCTCATTCAGAATCACGTCCCACATTCGTTTTAGGGTGATGCAGTTCGTACAGCATGCTACTTGGTGAATCGCATGCCATCGTCTGTCATGGGTGAGAAAATTCATTTCTCTATAGCTTTCCCTGAGAAGTAGTTGTTCTCACTTACTCCTCGTGTGTTTGGTTTTGTTGTTTTTGTTCACCAGTAGATTCCAGGTCTTGATAAGCTCTCTCCTAGAGTTGCAAATGTGTGTGTGTCGGGTACTCCAAGACCCAGAAGGGATACTGATGTTATGATCCATTGCGCAAGAAATACTATATCAGTGCTAAAGTCACATTTTTTGAGTCGGTGATGTACTTCTCTCCTACATGTGACAGGGTGGTTTCACCAGAGTCAGATGATGAGGTTTACATGCCACCCCCACTTACGAGTCAGTCACCTCCTCCTCCTATGCCTATGGTTCCACCACCGCCACCACCACCACCTCCTCCGCCACCCCCTCCTACTACCCAGTAGCATGTACCCATTGTTCCACCATTACCTAAATTCTATACCCGTCAGACTGCCTCTGCTCATGGTCATCGCCCGTCATCCAGTATGCCCCAAGTTTGTTCTGATAACATGGTTTCTAACAATGGGTCTGAAGATATATCTGTACAGGAATCATTGCAGGAGAATAGCCTACAGATGAAGGAGAACCAATGACCCGGATATACCCATTGCAGCTCAGAAGCATAAGCAGTTTTGTGCTTCCTACCCTCTTGCCTCTCAGGTCTCCTTTCATCGTCTGACAGGGGAATTTCATAGATTTGCAGTGGCTTTATCTGTCGTGGATATTCCACGGAATTATCAGGGGACCTTGAAGGATAATCGATGGCGCTTGGCTATGGAGGAAGAAATTGTTGCGTTGCAATCACATGGTACCTAGAGTTTGGTGTTTGCTCCCCCTGGGGCGTCTGTTATCAGTTGCAAATGGGTGTTTACTGTTAAACATCATGCATATGGGAGCCTTGATCGTTACAAGGCAAGATTAGTGGCACGAGGATTTACTCAGACCTACAGCGTGGATTACTTGGACACGTTTTCTCCAGTAGCTCGTCATTCTACTCTGTGTCCTACTTTCAGTAGCAGTGGTACGTGATTGGCCTTTGTTTCAGTTGGATGTTAAAAATGCATTTTTGTATGGAGATCTACAGGAGGAAGTTTACATGCAACAGCCTCCGGATTTGCTGCTGAGGGGGAGTGTCAACAGGTTTGTAGACTCCATAAGGCAATATATGACCTTAAGCAAAGTCCAAGAGCGTGGTTTCAAAAGCTCTCGGATCTAATTGAAAGGCAAGAGTTCAAGAGGTCAAATGCAGACCATTCACTATTTGTGCAGAGAACATCTAGAGGTACAGTTGTCATTATGGTCTACGTAGATGTTATACTTGTTACAGGAGATGATGTGAAAGGGGTCAAGATGGTAAAAGAATTTCTGGGTCGTCAGTTTGTTACCAAAGATCTTGGTACCCTAAGGTATTTCTTAGGGTTAGACTTTGCTAGGAATGTGCAGGGTCTTGTGATGACCCAAAGGAAATATGTTACAGACATACTTGTTGAGACATGCATGATTGGGTGTCGACCATCTATTACTCCTATGGACCCTAACAAGAAGTTAGATGATGATGATACATATGAGGTTGACAAAATGAGATATAGAGAGATGGTGGGAAAGCTCCTCTATATTACTACTACTAGACCGATATATCCTTTGCAGTGAGTCGAGTGAGTCAATTCATGGAGCATCCCCGATAGGTTCACATGGATGCTATATACATGACTTTGAGATATTTAAAATCTTCTCCAGGTGCAGGGTTACTATTCAGGAAAGGAACAACTCTTTATATATCTGCATGTGCTGATGCAGACTATGCAGGATGTCCTAAAGATAGGAAGTCTACTTCAGGCTTCGCTGTATTTGTTGGAAGTTCTCTTGTTTCTTGGAAAAGCAAGAAACAAACGGTGGTGGCTAGATCAAGTGTTGAATCTGAGTATAGGGCTATGGCCCAAGCAAGCACAGAAATTATGTGGATTCAAGCAGTGTTAGCAGATTTGCATATAAATGTACCTCTACCCATGCAGCTACAATGTGATAATCAGGTTGGCTGCTTTATTTATTGCGAATAGTCCTACATTCCATGAAAGAAGCATATTGAGGTGGGATGCCATTATACTAGAGATATGATTTAGAAGGGTTTGATTCTACCTCTCATGTCAGTTCAGGAGAGCAAACAACAGATATCTTTACCAAGGCATTACTCAGGGGGGGCATTTCAGAAGTGTTCGTCCAAGCTGAGCATGATTGATATCTATGCTCCGTCTTGAGGGAAAGTGTAGAGATATTTCTATGTTCCTATGTACCTTTTTTAGACCAAAAAAGGGGGAAATATGCTTTGGTGTCGGCCCCAATATATTAATTAATTAAAATAAAACGGTACAAATTACAAAAGCCATGACTCAAGCAATCTCTTGTAGTGGATACAGACTCACAATAGAAACGATGGCCAGAAAAAAGAACATCATTATGGGCCAACCAAATGGCCCACAGCACCGCCACTGGTAAAAAAACCTCTTTTCTCTGTCGATTACGCATCCCAAAAAGAGAGGCCCAAAAGTAGTCGAAAGCACGGGTGCAGATCCAATCCAGACCCACCTCATTCCACACAGGCGAGGAAACATGGCATCGGAAAAAAAGGTGCTTCAACATCTCAATGTCATTGCCACACAGGGGACATCTATCCGAAACCACCTCGAATAGTTTGGTGCAGCGATCACGAGTCACAATGCGCTTCCTTCTAAAAAGCCACATGAAGAAACCAATCCTCTCTGGAAGACGTAGCCACCAAATGAGATCACAATCCCGAATCATAGTGTCCGAAAGAGAATGAGGGGGCCTACAAATGGAACCATAGGCCTTCCTAACCGATAAAGGCGCATTCTTCCATACCCAGTGGCCACATCCAGAGAAGGGCCTACCCATCTGCCCAAGCTAGTCCAGAAGACGTAGGAAATCCTCCATACGCTGATCAGAAAAAGATGATCTGAAAGCCGGTATCCAGTTACCATTCTCCCAGCAATCCACTACACGTGCATCAGAATTAGTGGCCAAGGCAAACAGGCGAGGAAAACGACTACAAACGGGGACACCCCCAAAAGCTCAAGGAAACGAGGCATAACCTTCAGCATCCCCTTCCAAATCGCAGAATGATTAGGCCCCTGTCGCATCATACCAGGGCCCGCCAAAGAAACATCATAAAGGCAACGCATAAGGTGACAACAAATACCCTCATCTTTACCCCAAATATTGCTAATGCCTTTAAGTAAGAGGGCCTCGTTCAGGATCTCCAAACTCATGATCCCAAGCCCTTCATTCTTCTTAGGCAGAGTAATGGTCTCCCAATCAACCAAGTGTACACCGTGCCCCTCTTGACCAGACTTGCTCCATAGGAACTTGCACATCAACCGCTCCAAATACTGTCTGATGCCCAGCGGCAGCAAGCGAGAAGAAAAGAAGAACACCGGAATCGCAGAGCGAACCACCTTAATCAGGACCAGACGGCCTCCACGCAACAAAAGAGAAGCCTTCCAGCCAGTCAATTTCCTTTCCTATGTACCTTTTATGTTATTTTATTTCTTTATATCTATCTTATGTAATTTATCCATATGTCTCTCCTCTATATAAGAGAGCCTAGGACTCCCAAGAATAAACAACTCTCTTATTTTTCCCAAGAGAGATAATACACAAAAAGGTGACATAAAAATCAATATGGCGTGCAAACCACCATGATGTAGGAAGTTCCTCTCAAGGGTTGGATGGTTTTATATTTCATATCAAAAGAAAACATCAAGTACAAAGCTATTTATAGAGGTCCACATCCCTATAACACCACTATTAACTCCTAATCAACCTGGCCCAACAACAATAAACTCAATCAATAAATGTTTAATTTGGTAAATTTACCATCCATGTTGCCAAGGATATAATTTAGTTATAGAATCTCCAAGGGGAGAGTTTAATGAAGCAACCGCACTGGCATCCAATAAATCACGGTATCGAACATTTCCCACTTCCTATAACCTCTGGATACGGTTGAGAGCCATAGCACTAATCTATGCCCACGGTAACATAAAATGCAAACTTGTTGTAACATCAGAGTAAAAGCAAAAACCTGTACAAGCATACCTTGGTCTCAAATCCAAAGATGTTGGAATAGAAACAGATGTGATGCAGAAACAGGTACATGTGACCCTAAAAAAAGGTCAACTCAAATGTTTATAGAGTTTTTAAAAGCCAAAGGATGAACCAAAAATTAGAAATTGTCAACAAATGTCTATTAATAAAAAGACTAATGGAAAAGCAAGCTTAACAATCATCTTTAACAATCAAAAGATGGAAATCGTAAAGAAGCAGTCACCATAATGAACACGAGAGAACCAAGTATAAATTTGTCAACTTCAATAGGTAACACAGATAGAAGCACAAGTTAACCACCTGGAGAAGAATATTCTCTTGAAGTGCACAATTGAAGTCTTGAACGAGAACCTACAAAAAGAAGCAGTCATGGAAACTTCTAGTAAAGAGGCTGACAGAAGCAACTGGCTCAATTAACAAACAGTCCAAACAATATATGTCCAGATTCATAAATTAAATTAATTATTAACAGGATATGCTATTTATAGACCGGATATGACTATATCACTTCAAATTTCCTGAGAAGACCTAGAGATATATAAGCTCCACAGTAGCCCAAAACGAAAGTCCAGTATGAAGTGTGCACAAAAAAATGATTTCTTTATCTTGATCGCTTCACCAATTGGAACCACCAGCACATGTGACGCAACAAAATAGTCCATTGCATTTAATCCAGAAAAACCAAGTTCCTAATCCGTATAAAATAATTATGTTCTGAATACTCCAAATGTTGAATTGCTTTCCTAGATCTTAAATTAGAGTTATCAACTCAGAAATCCAAAAAGTACATGCGGAGAGCTATGTCCCCTTGACATTGTCTTAATTTAACTAGATATGCATCTCGTAGTTAACCGGAATGGCTAACCATGGGATTTTCAGTATTTCAGATTCTCATTTACAATGCAGAAAATGAGTTGTTTCATCATTGAAGTTAGCTTAGGCTGACACCACCACTACAGATAGAGAGGGGGATGAGAAGGGACTTTGTTGTGGCCGGAGGGGGGTGGGTGAAGGTCTGCAGAAAAGACCCCCGTAGTGGGGCATGGGGAATGGGTTCGGCGGTGGGCGGAGGAAAGACTCTCGCAGGGTGTGGCCGGGGATTTTCCAACCCATTCAATAGGGGATGTTTCCGATGTGGATCCATGTTGCACTGGGCTCGCCAGTGTCGAGAACCTATTCGTTGTTTATGCTCACAGGTGCGGTTCTTGCCCTCATCTGCAACGGTCGGCCGAGCCATCTGTGTTCGTGGGGGAGGGAGGAGGTGAGGAAGCGATTTTCCTTGGGTCGTCGGATGTGGGCCTCATCTCTTCGGCGCAGTTCGGGGGAAGCCATTCTTCACCTTTCGACGGGGTTGGTTCTGGCTAGGAGCTTGCGGGAGATGGAGGCTAAGGAGCTTCTGCGGTGGTCCAAGGAGGGTTGGATACAACTCAGCTGGCGCAAACCGAAAGCTTCAGACGGCGTCAGACATTCGAAGCGGCTGGATCGTGTTACTGTGAAGGGAATTCCGATTGTGCTGCGTGACCCGCGGATCATTCGAAGGTTGTTGAACGGGGTCATGGAGGTTGTGGACGTAGAGGCCTCTGGGTGTCGCCCGGGGGAACCTTTGGACCCTATTATCAGGGTTAGGAATTTCTCCTTTGAGGGTCTGGGGGAAAGGAGAATCTTCTTAGCCAGGAAGGAGATCCTTGTCGATGTGGTCTCGACGGAGGGGGCAGGTCAGGTTCGGATGGAGCAGTTGCGGGAAGAGCAACGGGGCAGGTCGGCTCCCGTGTCTAGGCCGGAGGAGGCCGGCAATCCTCCCGGGAGACAGCGAAGGGACGCGGGAGTTGAAACGACGCTGCCCAAGGTTACGACCCCTAGTTTCCCGCTCGAGATCCGCTTCGGGAATGTGAGAGTTGGTCAGTTCTTGGAATTGCACGACGTGGAAGCGGTTCAACTACCACCCTTTATCGAGGGTACCGCGGAGGCGGGTTTTCGGATCCGAGCAGAAGGGGTGCAGAAGGCGTTGCCGGTTACGGGTACTCCTGATCCGTATCTGGGAAGGGGGATGGCGGACATGGTTTCGGACCTGCAGGACCAAGCGGAGTCGGTCCCAAACGCGACCTGTTCCGGAGACCCGAATGCAAGACTCGTTTTGTCGTGCGCGGCGGAGAATCCTGGTTTCGCATCGGGGGACGAGGCGGCGGAACGTCAGGTGGGTTTAGCAGAGGGGCAGGAGCAACGGAATTTTGCCGATCAAGGGGGGCCTGGGACAGCTGGGGATGAGGGGAGGCAGGGGGCGCGGCCGGGGAGGTCAGGGGGAGTTGGACCTTACGGAAGCTGAGCGCGAAGCACCCATGGAGGAAGAGGCTATAATGGGGGAAAGTGAGTTTGCTTCCGGACTTACGGGTGGGCAGGATCAGCCCCTGGTCTTGGAGGAAGAACCACACAGGTTTGGAGCGACTTATGCAAGAAAGGCTAACGGAAAGGAGCGGAGGAAGCAGCTGAGAGCATTGATGCTCGAGTCGGTGGAGCGTGAGGGAAAATCTTCTTTGCTCAGCTCGGAGGAGCGAAAGGGGAAGCATCAGGGACAGACGATTAAGATGATGGTACTCGCTAACTGCTTCCAGGCTTTGGATCGACCAGGGGTTATGCACCTAGGCCTCATCCCTCCTCAGAAGTCGGACCGTGTTTTATGTCGATGAAGATATTTTCATGGAACGTTAGGGGATTGGGTCGGGCGGAGAAGAGACTGAGAGTGAGAAATCTGATCGCGGAGTATGGCGCAGACATTTTCTCCTACAGGAGACGAAGCTCTCGCACGAGGCAGAGGTGGCAGGCAGGGACCTTACCGGTGGTGGTAGATTCGCAATGACGGAGCTGGTGGCCCAGGAAGCGGTGAGTAGCCTTATTTCCAGCTGGAACAAAGACATCTTCGACCGGATGGGGAAGAGGAAATCGACGTTCTGTTTGTCCACTTTGCTGAGGCGGCGATCGGATGGTCTCGACTTGCTGGTTACAAACGTCTACGGTCCGACTGGCACGGAGAAGGGCACCTTGGCATCGGAGATGGAATCGCTAGAGTTTGACAACGAACCAGGGGTTTGGATTATGGGAGGTGACCTCAATGTTACGCTTCTCCCGGATAATCGACCACGAAGGGCGGGTGGGAGGGACTTAGGAGGAGCTCCGGCGGGTTCTGCACTCCTTGGGCATGTCTATTATCGACGTTGTTGGCTCCTCTTATACATGGCGCAATGTGAGATCGCGTTCTAGATTGGACAGGTTCCTCCTCTCTATGGAGGGGGGAGAAGTTTCCGCTCTCGAGGGAATGGGTGCTTCCGAGGTCACATTCCGATCACACGCCGATTCTGTGGTCATCGGGTGAGGAGGGGCGGTCCAGATTCTTCTTCCGTTTTGAGCAGAGCTGGCTTCTGGAAGAGGGATTCAGGCAGATGGTTGAGGCAGAATAGAGAATGTACACGCCAGAAGGTTCGGCGATGGCGAGATTTGCAGCAAAACTGCAATCTTTGAAGACTTTCCTTACGAGTTTCGGAAGAGATCTGAAGGCAAGGCGAAAGACAAAAAGGGCAGAGTTGCAGGAGGAGGTCACCAGGTTGTATGGGATGGATGACTGCAGAGGTTTAGACCAGGTGGAGTTCAAGAAGAGGCAAGACCTGCTGGAGGAATTGCTTCTGGAGGATAGAAAGGAGGAGGTAGAATGGAGGCAGCGATCCTGGCAGAAATGGCTTAGGGAGGGGGATGCCAACACAAGATTTTTTTCATTCCATGGCCTCGGGTCGACAGAGGAAGAATTATATTCATGAGGTGGAGGTCAACAATACCCGTGTGTCCGGGGAGGTGGTGATAGGAGGCACGCTAAGGGGCCACTTTATTCCGGCGACGCGGAGGAAGATTGGAGGGGGATGGGGGTGGTTGGGAACAGGGGCGTCATCATTGTCGTCGGAGCAGGCAGAGGGCTTGCTAACTCCTTTCTCTAAGGCGGAGGCGAAACAGGCGGTCTCGGAACTGAACTCGGACGGTTCCCCTGGACCGAACGGCTTCCCGATTTTGTTTTATCGCGAGTTCTGGGATCTTTTGAAGGGGAAATTATGGGGGTGTTGAACGAATTTAGAGAAGGAAACTGCGGATTCGAGAAGGTCAACAGGGTATTACTGTTTCTTCTTCCTAAGAAGGAAACCTCGGTGAGGGTTGACGACTTCAGGCCAATCGCACTCTCCAATGCGATGTATCTCATCGTGGCCAAGTTATTGGCGAACAGGCTGAGGGGGGTTCTGGGCTCGGTGGTATTGCAGGGGCAATCGGCTTTCGTCTCGGGGAGACAGGTGGCGGACGATCTGGTCATGGCCTCGGAGATTTGTTTGGACTGGAAGCGGATGAAGACGAAAGGGGCTTTATGGAAGATAGATTATGCTAAAGCAGATGACTGTGTGGATTGGAGGTTCCTGTGGCTATCTCTGAGAAGGAGAGGTTTCCCTGAGGCCTGGGTGAGCTGGATGAAAAGATGTGTCACCACATCTTCCTATCCCATCTTGGTGAATGGCAAACCCGAGGGGAGTTTTTTCCTACCTCAGAGAGGAGTGAGGCAGGGCTGCCCATTGGCACCTATGTTGTTCGTGTTGGTCGCCGATGCACTGGGCATGCTTTTCAGGCAAGCCATTGAGATTGGTTGAGCCGGGGGGGGGGGGGGACATCTCAATCCCCCTCTTGCAGTACGTTGATGACACGATCTTGTTGTTAGGGGATACGGAGGTACAAAATACAAATGCGGTGCACCTGGTTGAGATCTTCAGTTCGCTCTCTGGACTCGAGATCAACAATCATAAGTCGGCGGTTATTACCTTTGGGATGAATGAGGTGGATTATGCTGGCCTTGCGGTGCTGACAGAGTGTCCTTTAGGGGATTTACCTATCACGTATTTGGGATTGCCATTAGTGGACGGAAAGCAGAGGAAAGCGGATTGGGACGGGCTAATACAGAAAGTGGAACAGGGACTGGCAGGGTAGAAGGCAGTCGCTCTATCCAGGGGAGGAAAGTTGATACCACTCAAGCATGTGCTCTCAGCCATCTCGATCTTCTACTCCACGAGGCTGATGCTGGTTGAAGTCCGAAGGAGATTAGAGACTTTAATGAGGAGGTTCTTCTGGTCTGATGGGAAGCAACGTGGGTTGGGGATACCCCTGGTCAAGTGGGAAGACGTTACTAAAAGGTGTGGGCCTTGGAGTGTGTGACGTGGAGTGTATGAATGAGGCGTTCATTGCTAAATGGGCGACTCGGATTTGGGGTCCTTCAAACTCGTTGGTGGTTAGGCTGGTAAGAGCTATATATGGCGTGGGGGTGAGCTTCAGGCTGGGAGATGTCGTTTTGAGTCGCATCTTTGGGCTGGGATTCGGCAGGTGTTACTGCTATTGTCGCATAAGCTCCGACCCATAGTGGGCGATGGCCACGGATTCAGATTCTGGCGGGACGACTGGACAGGCGATTGAGTGCTAGAGGGGAGATTTCCGAGACTTTTCGCGTTGGCAGTGGCGAAGGAGGGCACACTGTTCCATATGATCATGGATGGGACTTGGGCACTGCAGTTCCTGAATGAGCTGTCAGACTAAAGAACAGAAGATTATCTCAAGATGCTAGCCGAGTTGCCGGAACAGAGGGAGTTCTCGTCGGACGTGGACCACTTTGCATGGAGAGATACTCGATTCTCCGTTAAAAAGGCATACGAGGAACTGAGAAGAGGGACGGAGGAGCGAGATTCTGACCTTTGCGAGGATGTCAAATTTATTTGGGCCTCAAAGATACCGAACAGAGTCAAGATTTTCTTGTGGTGCTTCAGAAAGGGGCGGCTATGGGACAAGGCACGGAGGGGGCGGATTATTGACGTTGAGGATTCGATGTGTGGCAGGTGTGAAGGGATGGAAGAGGATGCAGAACATTTGTTTTTTAAATGCCCGGAGTCGGAAAGAGTATGGACGGGGGTCGGCGTTCAACGGGTGGGGAGCGAGGGGACGGCGGAATTCTGGAGATCCATACGGAGGTTTGGAGGCAACTCAACGGATGACTGGAAGGCGTTTGCGGTCCTATGGGTAATCTGGATGGCAAGTGTTAGAGTAATCGATACTCTAATGTGTTATTCCATAGAGCCCTCGGGTCTCTTATATAGAGAGAAAACCCTTGGGTAAATTATATAGACGGACATTATATAAATAGGAAATACGAAACAGTACATCGCAACATATATAAACCTCTACACTCCCCCTCAAGTTGGAGCATAGATATCTATCATGCTCAGCTTGGAAGAACATCTCTGGAAAGGTCCTCTGAGCAATGGCTTGGTGAATATATCAGCAGTCTGGTCCTCTGAACTGACATGAGAAGTGGAAATGAATCCCTTCTGAATCATGTTTCTAGTATAATGACAATCCACCTCGATGTGCTTTGTTCTCTCATGAAAAGCTGGATTATTGGCAATAAACAATGCTGCCTGATTGTCACATTGGAGATTCATAGGCAAGGAGACATCTACATTCAAATCTTCTAAGATTGCTCTAACCCACATCATCTCTGCGCTTGCTTGTGCCATGGCTCTGTACTCGGATTCAGCACTGGATCTTGCCACAACAGTCTGTTTCTTGCTTTTCCAAGAAACTAAAGAGCTTCCTATGAAGATAGCAAATCCAGAAGTAGATTTACGATCCCTTGGGCATCCTGCATAATCTGCATCTGCACAAGCTGAAATAGACAGGTCTGTATCTTTCCTGAATAGCAACCCTGTGCCTGGGGAAGACTTCAGATATCTCAATATCATATACAAGGCATCTATATGAACTTGCCTGGGCTGCTCCATAAATTGACTCACCCGGTTTACTGCAAAGGCAATATCCGGTCGAGTTATAGTAATGTATAAGAGCTTACCCACCATCTCTCTGTAGCTTCTTTTGTCCACCTCTTCGGTATCATCATCGTACAGCTTCATGCTTGGGTCCATAGGTGTGCTTGAAGGTCTGCATCCAGTCATTCTTGTTTCAACTAGCAAGTCTGTGACATATTTTCTTTGAGTCATTACCATCCCTTGTGCATTTCTTGCAAACTCTATCCCCAGAAAATACCGTATCGTGCCCAGATCCTTCGTAATGAACTGGCTTCCCAACAGGGATTTGGTTATCTCAATTCCCTGAGCATCATCTCCTGTAACCAAGATGTCATCAACATATATCATGACAACAACTGTACCTCTAGGGGTCTTCTGGACGAACAGTGAATGGTCCGCATTTGATCTCCTGAACCCCTGTCGTTCAATTAGCTGGGAAAGCTTCTGGAACCATGCTCTGGGACTCTGTTTGAGGCCATAGATAGCCTTATGAAGTCTGCACACCATCTGAGTCTCCCCCTCAGCAGCAAACCCTGGTGGCTGCTGCATGTAGACTTCCACCTGTAGGTCACCATACAAGAAAGCATTCTTGACGTCAAGCTGAAAAATAGTCCAGTTACGTACCACAGCAACAGATAGGAGGATGCGAAGAGTGGAGTGTCTAGCCACTGGTGAAAAAGTATCCAAATAATTTACCCCATACGTTTGGGTAAATCCACATGCTACAAGTCTGGCCTTGTATCTGTCGAGACGTCCATCCGCATGATATTTCACAGTAAACACCCACTTGCAGCTCACCACGGAGGCACCTGGAGGAATGGGGACTAGAGACCAAGTCCCTCTAGACTGCAAGGCACGCATCTCCTCTTCCATGGCTAGACGCCAGCAATCAATCTTCATGGCATCTTGATAGATCCGTGGAATCTCAACCGACGAGACAGCAGCTGCAAATTTCTGGAAATCCCCATTGAGACGATGAAATGAGACTTGAGAGGCAAGAGGATATGAAGCACATTGTCTTCTCTGCTTCCTTTGAGCAATAGGCCGATTAAGATCATCTATCACTGTGTTGACTGGTGGATCCTCCTCCTGTAGTAAAGGCTCATGCACTGGTGCATTGTCTAACCCATCATTAGTGATAACATCAGAACATACCTGAGGCGTGCTGGATGGTTGGCATGTAGCTTGAGCAGGGCATGTCCGCCTTGTATAGAACTTAGGAAATGGTACAGTTGGAGGTGGTGGTGGAGGTGGTGGTGGTGGTGGTGGTGGTGATGGAGTAGAGGATTGACCCAGGCTTGGAGGTGGAGGCACATAGACATTAGAATCCGTGGATGTGGAGGATACCAATCTGTCACCTGCAGGGGAGAAGTACATGACTGGTTCGAAAAATGTAACATCAGCACTCGCATAGTACTTGTCATGAATGGGGTCATAGCAACGATATCCTTTCTGTGTCCTGGAGTACCCCACAAAAACACACTTGATAGCCCTAGGAGAGAGCTTATCAAGTCCTGGAGATAACCGGTGGACAAACGCAACAGTGCCAAAGACCCGAGGTGTAAGTGTGAACAAATCTTTGTCAGGAAAGAGAACAGAGATAGGAGACTTTTCCCCAAGAACAGTTGTAGGCATGCGGTTAACCAGATAGCATGCTGTAAGTATAGCATCCCCCCAAAAGGATAATGGGGCACAACTCTGAATAAGTAATGTGCGAGCAATATCAAGAAAGTGTCTATGCTTCCGTTCTGCAACACCAATTTGTTGAGATGTGTATGCACATGTGGTTTGGTGGATAATGCCTTTAGAAGAAAGAAAGCGAGCAAGAGAACGAGTGCAGAATTCCAATGCATTGTCAGTACGCACATACTTAACAGTAGACGAAAAAACATTTTGAACTTCATTGATAAGATTTTGAATAACACTTCCTGCTTCGGATTTATTTTTAAGAAGAAAAGTCCAGGACACTCGAGAAAAATCATCAACAACAACTAGATAGAACCTGTGCCCCTGATGATCTGAGATACGACTGGGACCCCAAATATCTATGTGAAATAACTCAAATGGAGAGCGACTGCTCCGACCTTGACGACTGGGGAAGCTGGACCGATGGTGCTTCCCTAACTGACACGCTTCACAACGGAAAGACGAACTCGGAGATATCTGAGGCAGGAGGTGACGCATTTTCTGTAGCGGCAGTTGACCAAACCGAAGATGCCAGGTATATGGTGATACGAAGCCCTGAGAATGTAGTGAGACGCCAGCATACGAGTTCCGTACAAGACGATAGAGGCCATTGTGCTCAGAGCCACAGCCAATCACCCTACCCGTTAGTATGTCCTGAAAAATGACAGAAGATGGATCAAATATAGCACGACGGTGCAAATCTCTAGTAATCTGACTAATGGATAATAGATTCATAGAGAATTCTGGTGCATGTAGAACATTCTGTAAGTGCAAAGAGGGCAGCAAATCCGTCTCCCCCTGATCGACGATAGGGGAATGAGTGCCATCAGCAATGAGTACAGAGCGACCAGGCTGAACAGCTCTATAGGACTGCAGGATATCTCTATCATAACAGAGATGATGGGTGGCTCCAAAATCAACAATCCAACCTGTGAGATCATGGTTATGATAGGAGACTGAAGTACTACCAGAGGCACTGGCTGTAGCAGATGTACTAGCTGACGCTGAAGCCGCAACATCGGAAGTGTCAGCACCCTCTGAAGATGACTGTGGCATAATATCACGAAGCCGTGCCACTATCTCCTCGAACCTGTGATCTGGAGTAGATGCTGGTGGACCCTGAACATGATCAGCGACACGTGCAGAAGGAGGAAAGCCATGCTTGGCAAGGTTGCAAAAAGCGGTAGTCGGTACTCGGTCGGCAGGGTCACCTACTAAGGAGTAGTCGGCAGTCGGGCGACTAGTCGGATTTAGTCGGCCATTAGTCGGTTTTGATTTTTTAATTATTTTAAATATATAATTTATTATTATATACTATATATATATATATATACTCAATCATAAATATGAATAGATTTAGCCATTTTCAATTTTATAAGAGCTAAAAAAAGAAGCAATTCAAGGAAAAAAGTACCAAGTTAAGAATAAATGTTTGCTACATAATATTAGGCTATTAGCTAATGTTCACTAACAGTTACAACATGTCAAAATACGAATAATTCCTGCAAGCATGAAGCATCAAATTAAAAGTCATTCATCTCCATCAAGGTCATCATCCAAATCAATCTCTTCTTCTTCTTCATCATCTTCATCATCATCTTCTTCATCATCATGTATGTCTTCAGGTTGAAATTCCTCTTCTTCTTCATTTATAGGTGCAACATTTGAGCTCGAAGATGAAGCTCCCTTGCCACGTTCACCTCGTTGACTTCTTCTCAGCTCCAAATTCTCTTCTGCACCACTTGCATGCGCTACAGCACCCCAAGTTAATCCGGAGCCTGGAAAGACCTCCTCATCTTGGGCTTGTACGTTGACCTCTCCAATCCATTCACGTAAATATGCATGATCGCGAGAGGAAAGAGGATCTTTTCCTTTCTCAAGACGACGTTCCATCAGGTTGGAATTGAAACGAACGTATACAAGATCATTTAGCCTCTTTATTTCCAACCTGCCTCTCTTCTTGGTATGGATCTGTAAGCAACATTACAAAACATTAAGATTAATGACTAATTTACAACTAGTATTTCTATTTGGTGGGTCACTAGAGTCATTACCGAGTCAAACGTACTCCAGTTGCGCTCACATCCAGATGATGCAGAAGTCAAGCTCAAGATCTTGATGGCCATGTCTTTCAAATGTGGTGCGTCATCTCCATAATTGTACCACCAATTAGCTAATAAAATATATAATGGTTAAGTCAATGAAATCAACGATGATCAAAATGACATTAATGGAAAATAATTCCTTAAATACCTGGATCGAAATTTTCATCATTTCTCATCCTCTGTCTCACGGCTAATGGCTTCCCAAATGCCCCACGACCATGTCTGTAATCAAGAAGCTCCTTTGTGGTGATAGCATCTTGTATATCCAAATCTGGATAAAATCTTTCCATGCAATCCATAAAACCTCTCTTCACCACAATGTCTACATCACCACCACACTCCGTGAAAAAGAAGTATGGGTTCAAAAAGTAAGCCGCTAGATGCAATGGAGTGTCAAGCCTGCCTTTGGTCTTGGAGATAATAGCATCCACAAAAAACTTGTAAGATGACTCCACGCTATTTAAAGATGCAATTATCTCTCTCTTTGCCTCTTCAAGCCCTCCATAAACAAAGCCCATGGATGGGCGGCAATCTGCATCAACCACACGCAATAGACGCACCAAAGGTGTAAAAATTTTGATTGCAAATGCGGTGTGGTTCCAAAAAGTAGGGCTGAAGACAATGGATGCTGCTTGTTCTCCCTTTTTGGTCTTGTACCACTTGCAAGCCCTCCATTCATCTGACGAAAACATCAACCTGAGCTTGTCTTTTTTCTCTAGAATGCTTTCTAGAGTGAGAAAAGTAGTAGCAAACCTCGTTTGCCCTGGTCTAGCAATGTCTCTCTTGTTTGTAAACTTCCGCATCAAGCTCAAAGTTTTAGTGTGAGCATAAATAAAGATTGTGAGCGTCCTCGCCTTTTTAACCGCGCTCTTCACTTTTGAATCTCTGCTGATCTCCTCCAAAGCAAGATCAATAGAATGAGCAGCACAGGAAGTCCACCATATCTGAGGATATTTTGTGAGTAGCAATCTCCCTGCTGCTACATTTGCTGAAGCATTATCCGCAACAACTTGAACAACACTATCCACGCCAACTTCATTTATGCACTCATCCACGAGCTGAAAGATATAGTCGGCGGTGTGTGTCTCATCAGAAGCATCAATAGACTTCAAAAATGAAGTCCCCAAGGAGCAATTGACACAGAAGTTCATGATGCTCCGTCCTCGCATGTCCGTCCATGCATCAGTCATTATAGAGCACCCTGTCTTCTTCCATGTAATTCGATGACATTGCAAGTCATCAGATATTTTCTTGACTGCCTTCTTCAAAAATGGACCACTTATCTCATACCTCGTAGGAGTCTTCAAGCCTGGGCCATACATTCCAATTGCCTCCACCATCTGCTTGAATTGTTTCGTGGTGAATGCATTGAAAGGGATTGCCGATGTATATGCTCAATTGCATATATAGGAGACAACCCTTTCACGATGGTCCTTGGATAAAGCGTCTTTTATGCTCATTTGCCGTGTTCCTTGAACGGCGACATTCTGTTCCAAAGATTCGGAAGATCGATGTCTTTTAGCAGATCCAGCATCTCCAGCAATGCCAATATCAATCTCATCTCTCATCTCAGAAACCTCAATGGCCTTTTGACTCTTCTTTCTAGCAACATCATCCAAGTATGATATCATCATCTTCTTCGTCTCTTCGTCCACCTTAGGACATGCAGCCACATTTCCTTTACGATGCGCAAGATGTTGCTTGAACCTATAAATACCTCCTTTCACCACCTTCTTGCACAACCTACAAGTAACCGTGTTCGAATCTGCACGGTTTGAAAGATATCCAAATTGCCATGCAGGATCAGTTGATCCTGGTGGCACATAAAAGGAAGAGTCACCACCAGAGGCGACATTCGTGGGAGGTGTTTCCATCTACATTGTCAAAAACAACAACAATCATAAAACTTAGACTAATCCTTTGAATTTATAACCAAACAACAACAATCATAGAACTTAGAGTAATCCTTTGAATTTATAACCAAACAACAACAATCATAGAACTTAACCTATGAATTGAATCAATAACCAAACATTCATAGAACAACACCAATCATAGAACTTAACCGATAGCAACAATCATAGAACTTAACAACAATCATAGACTAATCACATGAATCAATAAGCAAACAACAACAATCATAAACTTAGACTAATCTTTTGAATTTAATCAATAAACTTAGAACATAGAACAACAATCAATGGAGGCTCTTGAATGTATAACATGAACTCACAACTTGAATCTATAATATATTTGAGCATAAATTTCGAAAAAAAAAAGCAAAAAAAAACCCTAACCGGACTGGCGGTTGGATAGCGAGGTGGAGGAGAGCTGGGAGACCGAACGGCGAGGAAGGAGTGGTCGTGCGGAGACCACCGAGCGCTGCGCGAGCTCCGGGCGGCGACCGGCGTCGGGAGGAGGCGGCGTGGAGAGCAGGCGGAGGAGGCGGCGTGGGTGAACCGTGAACAAGGTGCGCGTGAAATGTCGGGGGTGGGGAGTTTAGGTTACTGTCGGACAGTAACCTAAAACTCCCGATTTCAATTCATTCGGATCCTCATGAAAATCGGGTGCCGGATCCTTGTTGCAAAAAGCGGCCGACTAATCGGCTGACTAGACCGACTAGTCAGTCCGACTAGTCGGTCCACCCGACTACTGACCGATTCTCCTAAATCGGGTCGGTCAGTGGGCCGACTCGACTAGTCGGACCGACTAGTCGGTCTAGTCGGCCGACTTTTGCAAGCTTGATGCTTGGAATAGCATGTATCCTCCGAATGACCAGTACGACGACAAAATGTGCACGTAGATCGTATGCGACCTCCTCGGTCACGTCCACCACTTCCTCTGCCACGAAATGACGACGAACTACCTCGTCCTCTGGAGACCGCCATTGCCGAGGGAGGTGGAGTCGCTGTATTTGATGGAACCGATACACGACTGAGCATCATGTAGACTTCTTCCATCGGTGGAATAGGCATCGGCAAGGATCTGAGAGCGTGCTGCCCCGTACTCTGGGTCAAGGGCAGCAAGTAATACGCCTACCATAGTGGCGTTGCGGAACGTCTTCTGCTGTTCTGGCGTAGCTGTGAGGGGAATGGTGCTATATAGCTTCTTGAACATTCCACGAAGAGACGTGTACAGAGAATGAAGAGGCCTCCCATTTTGCTTCGTGGTAAAAATGTCATGCTGCAACTGCAGCATCTTCGTCTCATTCTGCACCTGAGAGTATGTCGTGGCCAGAATATCCCACATCGCCTTGGCGGTGGGCTGATGGAGGACATCGTTTGCTATCTCCATCGTGAGCGTTCCTGACAGCCAAACTTTGGCATACGCGTCATCCGCCTCCCATGAGGCATATATTCCCGTCTTCTCCGGCGGTTCATCTTCGGTAAGAATATGCTTCTTACCACATGACTTCATAAGACTGAGGAACTGCATAGCCCACAGTTCGTAGTTCGTCCCGTTCATTTTGACGATTGGTGCCGAACCTTTAAAGGCACCTATGGCGGGCATGTCGACCTTTTGTTCTGACATATTGCCGGAGAAGAACAACTAGGGATGATAGACAAAAGAACTGGTGTCTACCAAGACCTTTGCGGATTCAAGTGCATATGTAGACGTTATGCACTTGAACCCATCGGCGGGGAGGCTGGGGAAGCCTTGGCGGAAGAGAGAGGCGACGGTTGAGGGGCCCGACGACGGGGCTGGGGGCGGCTGGAAGGGGCCCTGCGACGGGGCTAGGAACGGCTAGGGGGCCCGGCGGCGGGGTGAGGGCCCGGCTGGGGCGGCGAGAGGCCCCGCTGGAGCGGCTGGAAGGGCTGGAGGAGCCGACCGGAGCGGCCGGAGGGGCCGGCTGGGCTGCCGGGGGGTGGAGAAAAAACCCTAGGGTTAGGGTTTTGGCTCTGATACCATGTTAGAGTAATCGATACTCTAATGTGTTATTCCATAGAGCCCTCGGGTCTCTTATATAGAGAGAAAACCCTTGGGTAAATTACATAGACGGACATTATATAAATAGGAAATATGAAACAGTACATCGCAACATATATAAACCTCTACAGCAAGGAATGATTTGATTTTCAACAATCAAAGGTTTTATTATGAAAATGTAATGTCGCACTGTAACGCGCTCTACGCTTTCTGGAGCTCACGGTGATGTACCCTTATTTTCTTTTTTAATGAAATACCTCGGCGGTGACCACTGAAAGGGGGGGTCACCCGTTTTTAAGATCAAAAAAATGTTGCTTCATCATAGACCTATAAGAGAAATTTGACAATACATGCAGCATTGGTCGGGTTACGGAGGCAAATATTCACCAAATCCACGTAAAAAATAAATTTGGCTGATGTTTTGGCTCAACCTGAGTTCGGTGAATTGCATATATAAAAATGAATGTGTCCAAAGTGTTGCCATGTTACCCACACTAGTATTGGCTTTAGTCTGCATCGTCAGATGAGGCAAGGCCATTGTCGATGCCTTCCCCAACAGAAGGCATGCCGCAAGCCAAAAGGAGGGTGCATACCTGAATAATAAAGAGCAGAAGAATCCAATCCTCATGAGAAACTGGATATTCCTGGTTACAGTCCGAACCCTAGCCCACACAAAGGAGTTGTTCAGATGCGAGAAAGGGGAGATGGCATGCCCCCACAATCCCAACCAGAACCGAGTTGGACCCAAAAACCGAATTCAGATCGTTCCGCTTGAATTTCCATGAGTTCCACCTTCAACACTCTTTCAAGCGCAACATCATCCATCAAGTCCACATTCCGGGGGATTCGATACCAACTCCTCATGTCATACCACAATCCACCCATAATGAATAGACTTCCAAGAAATATTATGGCAGATCACACATGCCCCTCAGCGACCACCGTAGCCGAATGAAGGCAACATCTTTATTGACAAGATATCAGACACACAGCTACCGAAAGCGACAAAGCACCAACCATCGTATTGGACATGGTTGGTAGTAGCAAGCCGGCAATAGCCTCAACCTCCAACAACACAAATGGATAATCACCAACCATGATGTTCGTCGAGCAAATCCTAATCAGACGACCCAACGGAGAAATTACCTCTTCAAACAAATTGTGATCCCTGCAAGTGAGCAATAGACCTCCTTGACAACAATGCCAAAAGGTCGTGATAGCAATAGCTGCATCTA
Source organism: Ottelia alismoides (assembly GCA_037367405.1). NCBI lineage: Eukaryota > Viridiplantae > Streptophyta > Magnoliopsida > Alismatales > Hydrocharitaceae > Ottelia > Ottelia alismoides. The sequence goes on from JAZKJV010008224.1 coordinate 712,877, forward strand.
CAATGAGAAATCAACACCACGAAAAAATGAAATTGTCCCCTAGAACCATTTGACTGCACATGAAAGCCTTCACTTCCTTGGTGCATAGACCACATGTTGGACAACTGCACCATGTCACTGGGAGAAAAGCTCATCATCACCGATGGAACCATACTTGTTACCTTGCCAACCAAAGCCTTCAACATAATGCCTCCCTAAATAACTCCCGCTACTAATTCATGCTCGTGACCACCTCCTTATAGTGCACCTCTCAAAGGACCCTTACACACCGAACATTGTCGCATGAGCAACAATTCACCATAGACAATTATAAAAGCAGAAAAGCCACAAACCTATATACTCTCTTCAAAAGTCGAAGTCGAGAGAAAGCTTTACTTAGTATGCGCATATGGGTGTGTGTATGTATGTCGAACGAGGGCTATGACCTCCTCTACATCCTTTTCCTATCTTCTAGGATGAAAAACCTTCTGAGATCATAGGTTCTTAGCTTTAGGAGTGGGATGGACAAGAACATGACTAACGTTCTCTCACTAAATAAGGTATAGTAGTTCCCAGCTCGTACCTTTACAAGCGAAGATGGTAAGATGTTGCTTCCAATTTCAATCTGCGTTAAGCAATTGCGAAAAGCAGACATGTAGAGCATCAATCTCTCGTCATTTGTTGAGGTAACCAACCCTTCTACAACGGAAGCATACCACATCGTAGTTCATGATTTCTATGCTCCCTCGACTCATACTTGAAGCACCTCTCCCCAAGTGTGGATATAGATATCAACGATGGTTGGGGACCACCCTCCTTGCCTCTAAGTGTTTATGCGAACATTGCTACAATAATAATGCCCACGAACAATGATCCAACCCCCTAGCCTTATTTCTGTAACCCCTACTCCTCCAAGACCCGCTCTCCTCTCCCTTCACTCCAATGGAATTCTCGCGTCTCAACCCTTTCTCCTCCCCTCTTTCCCTCACTCCATGATGCAGCGTGAAACAACAAATAGGGACTCAATTGAGATCTTTTCATCCGTCAACTAGCATTTTAAATTGGGATTATAATTTTCCGCCCATTAATTAGAGTCTAATTTGTACCCACCTCAATGGTCTAGTGGTAGTGTAGTGTACCTACCACCCAAAAGATCAAGGTTGAAATCCCTCCTTGGGGTTGTGTTAGGTAGCCAACAGCCAGCGTAAAAATAGTCGCATCTTTCAACATGGATTTGAGCAAGAATCCATGTAACCGATCCTACCTAAAGTGGGAGAAAGCTTCGCCATTCTATTTAACTAGAGTCCAATTTAATTGAGGTTAGATTAAATTTATTTTCGTCTAATTGAATATGTTGAAAATTTTATTTTTATTTTAAATAACGAGATTGCATGTGATCTCCAATTAATTGGTTAGTCAATTAAATCAATTAGTTAGTTGGATAAAATAATTGGTTAGTTGGTTAAACAGGTTAAAGGATTTGTTGGAATTTTTATTTATTTCCTTTTATTTTTTATTGCAATCCCCTCTTCCCTCCTATATAAAGGGAGCAAGGGCTTATGTATTAAGAAAGTTCGGGGTTAATTAAAATTGAGCTCCCTCTCTCTCTACTCCCTCCAAGCGATCTTCGTGCTTTTCTTCTTCAAATCCCTCGCATATTGCTTGTCTTCTCTTCTCCTTCCAAATTTCTTCCACCAAACAAATTTCCACCATCAATATATTTTTCCGCCGTTGGATTTTTTGTTTGCATCAATTGGTATATGAGTACCCACGTAAATAGTGTAGTGGTAATGCAGTGTGCCTATCACTCAAAAGACCAGGGTTCAAATCCCCCCTTTGTGGGGGTTGCGTTAGGTAATCGACAGCCAACATAAAAAATAGTCGAATCTTTCAACATGGATTTGAGCAAGAATCCATGTAGCCGACCCTACTTATAGTGGGAGAAGGCTTTGATATTTATTTAATCAATTGGCATCTGAACACGGTCTTCAGACCATAAAGAGGTTCATGTAGACACGCAAGCAAAGAATCTCATTCAACCAACCGTGCAAGGCACGTTGTGTTAGAGAAGCACTCCCAACATGCTCCAAGGCTTGGCGGATATGCGACGACGGTAGGAGAAAGATGTCGCTAAATTTGCCGCCTGGATAAAGACCATGGCGACACTGATCGTCTTCAAAACCGATATCCGGAACAACCTCGTTAGTGCAACCCTCATCCAAGGCGAGTTTGAAGGTCACAATCGAAAGAAACAGAAGAAAAAGAGGGAAAAGAGCTCTCTACGCCTGTTGTCCAACACGTTACAGATTTACCGCCATGGGAGGAACCGACTCTAATACCCATCTTACCGCTACAGCCCCACCAACAACCCTTGCAGTTCTATTGATAACCCCCGAGCCATCAACAGTGCCACCACCATCTCCTCCTGCCACCTCAGCCCCTCTGTCTACTCCATCAGCAACAACTAACCAACACACAACCCCGTCCTCACACCCTCCTCCGAATCTAACCACATTACGACCCCCTCCCACAGAATCGAGGTCGTCGCCGCCACCTTTTCACCTACCTCCCGCCAAACTAGCACGCGACCTCTCCCCCCGCACTTACCGCCATTGCCACCTTCGAAATCGCCACCCACGCAAACCTGATGCTGCTATTCTGACTCCCAAACCCCCTACAGCGGCCGCCTCAAACCCCAACGTCGATCTTGCTTCAAAAACACCCATCATCAATCACATCAGGATCTCCACCGAATGCGGATCCACAAGCATGAACTCCATCGTCGCCGTCGTAGTCGCTATTACCACCATTAAGTCAGCGTCAGCCACAAAGCATCTTGCTCCTCTCGCGTCCGAGCTGCCGCCTAGAAACGTCAAGAAGATTATCAAGAAAGGGATAAATCTTTTCAAAAAAGGGAAACATAGTTGTCATGGAGAAATTCTAGAGAGGCTATTGTCTCAAAACTTTTTTTAAAAAAGGTTAAAGTAAAGAATAAGCCAAAAGGAATTTTTTTCTGATGAAAGGGTACGAATTTTGCATTCACGTCTCATAAGGAGAAATACATTAGTATAGGAGTGTTAAAGGGAAAAGGAGTTGACGGGAAGTCATTACTATTATAATTAGGACCAATTGACCTCCCTATAAAAGAACATGTAACCCAACTATTCTATTCACATCTCCCTTCACCGTTATCTTACAGTTTGCATCACCAATGGCTCTCCCAAACTCCATAATCTCACCAATGAAGATGTCACACCAATTCTTTTGCCATAAAGTTTTTCCAAAAGATGGCAATCTCGTGAGAAGTTATGCAACAATATGGATTCCACCTTGTGCACCACATCAATTCTTGGATCATCATCCACTGCATGCTACTCATTGGTTTTTTTCACACGAGCTCCAGACCATCGAAGTCCAAGGCAAAGCCACTCATCAGGAGATGAGTTTTTTGAAGCAACAGAGAGCTAATGCAACGTAAAACAACAATTAGGACTCAATTGAGATTTTTTTCATATGTTAATTAGCGTTTTAAATTAGGGTTTTAATTTTACGTCTATTAATTAAAGTCTAATTTAATTAAGGTTATGTTAAATTTATTTATGTAAAATTGAGTCCGTTGAAATTTTTTAAATAACGAGATCGCATGTGATCTTCAATTAATTGGCTAGTCAATTAAATCAATTAGTTACTCAATTAAATTAATTAGTTAGTTGGTTAGACATATTAGAGGATAATTAGGATTTGCTAGGATTTTATTTTATTAGTTTCCTTGTATTTTTTATTGTAACACATCTTCCCTCTTATATAAAGGGGTAAAGGCTTATGTATTGAGACAAATCAAGTTAATTAAAAATTGAGATTAATCTCTCTCCCTCTCTCCCTTCTCCTTCGCGCGATGTCCACCCTTTTCTTCTTCAAATCCCTCGCATCTGGTAAGTATTCTCTTCTCCTCGCTTCAAATTTCTTCCACCAAACAAATTTCCACTGTCAAAATTATATTTGTCCACTATTGGAATTTTTCGTTTGCATCAGTACACCTCTATCCCATATCACTCCCTCGCTCTTCCTCTCTGCACCCCTCCACCTATATCCCATAGTACTCCCTCACGCTTCCCCTCTGCACCCCTCTCTATCTTATCTGACTTTGCAAGACACCCCCCCCCCCTCAATTTTGTGGTCAGTATTACAAGTCAACAAATGGGGAAAACATGTTAAAGCCATTGATGAGATGTATATTTAATTCTTAAGTACTTGTAAGGATCTCCAATAGAAGGACTTCCTTTCAAGACTAATAAACACCTAAATTGCACAATCTACTCTGATACAGTGTATGCTAGCTCTATCGCAAATAAAACTGCTAAATGTTATGTTACCTACTTAGGTTAAAATATTGTCACTTGTTGTCGAAAGTAGCAATATGCTATGGCTTGTTCTGGCCTTGAAGCTGAATATTAAACAATGGCTCATACTATTTGTAAGGTATCATGGATTGGCTCCTTTCATATTGATCTTGGTGTTCAAAAAACTATATGGGTTCCTAAGTTCCATAAATAACAAGACTCTTATCAATATATTGCTCCCGGGCATATGTTCTGTAAGGAGACAAAGCATATCGAAATCAATTATCATAATAATTGTATGGCTGTCACGGAATGAAATATTACCAGTCCATGTGTATCCTCTAGACTTCAACTTGCACATTTTTTTCGCCAATGAGCTTTCCAAGAAGCATGATTGGTTTCTTTGTAACAAGTTGTGCATTATTAACATTTGTACTCCGGCTTGAATAGTAGTGCTCTTAGTCATTTTGTTTCTATACTATTAGAGTCTTAATAGGATAGGCTCAGTGGTTGTGTATAGTATTATTATTTTAAGTATTTACTATTTTCAATGATTATTATTTTTATCTAGGTTGGTTTTCTCCTAAATGATAGGTTATTCCCAGAATACATAACTATTACACGAGATTACATAATCCTTTGGCGCAATGAACAACATTCTCAAGGTCAAGGTTGCAGAAAGCGGTAGTCGGTGCTCGATCGGCGCAGTCACTGACTAAGGATTAATTGGCAGTCGGGCGATTCAGAATTAGTGGGCCATTGTCGGTTCTAAATTTTTTAATCATTTTAAATATATAACACATTTTTTATACATATATTCTTATATAATTACATAGGTTTGTACATTTTCCATATTATCATAATGAAACAAAACAAGTAATTGACTTTAAATATAACATTAAGCATATTAGAATAAGCTTGCTTTTAAAAAATAAAAAATAAAATAATCTCTATGTAAAAGCCGGTCGACTAGTCGAGTTGATCGACTAATGGCCGACTAGGCCTAGTCGAGTCGACTCCCCCCCCACTCCCCGACTCGACTAGTCGGGCTGACTTTTACAAGATTGCACAAGGTTAGATCTCCAATTTAAAGAAATGTCATTCCTTTGCAACAATATAGTGCATAAAACCATCAGCATAAAATTTTGGTCACATCATTCCATAAAATATTTTGTTTATCGGTGAGTCATTAATTTCAAATTGTTGTTCCTAAACACATGATCCTCATCATGTCTGTAGAGATAGTTTCGCGTTTATTATTAGTTTATGTATCTTGTTGCTATTTCCTTCTCTTATTTAAGCGTCTATGTAATTTACCCTTAGGGCCTCTCCCTATATAAGAGAGCCTAGGGTTTTCTCTGAATACATCGAAGACTCTTTTTCTTAACATGGTATTAGAGCCGCCTTAGGGCTCTCCACCCGCCGCCCCTCCCTTCCCCACCCGCCGCCCCTCTACTCTAGCCGCTGCCAGTGGCTCCAGTCAACGCCGAAGCCACCACCAGGGCCCCGGCGACGCCCCCTCCAACCGCTCTAGCCCCCTAGCGGCCCTCGCCACCGCCCAGCGGCACCTCCTTTTGCCGCCCTAAGCCTCCAGCGGTCCCCACCTACTCCCGGCGGCGCCTCCTCCTGCCGCCCTAAGCCCCCAGCGGGACCCATCTTCTCTCGGGGGCCCCTCCTCCTGCCGTTGTTCATCACCAGGCCGTCGTGGTGGTCCCAGCTGCTGCGTTGAACGCCCAGCAGCCCCAGGCGGCATTCTCTAGCCGCTTCAAGGGCTGTAAGCCTCCGTTGAGGCGTGCCCTAGACCCCTCTTCCTCCGATTTATGGATTTGAGTGCGTGAAAGTCTACACACGTACTCAAATCCGATGCAGTCCGTGTAGACATTCATCAAAGTGTCTATATATCCTTCGTCTTCTCCAAGTAGCAGTATGTCAGAATCGAAAGTCGATTTGCCCTGCACCGGCGCATTCAAAGGTCCGGCGCCAATAGTGAAGATGGACGGGTCTAACTATGAGCTATGGGCTATGCAGTTCATGAGCCTCATGAAATCAAATGGTAAGAAGCACATTCTTACCAAGGATGAGCCAGCGGAGAAGACAGGGATCTATGCCTCGTGGGAGGTTGATGATGCCTACGCGAAAGTCTGGTTGTCTGGTACATTGACGATGGAGATAGCTAACGACGTACTCCATCAGCCCACTGCTAAGGCAATGTGGGATATCCTTGCTGCTACGTATTCGCAGGTGCGAAATGAGACAAAGATGTTGCAGCTTCAACATGACATTTTTACGATGAAGCAGGCCAGCAGACCTCTCCATTCTCTATACACATCCCTAAGAGGGATATTCGAGAAGTTATACAGCACAATTCCTCTCATTGTTGCTCCTGAACAGCAGAAGACGTTTCGGAACGCCACCATGGTGGGTGTTCTACTTGTTGCTCTCGATCCTGAGTACGATGCCGCCAGGTCACAAATTCTAGCAGATGCAGTAATTCCTCCAGTGGAGGATGTCTACAGACGGCTCAGTCGCATTCCAGTCTCCTCCAGCTCTTCTACTCCACCCCCATCAGCGATGGCAGCCTCGCGTGGGAGAGGTGGACCGCCTTCCGGCCGAGGTCGTGGACGTGGCCGTGGACCTCAAGGAAGGGGTGGTCGCTTCAGTCAGATGTGCTCGTATTGTCACCAAACTGGACACTCAGAGGAGACATGCTACTCTAAGCATGGGTTCCCAGCATCGGCACGGGTTGCAGAGCACTCACAGTCTCCATTACCGTCTACTGCAGATCATAGATTTGACAAACTCGTGGCTCGTCTCCGTGATATTATGCCACATTCATCTGGTGACTCATCTGGTGGTTCTTCAGATATTGCTGCCACAGCCTCTGCCAGTTCATCCGCCGCTGCTAGTAGCTCAGGTAAAGGCCTTAAATGTCGGTTTCGGTCATCATTTCGGTATCGACCAAAACAGAATTTCGATGGAATTTCGACTGAAATTTCGGTCATTTTGGTCATTTTTTGTACTAGGACCCCCATATTTCGGTCATTTCGGTCCTTTCGATCGAATTTCGATTTCGACTGGATATCGATATTCGACAGAAATTCGACCGAATTTCGCTGAAATTTGAGGCCATGGGTAGAACATCAGCACTCATACCATCTCATGATATTTCTGACTGGGTTATAGATTCCGGAGCAACACATCATCTCTGTAGAGATAGAGGTAGATTACAGGCCTACAGGGATATTCCTCCCGGTCGTTCAGTGCAGATAGCAAATGGTACCTACTCACCCCTTGTTGGCCAGGGGGAGGTTTTCCTATCCTCCACTATGCAGCTACAGAACGTTCTACATGCCCCTGAGTTCTCAATGAATTTGTTGTATATTAGTCAGATTACAAAGGATTTGAATTGTCGTGCTATATTTGACCCGTCTTCTCTCATTTTTCAGGACATACTCACGGGCAAGGTGATTGATTGTGGCTCTGAGTAGAATGGTTTATATAGACTGGTTCGGGAATCCTATGATGGCGTCTCCTCTCACTCCGCTGGACCAGTCTCTCCTTACATTTGGCATCTTCGTTTTGGTCACCTTCCGCTCCAGAAAATGCGCCATCTTCTGCCCCATATCTCTCCAAGTTCGTCGTTTCGCTGTGAAACATGTCAGTTGGGAAAGCATCATAGGTCGAGCTTTCCAGGTCGTCTGAGTCGGAGCAGTAGCTCCCCATTTGAGTTGTTACATATAGATATATGGGATCCGAGTCGTGTTCCCGATCACCAGGGACACAGGTTTTATCTTGTGGTAGTAGACGATTTTTCTCGTGTCTCATGGGTATTTCTTTTGAAGAATAAATCTGAAGCAGGAGATGTAGTCAAAAATTTAATTAATGAAGTGCAGAATGTTTTCTCTTCCTCAGTCAAATATGTTCAGACGGATAATGCCCTCGAATTTTATACACGTTCCCTTTCTCATTTTCTTTCATCAAAAGGTATTATTCACCAAACCACCTGTGCATATACATCCCAACAAAATGGTGTGGCGGAAAGAAAGCATCGCCATCTCTTGGATATTACTCGGACCCTGTTGATTCAAAGTTGTGCTCCTATTTCTTTCTGGAGGGATGTTGTCCTTACTGCATGTTATCTGGTCAATCGAATGCCATCCTCTGTTCTTGGTCAGAAGATACCCATCTCTCTTATTTTTCCTGACAAGGAGCTATTCTCACTGCCTCCACGTGTCTTTGGTGTTGTGGCGTTCGTTCATCGTCTATCTCCTGGACTTGACAAGCTCTCTCCTAGAGCAGTCAAGTGCGTCTTTGTTGGTTATTCCAGAACCCAGAAGGGATACCGGTGTCATGATCCTACAACCAACAGGTACTTCGTCAGTGCTGATGTCACTTTCTTCGAGTCGGTGATGTATTTCTCGCCAACTGGGGACAGAATGGTACCATCCACTACCAATGATGATATTTATGTTCCACCACCACCTACATCGAGTTCGCCTGAGTCGCCCCCTGTGTCAGTCCCTACGCCAGCACCACCACCACCTACACCTCCACCCGTTCCACGGCCAATCATATCACCGTTTCCTAGACATTACACGCGTCGGTCAGGTCCTGCTCAGACGATAGATCAGCCAATCACTGCGCCTCAGGTATGTTCAGATGAAGTTACTACTGACGGGTCAAGTTAAGTGCATATGCAGGATTCCTCCTTACAGGAAGAGACAGATGATGATCTTGATGTTCCGATTGCTATTCAGAAGCAGAGAAGGCAATGTGCCTCCTATCCATTTGCTTCCCAGGTTTCCTTCCACCGGCTCACAGGTGATTTTCAGAAGTTTGCCACAGCATTGTCTTCCGTGGATATACCACGGACATACCAGGAAGCCTTGAAGAGTGAGTGCTGGAAATTTGCTATGGAAGAAGAGATGAGGGCCTTGCAGTCCCGTGGCACATGGTCTTTAGTTCCTGCACCCCCTGGTGCATCCGTTGTGAGTTGCAAATGGGTCTTCACAGTCAAATATCATGCAGATGGCACGTTGGATAGATACAAAGCACGCTTGGTCGCCCGTGGGTTTACACAAACATATGGCGTGGACTACATGGATACATTCTCTCCAGTGGCGAGACATTCGACTCTCCGGATTCTACTATCTGTTGATGTGGTTCGTGATTGGAGCATTTCTCAGCTAGATATCAAGAATGTCTTTCTGTACGGGGACTTACAGGAGGAAGTCTACATGCAGCAGCCACCCGGGTTTACTGCTGAGGGGGAGAAGTATATGGTTTGTAGACTTCACAAGGCGATATATGGCCTCAAACAGAGTCCGCGGGCGTGGTTCCAGAAGCTGTCCAACCTTATTGAGCACCAGGGATTCAAGAGGTCAAATGCCGATCACTCGTTGTTTGTCCGGAAGTCCTCGGCAGGTACGGTTGTCATTATGGTCTATGTGGATGATATTCTTGTTACAGGAGATGATGTTCAGGGCATAGAGAGGGCAAAGGCATTCCTAGGCCGTCAGTTTGTTACAAAGGATCTTGGAACCATAAGATATTTTCTGGGGTTGGAATTTGCAAGGAATGCACATGGATTGGTGATGACACAACGGAAGTACATTACAGACTTCCTGGTTGAGACTGGCATGGATGGGTGCAAACCATCAAGTATTCACATGGACCCCAGCATGAAGTTGTATGATGGTGATACTGATGAAGTAGATAAGAGGAGGTATAGAGAAATGGTGGGAAAACTCCTCTACATTACCATAACCCGTCCTGACATTGCATTTGCAGTTAGCCGGGTAAGTCAGTTTATGGAGCAGCCAAGACAGGCTCACATGGATGTTATACACATGATACTGAGGTACTTGAAGTCTTCTCCAGGGTCAGGGCTGCTATTCAGAAAGGGCACAGACTTATCTATCTCTGCGTGTGCAGACGCAGATTATGCAGGGTGTCCTAAGGATAGAAAATCAACCTCAGGGTTCGCAGTGTTTGTTGGAGGCTCTCTGGTTTCTTGGAAAAGCAAGAAACAAATTGTGGTGGCAAGGTCCAGTGCGGAATCCGAATATAGGGCCATGGCTCAAGCCAGCACGGAAATGATGTGGGTTCGCTCCATATTAGAAGATTTACATGCCGTTGTGCCTCTACCTATGAAGCTTCAGTGTGACAATCAGGCAGCATTGTTCATTGCCAACAATCCAGCTTTCCATGAGAGGACCAAGCATATTGAAGTTGACTGCCATTACAGCAGGGACCTGATCCAGAGAGGATTGATATCTACTGCACATGTTAGCTCATGAGATCAAACTGCAGATGTATTCACCAAGTCACTGCTCACAGGACCTTTTCAGAGATGTTCATCCAAGCTGAGCATGATAGACATCTATGCTCCACCTTGAGGGGGAGTGTAGAGATAGTTTCGCGTTTATTATTAGTTTATGTATCTTGTTGATATTTCCTTCTCTTATTTAGACGTCTATGTAATTTACCCTTAGGGCCTCTCCCTATATAAGAGAGCCTAGGGTTTTCTCTGAATATATCGAAGACTCTTTTTCTTAACAATGTCTATTTGTTGTCATTATTATATCACTAACATATGCATTTTTAATTATCGTAGTTCGTTCTACATGATTTCATCGTAAAAAAATATTAAATGGATCAATTTGACCTGAACTTGAACCCCCATGTTAATTGGGTCGAACAAGACCGTGGACCATGTATAACAAAAAATCGTGTCATGGCCCAAGCCATGACCCATTAAATCAAATGGGTATTGGGTCGGTTCACCTCCAAACCCAAGGGGCTCGACCTGATGCTCATCCATAGTCACATCATAATTACATCATCCAATATGTCTCTATCTACAGTAGTTATCCCTTCATTATCCTCCAAACCAACTGAACAAGAATAAGAGATGAACCTCAATTATCCCTTATTTATTTCCCTCATCCAAATGGGTTAAGCATTCAAGGTAGAGGGGATTAGGGGAACCTTCTCCAATGAGGCCAGATGTGCACTCATATACACCAGACACCTTCCCATTTACTCTAAAATTTTTGCATTTTGGTCAATCTAAGCAATATAATCCAACCACTTCACCCCATCCCACGATCTAGAAACTAAGCCCTAAAAGGTACTCCGACGGTCCGACCAACTCCAACAAATCGGACAAACGTGAGCATGAAAAATCTTCACTCAAAAAAATATTCCAAAGATCGTGACCAGACGATTCACATATCAAGTAAGCCATGTTATAGTCTATTCCAAACATAGCTCATTGGAGCCATAACCAGTGCAGATTTTGCTTCACGAGGATTTCAGTGACTCACTTAAAACAAACTCATTTCTAACTTAACTTTCAGAGGCACTAACTCAATGATCATTACAAATTTCAACTTCACTCGAATGTGAACTTCAGTTACTAACAAAACAGACATTCATTGTCTTACAAAAGAATTTTCGACAACATCGATGATTCCAACCACATGCTACAATAGGAACTCCACAAACCTGGAAAATGACGGCCCATCATACCTGATGAGTGCGTATGTCATATGGACATGGCTGAAATCCCAATGTGAGGACTTGCATTATATTGGAGTCGGAGATAATAAAAGTCCGGTTGATTGGTGAGCTTGGTGATGGGAGACCATCTACCTCACATAGATTCAGCTCCCTTCACTTCCTAATCCAGTCCATATACACTCCACAATCAATACAAATTGACATATATTTGGATTTCAGTTACTAACAAAGTAGAAACTCGTATATACACATTAGAATATCACTGACACAGAAGACTCCCATATCAATCCGGCAACCCATTCTGTTTCAAATTCAGCCTAGACACTCCACGATCTCTACAAAATTAGGAATTTATCCACTTGCAAAGCAGAAACTCGTTACCAGCGATTGACTTTTCATCGTGAAATGCACAGTAACCTCGTCAGCTTTCAAGCTTTGGTCAATCATAGTCAAAAGGATTTCAACACTCCAAAATTCCAGCCAAGCCGATCGGATTCAAATTCCGCAAACATTCCAATCACATGCTCACCTCATCATGTGGGAGCCGAAACAGCAACCGGTACTCCTCGCTGCGCGTTGACAGCACCTGCGCCTGCAACCGCAACGTTTAGCCGCCAAAATCAATACAGCAACGCCAACTAAAAGGACAGCGATCACTCACCAGGATGTCAATGTCCCGGCGCTCCGGCACCTCTCCGGATTGGACGGATGACGACTCCGACGCCGCGTCCAGATCCTGCCGGAACGATCTCGATGGCGGCGATCGGCACTCGCCGCCCACGGGTCGATCGCCTCCGATCGGAGAGGGCATCGCCGGGAAGGGGAGGTAGTTAGGGCTAGTCAAGGGGGTGGGAGTGGAGCTATCGGCGGCAGCGGATAGACTGGAGGGGGTATATGTAGGGAAATGCGGGTGGGGCGGTTGAGGAGGGGAGCGGGAGGTCTGTGCTAACAACACTGGGGAAGAGGGGGGAGGCTTTTGGTTTGGTGTGGGGTTGGGAAAGGTGGGGGAGAGTCGACGTTGCGTTGTTGCCTTGCGGATGTAACGCCGCGTGTGAGTGCGAAGTAGTGGGGACGGTGCTGGCGGGGTTAACGAGAGTTTGGCTACGTGAGGCAAGATTTTAAAAATCGAATCGAACTAGTAAGTTGAACCGGTTATATCAAGAATCGGAGAAAAAACGATCCAACCATTCGAATATTATTCAGAAAATAAAAATCAGTCAAATCGGTCAAAATCCGATTGGACTGCTTCAATCTGGTAGAATCAATTGAATCAAACCATCGGTTCAATCATCTATTTTTTGACAAAAAAATAATTTCCAATAAATTAACAAAATAAAAACTTTTTCATAGTCTCATTTTAACCCATAGTATAGTACCCATTTATCTCTTCTCCTTTACATGTATCAATGACTCATTATCGCATGTCCCTTTCCTGTCATATAAGCATTGCCTCTCTCTTCCCACATTGTGTATGAGGTTGTCCACTTATAACAATAACAAACGAAGAAGACGTTGTCATAGTCATACTACGAGAAGCAATAAATTAACAACATTTATCGTTAATCATAGTTTAAATACTTTTAAAATTATTATTTTTTGCATCACATATCTGTATTTATATAAATTTTACAAAATATGATTATTATGCCCTTCGAGTTTTTCTAAGTATTTATACCCATAACTTTTAAGTAATTTCATTTATGCTCCTATATTTTCTTAAAGAATTCATAATATCATCCTTGTGTTGGTATTTTGTAAAAATATAGGGGACACATGCAATTGTATTAAAATTAAAGGTATAAGTGTTATTGGAAAAACTTGGAAGGGCAAGAGTAAACAAATCCTTAAAAGATATGATGTAATATTTTCGTATTTATTTGTATGACATGTCGGTCTAACTCGATTCGACCCGGTTGAACCGTACGAACCATACCAACAATGCAACGGTTCAATCTTTTCCGATTTTTTTTGAACTGCTGACATCATCACCGGTTCGACCGGTCGATCCCATTGGTCCGATCATAAAAATCAAAAGCCGATACAAGCCCGATTTGATGTCCGGTTCGGTTGTTAAAACCTTGATGTGAGGAGTAGGATATATGACAGGTGAGAATCGAGGGACATGTGCAACCAGCGTCTGCATTTTGGAACGTACGATTGCCGTGTGATGTTAGTAGGCAGGATCCATGTTTTTATATGGATTCGATAATCATTTAATAGGGAAATTCTTGTAGAGAAGTCAGGCCCAAATATCCCCAAAAGGCAAAAGTTGCATCTTAGGCTAAAGTTGAGAGAAGGGGATACTCCTTGCCACCATAAATTCGGTCCAAAAACAGTGAAAGCATGTCATGTGAGTACAACGAAGATTAAGGCCTCGTTCGGGTACCAGTTTACCCGTGGGTTAGGGGGGTAAACCCCCCTTAACCCACATCTCCTTTCTCCCCGTGGGCTCCACTTTATTCCTTTTTTAAAAAATTAAATAAATCAATTTTACATCATCAATCATATCAAAAAATAATATATTATACCATCATATCATATAAAAATTATAAACTATTCCACTTCTCCTTACTTTTCCAAACTTCAATACAATCGCATCACAATAACAACTTACTTTTTCAAACTCCAATACAATCATATCACCCCAAACCCACTTCTAAGTTCTAACCCACCCCCAGTTTAACCCTCTATCCAAATACCAAAACATAAAAACATGTTACCATCTACCAATTTAATCCGCATTAACCCGCCAACCAAACGCACCCTAAGAGAAAGTTGGAGGACACCGGAATTGGAATGCAATCGACGTTTTTCACATACTAAAGCACGATCTATCCTATCATTATATATATATGACTTGTCCGCCGCTAAGTTTGTGATCAGTTAAAAACAGTTTATCGTCAAGCGTGATTCGAGTGAAAGTGGGCATTTTGTTAATCAAGGTATGAATATTAGAACACGTTTGTCCTTCAAAGTCAATGTGTACTTAACTTTCCATTTGAAGAATCAAGCAGAGGCGGCGACCTTGGATCTTATTTTTACGATGTGTGTACCCGTAATGTCCACTCTCTTTTTTTACCACAAAAATCGATGGTAACTATCTCTCCCTCGTCTTTATTACTACATCAGTTTTTTAACTGTTACTTATAATTCTCGTGATGCCCATTCATTTCATTATTTTATCAGGAGCATGGCACCTTCAATTATCTTTGTTTATTCTTCATACTTGCGTCTTAAAAATACTAAATGGATCGAGTCGACCTGAACTCGAGATGAATGGTAATTGGTTCAAATAGAACTATGGACTTGCTATAGTGAAAAAATCGTAAGTCGCAGCCGCAGTCCATTAAATTAAATGGGCCCTAGAAAGTACTCATTCTTACGCCCAGGAAGGTACTTCTTATGGCATGTGGGGTTTGTTTAGATAAGTTGATGTTAGATACTTAGATATATGATGTGATTACGGGAATTCCACTTGTTGTTTTTGAAGTAAAGTGTATTGTTGTTATAAAGATGACGAGAGTAATGTATTCTCTCGAAAATAAGATCTAGAAGGGAAAAATTAGTATTGATAAGTCTAAGGTGACTGATCCATCAGGTAGGTTACATGGACAAAGATTGATCGATTGGTTTGTCTCTTTAGAGTTTCATTGATCGATTAGCTTATATCACTTGATCGATTAATGAACTTGTTGGGACCAAATAAACAAGCAAATTTGGAAAATCTTATAGTGAAAAAAGATGAAAATAAGCATGGATAATGGAATAAGATGGAATATATAAACAATTATGTTCACACTGTATCTCTAAGGTTTACTCGTGTATACCATGAGGTTCGGGTTAATACTTTGAATAACATTTCGCATGGTTCCACCAAATGTTAATCTTAGTAATAACAATATGAGTGGAGTTAATTTGTGCAGTAAAGAAGGAGGAGAGCAACAGACTAATTTCCTATATCATGTGAGAAAAATATACAGTCAAAAATTTTTTACCGAGCGTGATATAAGAAACAGATAATAATTTGAAAGACCAAAGTAGTGCCCCACACTATTAAAGATTTTGGCAATGCGTAGCGGGTTCGAGCGTATTGTAATGATCTTTGTGATTAATTGGTAACGAAATAAATAATACACATGTCAAAAAGTGAGACATAGTATGAATAAGATACACCTTGTATAAGTCGTTTTGTGTGAATGTATATGTACCCATGAGAAAGTCTGTACACTCTTCGTTACGCTGTACGATAATGATCAACGTCGACAGTATAGCTAAGCACTTACTATTCAGGTTACCTTTATGTGAACCCAACAAGATAACTTAAGCAGACGCGTCATTAGCCATCATAATTGTTCAAGCTTCCATAAATCGCCATTAGCCATCTAGTTCACAACTTTTATCGAGAGACGGTGTAAAGAATGGCACTTTCAAGAGCATATTATTATGTTCAAATATGCATGATGCATCTATTATGGACATGGATATTATTTTTGGACAGAATGAGAATGAATGTGGTTTTTTAGTCCATTTTAGTACTTTTATTATTCTCTTATAATTGTTTGTTTTGAATATTGATGTAATTTGCATGAAATTAGTTTGTCAAGTACCCGATGCATAATTTAAGGAGTTTATATGAATCAATGTCAACTTGTAAGATAATAAAAAATGTAATCCAAGATCTAATGATGATAAAAGTAAAATATGTGCATGGGTGGTGTTTGTTCACATACTTCCATACTCAGTCATGTTTGGAATGTAATAAGGTCAAGATATCATGCGAGACTAGGATAGCACCCCGATGGGCGTCAGGCTAGCCCACTCCCACCTCTCCCTTTCCCCGGGAACCTAGTCTGGGAAGACCACAGGGGCGAACCGTATTATATATAGTTGGGACACTTGAGTTAATAATCCCGAAGGCAGCTTCCTCCCTCATGAGCTGTGTCGTTGCTTGATCAAGGGTTTTGTTTTAAAGGCTTTGACTTTGTCCCCCGCACCACATGTTGGGTTTGAGAGTCATAGAAGCAGACATTCGGGCATAGATATTGATATAATCAACATTATCCTCTTTCGGGAAGCTGGTATCCTATAAATGATCAAAGTAAATCTGGTTGATGTCATCACTTAGGTGCCATAAAAGGATAAGTTGCATCTCACCATATGTCAAACCAAACCTCATCAAAACCAACCGGGAATTCCAGCAGATTTTTAGCCCAAATCGAGAAAACCTTACTCCATGTTAGATCTATTGCCATCAATCACTCTAACATGATGAATGGCCTGCTAGCAAGGTTACATTGATTTAATGGAGGAAATGAGGGAAAGAAGTGAGTACTAAAAAATTTTAAATATATTTTTGCTATAAAGCTCATGATGGTCCGGCACTATTGTAATCATGCATGATTACTTTCTCCTAATTTGCCTTGTTAGGGTTGTAATCGAACCGAATTCGAGCAAGCCTATCCAAATTTGATTTTGTTCGTTTAGCATGTTTAAGGGTTTGAATTTGTTTCGGTTTAAAGAGATGAAAATAGTGTTAAGGTTTAGTTCTTCTCAATCCTATCTAGTGAAAGTTTTTTACAATGGACTAATATTCCATTATACACATATTTTTACATCAGTTGGGACTTGTTTGATAAAAATCCTCAACAATGAATGTTCCATACTATTTTTTTCAACCGACTCAAGCATCATTTAACATCTATATTTGTCATAGCATCAAATTTAAAAGAATCTTTCAAAGAACTGATCGAATTTGAGCTCACCTACCTTATTCCAATTCGGTTCGTTTATTTTCAAATTGAAGCTTAATAAAAATCTTAATTTTGTAAATAAACTTTCCCATACTAATTAGGTTACAAGTAGATAAAGAATATGACGTCCTTGCGTGGGGGGAAAGACAAGACGGGCAACTTTTAGGTCTTTATTTACATTAAAAAATCAGCTTAATTATCACGGTCTAATATAACCATTCTTCTTGACTACAAGCAACCGTTTTGAGGTTCTCAAAGCAACCAAATGCTTAGAAGAGAGAATGGAGCAGTGGACGTTTAATATAGGAGGAATATTCACCTACCACATATAAAAGGGTTTGATGGGGCTGCCCGTCCTATTTTTTCGGTATTTTTTTATTTTTTTGAAAAATTTCACCATACATACTCATCTATATGTCCCTTCTATATGTCATTCGAATTTCGTCAAAACAGAGACTCATGCGTCCTCCATCTAGAACATGTGGATTACAACAATCTTTAGAACGTTAAAATTACTTGTTCGAGATGGAGGGCATAGGAGTCTCTGTTTCTATCGAAATTCGAATGACATATAGGAGGGATATATATATATATATATGGTGACATTTTTCAAAAAAATAAAAAATATTGCGGGGAAAAAGGGGCGGAGCAGCCATGTTGGCTGCCCGCAAGGAGCAGCCCCATTTTTTTCTATATAAAATCATCATGGAATAGATATATTTACAAATAAATCCTTACTAGTATATACCTGTGTGTTGCATGGGATGGAGTATCTATATTCATATGGTTTGATCACCACACCCATTTGTTAATATGGATGAATTGATGAAAAATGCAATACATATAATATTTTTGCTGCAATATTTCCGCCCACCACAAGGCTTCATCTTCTCATATATTGTGGCCCTGTTTGGTAGGAGAATAAGCCCTGGAATAAGGGGTCAATTCTCCTCCTGACACAGTTCCCAGTGGTACGACTATTCCCCATTATTCCATATTATTTCACTCTTATTCCTATCTTTATCTCACCTTACCTACCTTTATTTCACCTTGTTCTCCTTATTCCTATCCTCCAGCCGAACAAAGAATATAACCATATTCTCCTTATTCCCCATCCTTATTCCTGCTTATTCCCGAACCGAATGGGCCCTTAGGATAGTAAAGATGTACTCATTTTTATAACACGAGCGGCGGCACAAAATCCTTATAAACTCATGTGTAGCCGTTAGCCTAATTGTGTTGTCTATTATAGAAAAGATCAGGAATGGTTGCGTATACAATCTTTGCAACAATAATCAGATACGATCTTTCCAACAACAATCAGATATATTAATAAAAGGAAAAACATCAAACAACACCTTTGATTGTTGCAGTGAAAGTATGCATCCTTAGACGTCTAATTAAACCGTTTTAACTATTTCTAATGTACCATGTTACTTTCACCACGAATTCAAATTAATTAATAACAACAGTTATTTAGACGACCCGCAAAGATTATCTACATATTAAGGAATTAAATTATAAATTAGATGACCAAATCACAGTAAAGGCTCCCAATCAGAATTATCTACGGATATTCTTACAACTCCGATTCATATACGAGCTAAGTATAATTTAATAATAAAGTGACAAGCATTAGTTAAAAAACACTCCACATGCATATACTCTCAATAATTCTCAGCATGTAGCTTTCATTCAATCTAACTATAATATAAATGTTGCTTACACATCATATCTCCAATATAAACAATAGGCAGATATAAGAAGACAAGTTTCAAGTTGGTTGAAATTAGAATGAATTGGAGTATAGTATCGTCTTAAGATTATCATATATATATATATATATATATATATATCAACTGGAAGCTTAGTTAATGAGATATTAATTTAACATGAGAAAGTCAGTGTCGTTCCTAACATTTTGTAGGTCGTAGGCAAAGGAAAAAAGGGCCCTTGTAAATAATTACGGTGAACAATGTACCTTTGTATAATTAATTTGGCTATATCATTGAGTTGTTCACTGAAAATTCGATTCTATAAGGGCACATTATCATTGAGTTGTTTCATTAAAAAATTTGATTACATAAGTCTCATTTTTCAGCGAGTTGTTTCATAGAGAAATTTGATTCCACAAGGCACAGTTTTCAATGAGTTGTTTTATATAAATTTGATTCTACAAGACCCCATTAGGAACATTATTCTTTGTCTAAATTAAAGGTTGAATACATGTAAAAAATAGTCTCCTAAAGTTGATAGGCCGCAGGCCATTGTACTCGGTAACTACCATCAAGGACGGCCCTCGTGAAAGTCCCATATTTTGAATGAAATTCAAAAATTGACTCTTGATCCAGCAACTTTGAATTTGCAAGTAAATAAGCAACACATACTTCTAGAATGAATACGAACGATCATAAGAAAACTTTGATCATTGGAATCAAAACAGGTAATCAAATAATATCATGTAATTGTAAATGAGAACTCAACGAATAAAGCCAAACTAATGCATTAGTTAACATCCAAGCCAAATGTTTAGAAGATACCATGCTTTCGAGTAATTTCTGATCTAAATTTGAAAGCTAAAATATTTACATGTAAGTGATATTATAGCGACTGCATACATGTGTGTAAATGTGGTCATCTTTGGACCATGA
Organism: Ottelia alismoides; assembly: GCA_037367405.1. Lineage (NCBI taxonomy): Eukaryota > Viridiplantae > Streptophyta > Magnoliopsida > Alismatales > Hydrocharitaceae > Ottelia > Ottelia alismoides. The sequence continues at coordinate 733,121 of JAZKJV010008224.1, forward strand.
ATGACTGAAGCAAAACTATTTTCAACAAACCTTGCAGGGATTAACCTAACCATATTTTGTAACAACTAAGAGACAAGGAAAGTTTGCATGGAAGCTGTGGATCACAAAACCGCACATTTGTGAACAACACAAACATCGTAAGAAAGATGAATATATGAATTGCAATTATGTTTCTCTAAACGATGCAAGAAGGTATAATGTTTAGCATGATATTTAGTATATTCATATTGTTTGGAGTTAACAAAAGAAACGACGGTTTATAGAGTTTTTTTTTGCAAAAAAATGAAGATTGAGCCGTTGTCTAGGTAAAAGTATTTTTGTTTTTACAACATTTACTTTTCTTCGGAGACCGTTGAATATTGTGTTGTTTTAGGTGTTGACATGTATTTTAAAAAGTAGACTAATATTAGATAATATTTGAAGTTTGTAAAAGATTGTATGGACAATTCAAATTGTACAAAGATAGAACATTCGTTGGATATATTCATATCAGTATTTATTACCTAACACATACATTGCCATTGTTGAATTTGATTATATTTGTTTCTTCCGATTTACCTAATCGTAATTTTCACCTCTTTAATAATCGACAATTGTAGTATAGGAGATGAAAAATGATCTATCAAAAATTACAATCTTCGAATGTTGTGGAGAATTTTTACTTAGCAAGTCTACCAAGGTCGAACACAGGGAACACTGGTTTTAATTTGCATGATTCTAAATTAATTTCAATAATTAAATGTTGAGTTAATTTATGTATCGGGAAATAAAGAGAAAATATGATGATGAAAATGCAATGAATATAAACAGAGATGATGAAGTTCGGGTTCTGTGATTATAATTCTTAATCCTAGTTACATTAGTCAATATCCTCAAAAGTAAATCACATATCAAAAGATATTAAATCCAGAAATATATTCAATCAATTTCAAGATGTCGATATTAAGGTAAACATGTTTATTGATGCTCCTGCTAAATAGATCAATGATAATCTCGAAGCAGAATATCTATCCCCAAAATTCTTGTGATTTAATCCTCAACGAGTGAATAACAATATCAAAGAAATAAATCTAATAAATCTCCTCAATTTAGCCCATGCAATAAGATCAAATTCCTCACGATAATATTTACAAATAACCACGAGAGGACAAATCACATTAAAATCTCCTCAAAATTTATGCACAATTATGTCAACAAGAGAGTTAATTAAATATCTTCAATCGAACTCCTGCAGGACAGATCATCTATTTCCATAAGCTTAAATATCATAAAAAAATCAATAATTCAGACTGCACATATCATTAGATATTTTAAATAATAATAATCAATATCAAACCCTAATTTGTCCACAAGATATGTAAAATGATAACAATGAGGAATAAGCTTTAAAACGGCATATTGTGCGTTGAAATCAGATTTAAAATGAGGAGGTTATTACAAAAAGAGGTTCTGGGGACTTAAATGTAATAAATATATAATTATCATTTCAAAAGAGCCCTTGTAGGGACTTATATGTAATTATTCAAAACTTGGGGAGGTGTCTTACAATTTTCCACATGGGCACGTGCCACAACACTTGTTCTCAACTAGAAGGAGGCCCTACGTGATTTTCTGGAAATGAAGGGGGCTCCTTGTGATTTTCCCAGCTGCTCACTGATGAATCTCGTATTCATCATGCTAAGAACTCCGTATTAAAATCCCTGCTTAAACAAACCAATAAAAATCACCTCTAAAACTCTATTTTTATCTTGTGCAATATTGTGTATAATTAACCTTTAATTATCTGTATTTAATTGCCCTTATTTTTCTGTAAATATTTTATCACTCAAAAACCCCTAAAAATTAGGTAGATAAGTTGTCTATAACTCACTGACCTTTAAAACCACTAAAAAATACAAAAACAAATCAAAACCACAAAATCGGTGTTTTTATCCCCTTAAAAATACCCCCAAAAATAGCTTTTGTACAGATGACCTCTTTTGGCTTTTTGCCCAACATGAAAGTTGTAGATCTCGTCGAGACGAGCAACTTTCATGTTTTGACTTTTTCCAAATTCGGCCTCTAACTATTTCTTTTCTATTTTTTCTTTGTTTTTATGTTTGAATTGTTCTGATTGGGCCACGTGGCGCCCTCTGGGCCGCCCACGTGGCCCGCTCTCCTTCCCGCCACCCGGCGGCCTCCTGGGCCGTTGGATCTACGCCGCATCGCCTCCATCCCCGCCGTCCAACCCCGCCTCAATCACAGCCCTTGGATCTGATCTTCAGATCTGATCTAAGCCGCTCACTAGCGCCTGATCCACAGCCCTTCGATCAATCCTCATCCAACGCTCCTCCTCGATCCACGTCATCCCTCTAACCCTCGCCGCTCGATCACCCCATCATTCAATCTGAGCCATTCCCTCGCGATCTCATCCCCACCGTTGGATCATCATCCAACGGTCCAACCACCGTCTCCTTCCTCCGGCTGGACCCCCCTCCAGACGTTACGATACGCGAGCCCATCACCCCCTTCCATTTCTAGCCACCGCCTCAACCACCCATCTCCTCTCGTAACGCCGCCAGCACCGAGCCCATACCTCCGCCATCCTCGCGCCTTCATCAAGTCCCCTCGCCATCACTCCCACTCCATTTATTCCTCGCTCGAAAACGCCTCGCCGACTCTGTAACCTCCGACCACCTTCACCTATATAACCCCCTTCCCTGCTACCGGAGCACCTATCCACCATTTGGGAGCTTCGGCCCGAGCCCCTGGCTCTCCGGTGACAGCGGAGGAGCCCTTGCAAGGGGGCGTCGACGGCCGAAGCCCCGGTGTGATCCGTGGCCCCCGGCCACGTCGCGGCAGCCAATGGCGAGCCGCCGAGCACCGGGGAAGGGTCGCCCCCGTCGTGCGAAGACCCCTGAGCTCATCTGAGCTCAAGCCCAGACCTCCTCCTCCGCCAACTCCTCGCTCCGGCGAGGAGATTTTTTCGTCTTTATTTATCTTTTTCTCTGATTAATTCCGCCACCTACAACCACCATCGCTCCCATCTGATCCTCCCACGAGCTCCATCCGACCACCAGCACCCTCGCCGACCACTCTCCCTTCTCCAGAACCCCCAGCCGCTCCGACCCACCTCCTCCTCCACCTCGCCGGAGGAGGAGCCTTGGCCTTCACTCCCGTCGCCCCACACGGCCCTCACTCATCTCACTTCACTCACCATTCACTGCACACTTCGGTTATCTAACACTTGCAGGTGTTCCAAGCTTCAATGGCCGGAGTTGGCATCGGCTCTCCTTCGAGCTTCTCTCCTTCGACGAGTCTTCACCGACCTTCACCTCCGACCAGCTCCGGAGCCTCGCCGTACTTCCAGGGCCTTCGCCAGGCGCCCAGATATCTTCGCCGACCTTCACATGGGTGTATGGCCCACGGAGGAGCTCCAGCAGGTCCGCCGGAGCCCAGCCTTCTCCGGTGGCCCGCTGGGGAAGAGGAATGCACAGTTACCGTCCGATTACCAGGATCGGACGGCCAATATGGAACCACGTGGTCGACCCGAGCCTCTTCTACGACCTACAGGCTCGGGTCATCCGAGCCTCCAGACACATCTCCAGAAGAGGCCACGTGTCCCGAACCTGAGGTGGCGCCCGAGCCTAGGCGCCCCACGTGCGAGGCACGTGGGGTCCTGGGAAAATTGCAGAGAAGACCCCGGAAAATTATCTATTCGCATTCTGGTCCCCAGGCACGTGCCTCACGTGCGTGCCTGGGTATTTTACAAGGAAGCCCTCCAAAGTTTGAAGATTTACAAATATCCCCTGCTCGCATTGGGAAAATTACAACTGGGCCCAGGCGGTTTTCTTTATTTGCATTTAGGTCCCCCCAGGGACCTAAATGCAATAATTATCCTTTATTTTTCTTGCATTTTTATTACATTTATGCCCTTGCACTGTTTTTAGCATAACTTGAGCATCGTAGGTCCAAATTGCATGATTTTAGTGTCGTTTTGATCTTTGTTTTGTCCTCTACAATCTAGCATACTTATTTGTCTCATTGGACAATGTTTTAAATTAAGTGAATTTTTATGTCAAAAATGGGACCTAGCTCTGCTTGTTTTGCTTGATTTCATGACCGATTTTTAATTATGTGTTCAAAATGGCTCTAACTTCTTTATATATTGTGTTGCTCATATTTTAGGGTATAATTGTAGCATTTGAATCATCATGCATGTTCCCTTGCATTAATTGCCCATGCATCCCTTTAATTTGCATAAAAACCGATAAAAATACATGCATCATAGCATCACTTAGCTTAGTGCTTCATAAATTGCATATGGACCTGAAATGGAGATTAATTGACATTGAACTTCAAGAATCAAAATTCAAAAGCCATAATTAAGCAGCTGTATCCTTGTGTTCGACCTTGGTACACTTGCCAAGCACAAATATTCCACAGCATTCAAAGACTGTGGTTTTTGCTGAATAAAATTCGCCTCCTGTACTACGACTTAATTCATCATTATTATCGAGGCGAATTTTACGTTCATCAAATGGCGCCGTTGCCGGGGATACAGCTTTGCTTAATTTTTGAATTTTGATTTTTTTTAATTAATTCAATAATTTCTTGGTCCTAATTTCATGCATCATTTCTTTGCATTATTTTGCTGATTTAATTTCTCGGAGTTCTAACTTTTCTCTTTTGTGGCAGGGCCCATGAAAATCGGGGACGCCTGATCGTCATGGAGGCGCGAAGTCGGGAGCTTCAGCTGAAGAGGCCGCAAAAGAAGCCGTGAAGATTTCTAAGATTTTTATCAGTCAAATTTTGCATTGCATGTTGTAAAAAAAAAAAACTTGCATCTGCATATTTATTTTCAGAATTGCATTTTGTAAAAAAAAAAAAAATCCCCCCCCCACACACACTCACACCTACACTGCACATACTCACCCCACCCACCCCCTGTATATTTCTATCTCTCTCTCTCTCTCTCTGTGTGTATATATATTCTTCATAAACCCCCCCCCCTAACACAGACCTTACTTAGGCTATTTGTAGCCTAAGTATAGGGGGGACCTGCCTGCTCTTCCTTCCCTCGTCCCGTCTTCTTGTACTTAGGCCAATTTTGGCCTAAGTATAGGGGGACTCTCCTCCTCAGTTCCGCTATATCTCCCTGTACTTGAACCGAGCCTTGGCTTCATGGCACTTGTGCTATGAGGACATAGAAAATTTTAAGTATAGGGGGGTATACCGTATATTATTGTATATTACTTTAGCCTTAGCTCGCGTTTTTAAAACTTTTTAATTTTCGGGCTGGGTTTTGGTAAACTAGTGAACTGAGTAAAATCCTGTAAAAATTAAAATTTTGAGGGATTAATCTTTGTAAATAACCCTTTTTCAAAAAAAAAATGAAAAATTAAAAATGTTTTTCGGAATTTGGCTCTGACTACTAGGCTTAGTAAACATTTTCAGTGAGGGAACCTCGGTCTCCCTTAGCAGAGTGGGTGGTTTAAAGGACACCGCATATGGCACCGTCCTTAAGGATCACGGGTCTCGACCCGCACTTACACCCATACTGGCTGAGAGTGGATACTTTTATTTATTTGAGCCTGGGTCAGTCATTGTCTCTCCGACAAAAAAAAACTATAAAACCCATAAAAATCTGCAAAAATCAAAAATCACACAAAAATTCACTAACCCATGGAGTTGGTGTTTTCCTGACACATTCACACTCACGCAAGGCTTGAGGAATTTGAGGACACTGGATCTCTGGGATCTAGAGAGTCTGAGTTAACATACCTTAGTCATTAGGGTTTTCATGACTTAAATATCCATACTCCTCTGGTTTGAAAGATTTGAGTGCTATATTGCACTCTTAATCTCTACTTTCAAGAAAATATGATCAGCACAGTCACTTCCACAACTGCATGATTGATGAGCTGAGATGAGATATCACTTGAGGAACTAGGACCATGGATTTAAGTTTAGACCTGATCTAAGGATATTCGAGGATGGGATAAAGTTAATGAAGGCTTCAGAAAACCTGAGTGTCAGCAAAACCCTAGCCAGTATGTGAACAAGATTCATATGCTATCTCTTGATATTTACCTAAAAGTGCCAGGGTGTGATGAAACTTAAAGAAACTTGTTGATCAGTGTGCGCCAATCTCTTGGTAAAAGCAGTGGAGCTAGCCAACAAAAGAAATGAAATGTTAAAGAAAAGCTCTAAAATCAAAGTCAATTCCAAATGAGCTTCCACCAATGGCGAGCGCTCCCAAAATTTTCAAAGTGTCCACTTGGACCAAGCGCTAATTAGGACCAAGGAGTCGGGCTGACACCACAAAAAGGGCCCTACATCGTAAGCGATACAAGTCTGGGTGTCGAAGGTATCTTAGATACTCAGAAAAGACACACCCCGGTGTACTCCCAGAAAAACAAGTGCAGACGACTCCAACTCTCTTGACGGACACATTGATCAACAAGATAATAATTTACAAGTGTTGAGTAAAAGGCACTCGAGAGGCCCCTTGTTCCAATGTGAGGGTGAGAAAATTAGACACAATCCCATGTCCCTCCATCATCTGGCCGTCCATCTACATTTTAAAGTCTGACAAACTAAAGAGATGGTTGACTAAAGCAAGAGTAGACTTCTTCCCTAGTATTGAGGATTAGGTCTAGAGGAGAGTCTTTGGGACTGGAACCTTGGGTGATGCTTCAACTTGGCTCTCATGAAATGCAGTACACTAAATGTCATATCCTTATATTATATGTACAAAAAGAGAGTCTGATAATCAGAGAAGTTGGATTCCTTCTGACTAAGGCGTGGATAAACCCAGAATTTTAGGATCACTTAGGTCAAGGGTCTTCGAAAGATCAAGCCTTGTATTTTTCACGCGCACTGTCAGGAATCAATCCGACTCCTTCATTCTTTAGATGCTCGAGGACGAGCATGGTTTAAGTATAGGGGTATGATGAATCTCGTATTCATCATGCTAAGAACTCCGTATTAAAATCCCTGCTTAAACAAACCAATAAAAATCACCTCTAAAACTCTATTTTTATCTTGTGCAATATTGTGTATAATTAACCTTTAATTATCTGTATTTAATTGCCCTTATTTTTCTGTAAATATTTTATCACTCAAAAACCCCTAAAAATTAGGTAGATAAGTTGTCTATAACTCACTGACCTTTAAAACCACTAAAAAATACAAAAACAAATCAAAACCACAAAATCGGTGTTTTTATCCCCTTAAAAATACCACCAAAAATAGCTTTTGTACAGATGACCTCTTTTGGCTTTTTGCCCAACATGAAAGTTGTAGATCTCGTCGAGACGAGCAACTTTCATGTTTTGACTTTTTCCAAATTCGGCCTCTAACTATTTCTTTTCTATTTTTTCTTTGTTTTTATGTTTGAATTGTTCTGATTGGGCCACGTGGCGCCCTCTGGGCCGCCCACGTGGCCCGCTCTCCTTCCCGCCACCCGGCGGCCTCCTGGGCCGTTGGATCTACGCCGCATCGCCTCCATCCCCGCCGTCCAACCCCGCCTCAATCACAGCCCTTGGATCTGATCTTCAGATCTGATCTAAGCCGCTCACTAGCGCCTGATCCACAGCCCTTCGATCAATCCTCATCCAACGCTCCTCCTCGATCCACGTCATCCCTCTAACCCTCGCCGCTCGATCACCCCATCATTCAATCTGAGCCATTCCCTCGCGATCTCATCCCCACCGTTGGATCATCATCCAACGGTCCAACCACCGTCTCCTTCCTCCGGCTGGACCCCCCTCCAGACGTTACGATACGCGAGCCCATCACCCCCTTCCATTTCTAGCCACCGCCTCAACCACCCATCTCCTCTCGTAACGCCGCCAGCACCGAGCCCATACCTCCGCCATCCTCGCGCCTTCATCAAGTCCCCTCGCCATCACTCCCACTCCATTTATTCCTCGCTCGAAAACGCCTCGCCGACTCTGTAACCTCCGACCACCTTCACCTATATAACCCCCTTCCCCGCTACCGGAGCACCTATCCACCATTTGGGAGCTTCGGCCCGAGCCCCTGGCTCTCCGGTGACAGCGGAGGAGCCCTTGCAAGGGGGCGTCGACGGCCGAAGCCCCGGTGTGATCCGTGGCCCCCGGCCACGTCGCGGCAGCCAATGGCGAGCCGCCGAGCATCGGGGAAGGGTCGCCCCCGTCGTGCGAAGACCCCTGAGCTCATCTGAGCTCAAGCCCAGACCTCCTCCTCCGCCAACTCCTCGCTCCGGCGAGGAGATTTTTTCGTCTTTATTTATCTTTTTCTCTGATTAATTCCGCCACCTACAACCACCATCGCTCCCATCTGATCCTCCCACGAGCTCCATCCGACCACCAGCACCCTCGCCGACCACTCTCCCTTCTCCAGAACCCCCAGCCGCTCCGACCCACCTCCTCCTCCACCTCGCCGGAGGAGGAGCCTTGGCCTTCACTCCCGTCGCCCCACACGGCCCTCACTCATCTCACTTCACTCACCATTCACTGCACACTTCGGTTATCTAACACTTGCAGGTGTTCCAAGCTTCAATGGCCGGAGTTGGCATCGGCTCTCCTTCGAGCTTCTCTCCTTCGACGAGTCTTCACCGACCTTCACCTCCGACCAGCTCCGGAGCCTCGCCGTACTTCCAGGGCCTTCGCCAGGCGCCCAGATATCTTCGCCGACCTTCACATGGGTGTATGGCCCACGGAGGAGCTCCAGCAGGTCCGCCGGAGCCCAGCCTTCTCCGGTGGCCCGCTGGGGAAGAGGAATGCACAGTTACCGTCCGATTACCAGGATCGGACGGCCAAGATGGAACCACGTGGTCGACCCGAGCCTCTTCTCCGACCTACAGGCTCGGGTCATCCGAGCCTCCAGACACATCTCCAGAAGAGGCCACGTGTCCCGAACCTGAGGTGGCGCCCGAGCCTAGGCGCCCCACGTGCGAGGCACGTGGGGTCCTGGGAAAATTGCAGAGAAGACCCCGGAAAATTATCTATTCGCATTCTGGTCCCCAGGCACGTGCCTCACGTGCGTGCCTGGGTATTTTACAAGGAAGCCCTCCAAAGTTTGAAGATTTACAAATATGCCCCTGCTCGCATTGGGAAAATTACAACTGGGCCCAGGCGGTTTTCTTTATTTGCATTTAGGTCCCCTCAGAGACCTAAATGCAATAATTATCCTTTATTTTTCTTGCATTTTTATTACATTTATGCCCTTGCACTGTTTTTAGCATAACTTGAGCATCGTAGGTCCAAATTGCATGATTTTAGTGTCGTTTTGATCCTTGTTTTGTCCTCTACAGTCTAGCATACTTATTTGTCTCATTGGACAATGTTTTAAATTAAGTGAATTTTTATGTCAAAAATGGGACCTAGCTCTGCTTGTTTTGCTTGATTTCATGACCGATTTTTAATTATGTGTTCAAAATGGCTCTAACTTCTTTATATATTGTGTTGCTCATATTTTAGGGTATAATTGTAGCATTTGAATCATCATGCATGTTCCCTTGCATTAATTGCCCATGCATCCCTTTAATTTGCATAAAAACCGATAAAAATACATGCATCATAGCATCACTTAGCTTAGTGCTTCATAAATTGCATATGGACCTGAAATGGAGATTAATTGACATTGAACTTCAAGAATCAAAATTCAAAAGCCATAATTAAGCAGCTGTATCCTTGTGTTCGACCTTGGTACACTTGCCAAGCACAAATATTCCACAGCATTCAAAGACTGTGGTTTTTGCTGAACAAAATTCGCCTCCTGTACTACGACTTAATTCATCATTATTATCGAGGCGAATTTTACGTTCATCACTCACGTGCCTTGCACGCGAGGGGGAAGGGCTGGGGACCTATCGTGAAATGCTAGATTCTGAGGGGAGCTTGATGCAATTTCACCCTGGATCACGTGCGGGGCACATGAGGGGGGAATTTGGGCCGATGATCGATCAAGGCGGGTGGCACACTGCTCGAGGCAAGACCTTGCTGGAGAGGCGGAGCTCGGCCGTCACACGACTGAGCGTTGATGGAGAAGCTCGGTAAAGGGGCCGCGGGCGAGCGACGGCGGCAGAGGCAACTGTGATCGGTCGGTGGAATACAAGTCGACGGCTGGGCGAGGCGGAGGCACAGAGACCGAAGCAAGAGTGCACGGGCATCGATGGAGGGCAACAACGATGATTGCGGAGAGGATAGGTGGTGAAGGAGAGGTGGTCAAGCTTGGTCGGGTGGAGCTAGGCGCCATTAGTGACGCGGGCGACGAGGCAGTGAGCTTCAAGGAGTCGGGTCTGTTGTCAGTGGTGTTAGGGAAAGGTGAAGATAAAAGAGAGAAAAATAAGCAGAAGAAGAAGGGGGTTGGAGGTTGCTTAAGGGGTGGTGGAGCTCGACGAGCTCCGTTGTCGCTCGAAGTCACGACAGAGGCGAAGAGCTAGGTAGCCGATGGAGTTGCTGCAAACAAGGAGTAGAAGCTCCACGGATCTCGCTGACCTTCTCGTGATGGCTCGATGTATCACCTAGAGTTGTCACCTCCAAGTGTTTGGAGCTCGAGAGACAAGATTTGGGAAAATGTTGGATGCCTCGATGAGTGGTCGACGAGGAAGCTTTAAAGGGGAGGTGGAAGGCGATGGGAAGGACATTACACGAGCAGAGGGGTAATGGACGGGGGGGATGGCGGTTATGGACGAAGGCGGAGGCGGCGATTACATGGAGATGAAGGACGACCGGTAGGGGAGAGGGGGAAGGCAGAGATCACTTGCCGCGCACGTAACCTGGAGATAGGTGAGGTCACATGCGAGGCACGTGACCTAGAGAGAAGAGTGAGGCAGGGAGAGCTCACGTGAGAGGGGTGAGAGAGAGAGAATTGAATGAAGAGAGGAAGAAGGAGAGAGAAAGAGGAAAGAAAGATGAGGGGAAAATAAAAAGAAATAAAATAAATAAATAATAAATAAATAAGGAATAAAATAAATAAAAATAAAAATAAATGATTAAATGAAAGTAAAAATGAAATATAAAAATATAAAATTAAATAAATATAAAAAATAATAATAACAAAGAAAAATCAGAAAGAGATACTAAATGAAGTCAAATGAAAAATGGTCAACACGAAAGTTGCTCGTCTTGACGAGATCTATAACTTTTGTGAAGGATCTAAAATCAAAAGAGGTCAACTTCTCAAAAAGTATTTTTAGATGTGCTCCATAGATAATAAAATACTGTTTTCTGCAATTTATGATTTTTTGTATTTTTTAGTTGATTTAATTAGTGGGTTAATATATATACAATATATACAAAATTAATCTGATTTTTATACATTTTTTATAGGTTAGAAAAAGGGAAAATAAAGACAACAAAGATAAAATATATACGAATTATACAATATCAGATATTTTTTTATTTCTTTTAATTTTGCTCTTTTTATAGATTGTAATTCTTTATGTTAAGTTAGTTTATAAATTAAGGGATAACTTAGAGAAGGAATTAGGTTAAAGTATAGATTATTTATACATAAAATAATAAGCTCAATTTAGAGCTAAAAATAAGGGTTAATTATTTACAGATTTTAAACCTAATATTATATAATTAGTGAATATTAATTAATCAATTTTAAGGTATTTAATTAGTGATTTATTAAGGTGATTTTGCTAAACATCCATATAGAGTAGATGAATCATGGATTCATCAATGCAGGTTGTCAAACATGATGAGATGGTGTGTTGTGTTTGGGTCAGCAGGGCCATTGTCCAACATATGAATCATTCTACTTTTAGAATCATATAGTAATGATGGTTAACAGTTCTATGTTTCTTTCGCACGTCATAAATATCCATATTGCACAAAAATAACATATTTTACATTTATTTATGATAAATTATATTTTTTGTTGAGATTGTTGTTGTATCGACATGAAAGAAGAAGTTATATCTTCTAAGCAAATAACCGATAACTTATATTTTCAAGTTCCTCAATTTACATTGTATAATTCTATATTACAAAGGAAAACTTTTTTTTATAAAATCATGATATATTTTACAAAAAAAATTCATGAATTGATAGATTAAGCGTGTTAACTAATAACTTCAATTATGTATATTTCTTTGTTATATTACACAACAGTAACATATTTTACATTTCTTTAGGATAAATTATATTTCTACTGAGATTGTTGATGTGTCAATAAGAAAGAAGAAGATATATCTTCTAAGCAAATAATTGATAACTTAAATATAACACATAAAATAGATTTGAAAATTATGTTTAGGATACAAAATTCAACTTGATATCTACTGGTTCAGAACAAAGTATATAGTAGGATAAAATAAATGACGAATGTGTATTCTAACATTTATTTCACTTGAAATTCTTCGTTTAGAATTAAAGATGAAAGACTGTAATTTAAATAGTAATCAAGATGCAAAAAGCTCAGATCAAATCAAAATTTAAATTCTAACTACTGATACTGGAGAATATTGATATGCAATACTTGATTATGATCTTTTATTGGAGATTTGTAAACTATTTTTTCAAGAACGTAAATAAAATAATGGAATGAAACAAATGTTAAGAACAAAATGCATTTTAATTGTGCAATGATTTTAGTTATATCAAAAACTTTCATATAAAAATTTTGATTGCGTCTAGCCTTAAGATGATTGAATGGTTGTACATTTAAAAACATTTTGAAAGCTATAACTATTGGAGAAGAATCAGATGCATTGTATTTATGAAAATATATTCTAATACTGTAATTAAAATTCTAAAATGCACATGGTAAACTATTGGAGATGATTCCGATGAGGAATTAAGGAGCTTGAAATGAAGAATATGGCTGAAAAATCGAGAAAAAAATCTACAACAACGCACTGAACATGAACAAGAAAAGCGGTTTTGTTTTAGAAAAAATATCAAAAGAGGTAATAATGCTTTTATTTCGCTAAAAAATAATTTATAATTTAAAATTTCAAATTGTTCCCATTATTAGAAAAGTGAAACAAACATATGAATTTAAAAAATCGTAGTTGCGCCACTTAAAAGAGGGATTTTTAATAAATATATAAATTAATAAGATAACGAAAAGTTCTACTTTACCTAATCTGGAAAAGAGAAAAGAAGGGAATATACATTGACGATAACCGTAGAGACAAAGTTCTTGCTGATAGGTGATTCAACAAAGTTGTTGCAGACGACATTGATAACCTAGGAAGAAGAGAATCCGAGAACGACAAGATCGGTTAACATTACATCGCTTAATCTGGTACTTTCTTTGAGTTTTAGGTAATCACCAATATAGGCTAAACTTCGGATGTGGTGGTTTCATTCGCATTATAAAAACCTATCTTACTACATATCTAAACTTGCTTAATCTTGGACATTGGATATACACACACCCTACATCACACAAGGATATTGACTGATTCTCTAAATCAGTCAAATTAAACATTATTTGAAATCGCAAGTATACGGTTTAAATTTAATTACTGTTGTTTTAAGGAAAAACATGTGGTCAATGATATTATTATGTAATGTTTAAAAAGTCATAAAGTTGTTGATCAATGAAAAAGTCTAAACGTCAAAAGTTCGGATCTCAAGAAACTATTACTTACAAATCTAAAATACGAATTTGCTAAGAAAATACAGACTATAAATGTAAAATTGGCATTTGTAGATTGAACTATTTCTGAAATACGGTGGAATGATTTCTTAAGGAAATTTAGTTGCTTACTTACATTTATGATTAAAAATGAGCTAATTTTTATTAAAAGGAAGGAAGATGGAAGAAATCCAATCGAGCATGGAGGAAACTGAGAGGAATCATGAAGATGAAACTTAGCAAGGAAGCGAGGATTCATGTGGAGCACTATAGATCCAACATCAAAAATCTGAACTCTAAGAGTAAGTGAAAAACTACTTGTAATTGAGGATAGTTAATTTTATTTAGCTAATAGATTTTTTAATTAATTAAAATGAACAATGAGAGCAGACATTTCAAGGATCAAGGGAAATGAAGTTGTTGAGGGAAAATCACTATTCAAAGGGGAAGACAGTTTCAAAAGTATGCTTACATATTGAATGTAAATCTATTTAAAAATTAAAAATAATGAAAAAAAAATAAAATGTATACAAATTATTTAATGAAGTAATATTACTGTTTTAGGTTAAGATAGAAATTTTTGTAAATGCATGACTTTTTTTGTGTTTGATTGTGATAAGTGTATATAAATGAATATAGGAAAAGGATATGTACAACATGTGTACTACATAGAACACTTTGTGCAATTTATCGATGACCATTGACCAACAAACAAACAACATTCACTGTTGTCGAAGACGACATTTAGTAAACTAGTTACTATTGGACATGTTGAAATTCAAAGGAAGAATCTTCAGTGTCCGGTTGAACAATTTCAGGGAGGAAGGAATTTATATTCGGGAATAAGGTCATAGGTTTTAGCGATGAAGAAGTTGGAGCGATCTTGAGCCCACCTAGCTCTGGCTTTGCAGTTATGATCAGGGGTAGGCACATGTAATAGAAAGCGTTCATTTCAAGTGAACTGTTTGAGGAGGGGATGATTTTCAATAGAAAGAAGTTAGTTAGCGTGCTGGAAGATAATTACGATAATGACAATGACATCTCGGTATCTATCTACGTAACATGTTTAATTCTATTGATGTTCACAACCTAAACTCTATATCAGTTGCATATGCCTCAAAATTTGTATGCATCTTGAATGGAATCAAATCTTTGGTCTAATTCCGGGGCATGCACATTGGTATTTTCGTTGAGTGGAGATGCTAAACTTGCCAATACATTTAGATCTTTATCATTTTAAATAAGACTACTATGAAATTTATAATGAAAAATAAAAATGGGTAAGATAAAACTTATCTAATGATTGTACATGATTAAGAAAATCAATGTAAATAAATTGTCTAAAATCAGTCTGGCTAGAAAGCATCCGAAGCTACAAGTATGTTAGGATCAGTAGGAAAAATTGTTATAATTCATAATAATATATGATACTGTAATTAATTTAAAAAGTAACACAGAACATTAAAATTTATAATTTTGGCCATGCTTGGAGAGCTCATCGAGACAAAATATAATTCTGACAAAGATGAAAGGATTTTAAAATAAATATAGATAGAATGCCCATTAAATTAATGGATAATATAAATGTAAAATATGTTGAGAAAACGTATAATAAGCATGCTATTAGTAAAATGAAAATTAATGTTGTAAAATAATTCTAATGATTATAAAGGAATAAGGCAATGCGTGAAAATAATTTGTTCACAGAACAGTCTGTGATTAAAAAGCACCTAGATTTTAAAGTATGTTATGAAGGATGCGAAAGTAAATAAGAGAATATAAATGTAAAAAAAAGTTATATTAACGTAAAATACTGTTAAACACTGAGATAGTAATGACCCATATCGTCACGTAAGTTATAAAAAAAGAACTATAGACAATAAAATGTACAAAGAATATAAAACGTAAAAAGAGGTAAACTATCGTAAAACAAAAAATCTGCTTGTAAAAAAATTTGTCTAGTAATAGTAACATTTAAACATGAAATATGTTGAAAAACGATAAATACAGAATCTATTCATAAATATAGACATTGTTATGAATAAAATGTGAAAACCTGAAAGATTGGAAGCTGTATTGATTGCTTCAACGCATCCACCGACTTTTTCAACTTCGTTGTATATATGGAGAAAAAAAAATGCAAAAAATAAATAATGAGTTACCTGAATTATGTCGATGTCATCAGAAGAATAGTGATTTTCAATTGTGATTCTTGAAGAGCACATGGGAGAATACATTGGAGATTGCGAGGAAGAATACATGAGAAAGTTAGAAAAGGAACTGAAAAATGAGTATGTCCGTTGGAAATGTTTTGTTAAGGTGAGAGAGAGAAGATTAAATCGATAGTAATCGAGCTGCTGAAAACGAGGATTGACTGAGAATGAGAGAGATAGAGAGTATTAACACGATAATTACATAGAAGTTATTAAAAATAGGAATATATAGTTAACTCAAATGATTGTTTTGGAGGAATATGGTGGTTTTGCTATTAGCCGTAGACGAACATAGGAAGCTTGTTGTGTAGTGTTGCACAGAGAATGGACTCTGGTGGCACATCAATTCAAGTTTTTCATATATATATATATATATATATATATATATATATAAGTTTGGAAGATGTCACTTACACCTTAAGATTTTATTTGGCATAGCAGAAGTGGGGGTGCTTAAACAAAAAGACATATAAGTCAGCATAAAAGCAATCACAAGATAAGATTTACAAAGTTCATATTTTATTGGACTACATCTAAGGGCAGAAGCAGGATTTTTATCAATGAAGGGTCAAGTATACACATATTATGTACCTTCAAAAATGCTAATAAATATAATTATTGTTTGGAATTTTTAGCCCACGAACCCCATAATCTTTGTAAATTACCTTTCTCGACCATGTAAACATCATTATTATTCCTTAAACCTCGTAAATTTACTCCGTATTACCCCATGAACCCTGTAGTTAATTTTACTTTTACTTGAATTAATACCTTGGATTAAATTAACAAGTGGAGGATTGGATGGTAGATCTTCCACCTCCCCGTCTCCTTCCTCCTCATTCTCTTCTTCTTCTTCTCATCCTCCTCTTTATTTTATCTCTCTTCACCTCATTTCCATTCATCCAACAAATCATCGATTTTTTTGTATTTTCACCAATAAACTAACCCTTCCGACCGCGAAAATAATTTTTTCTCGGTTTTTTCAAGACGATTTCTTAAATTGATTGATCAAATATTTGAGGCTGCTAAACATATACATAGCCGAGGTCCAAGCAACAGCCTCGACCCAGGCGACCTTCCAGATAATGTTATTCGTTTCTATTTTTTGCCTCTAATTTATTGTTTGCCGGCCACTTCATCTTCTTCTAACCCAAATTTCTCCTAGAAAAAGGAAGGAGATAGTGAATAGCTCCTTTTTCCCGTGTTGATAATTTTCAAACGCGTCTATAACTTGTAAAATTTATTGCAATATAAAGGCAGATTTGACATCTTATTGATAGATTTTGTTCATAGTTAAATGAATGGAAGTTAACCACAAAATTCTTAAAGTAAGACTTATCAAGGTGTGATGTTTACATGGGCTGCCGTGTAATTGCAATAGTTTATAGAAGTCAAGGTGTAAAATATCTATAAATCATTATAAATCACTTTAAATTTGTTTTCCCTATCGTTCCCAACTCGCCCCCGAATCCCTTCCTCCCATACACGCCCCCGCCGCCGCCACCCCTCTCCCGCCTCCCTTTTCTCGCGCCGCCGCCGACTGCCTATTCCCAGCCGCGGCCTCCATCGCCATCGCCCTCGCCCTCTCCCCTCCACTTGACGCCGCCGACATGCCCTCTTTTGCAGCAGCCAGCCGCCGCCATCCTCGGTCGCTTCTTCCCGTGGTTTCCGCATGGACCTGAACGCCAAGTCCTCCCTGCTTGCTGAGGGTAACGGGCTTTCCCTTCCCAACCTTTTTTTCCCATTAGACTCATGGCAGGGTTCTGTTACATGACAATTAGTATTAGAACTAATTCATTGGATTCCTGGCAATCTACTCAGTTGGTTCAGAAACGTTCGCGATGACGATAACGTTATATTTTTATTTGCAATTGAAATCGTTCTTTCCGGTAGCATTTGCGCCTAGTTAGCATCACGTCCATAATTGAAGTAAATAATTCTGACAACCTTGCAGTAGAAAATAATGGTATATGAATTCGATAAATACTGCAGGCTTTTGCTTGCAAGGATTGGACGAACTTATTTTCAAATCGGCGGTTATGCAACCTAAGCTAAGAATGTTATAGTTCTTTCTAATTCCAATCACAGTGGTATGCTATATTTTCATAAAGAAAAATCGATGGTAAAAATTAGACTGCATGTAAATAATATTGTTTTTAGTGGAAGTGTTCTTTGAAATGGACATCCATTGAATGAAATGGATACCAATTGGAACGGGCCGCATCCGCCCATGACTCGGTATAATAGGTTTGTTAGAAAATCGGAAGTGGAAGCATAAACATGGAAAATGAATAAAGACAATAATAACAACGGGATTTTTTACGTGGAACCCTATTCCGTGAGGAGCGGGATGAAACCACAGGAGAAGCCCTCAAAGGGGCGGATATTCTATTGAACTTTCTCATATGTTACAGGGGGCTTGGGGCTCCTTATTTTGCTTCCACAGGGCCTCCAAGTCCCACCACTGGACAAGGTGGGACTAAACAACTGGGTGGGGTAAATGGATTTTGGAGGGATCTATTTACCCACCTATTACATAAGTGACGCATGCTCCAAATACTCTAACACTCCCTCTCAAGCTGGAGCATGCAATGCTCAACTTGGACAAACAGGAAGAAACTCAACTCACAATACATGACACTACAGACAATATCAACCCAATGCGCACATCTGCTGCAGTCGAGGACGTTGCTTCTCATGGCGTGCATGTGAGGAGGACGAACGGGCTGGAGTGTGAAACTGGATCTATCTGGCTCAGAGAATGGTACTCTACTCTGGAGTCCCTTTGATACCACATGAAAACCCTTGCCCTTAATGGCATAGGGAATAGTCCTCTGCTCTGGAGTCCCTATGGCTCACATGAAAGCTCTGGCCGACCAACAAGAATGATTGGCATGCTTCATCGTCGAGTCTGAAATTTATAGAGTCTGAACATCTGACCGGTCTGGAAAATCTGATATCTGAATCTTAGAACAAGACCTGTGACTCTACATATACTCCCCCTTTCTCCCATACTGGTCGGAATGATGTTGTTGACCACGTTGGGAGAAGATAAGATAATACATAAATATGGGGAAAACATGAATATTCTCAAAATATTCCAAAAGATTCCTTGCGGCTTTTTATCATCATTTTTTTGTAAGCCGCCAATATTTTTTTTGTAACATTTTTTTTATAAAGTCGTTTCAACATATATATTTTTGGGATATTTACATCCATAACCCTGAGTAATTTCGCAATAACATTCATAACCCTGTATAATTACGAAATAACATGAGAAACCCCGAGTAATGCTTAACTCTTATATGACATGACCCTATGTTATGTTCCGTCGGGATACCCGTTATAATTAACGGTTTCCGTTAAAAAAGACAAAAATACCCTTAACGTTCAATCTTATTTGCAAGACATGCCATCGTCATTTCCCCCTTCCTTGCGCTCGATCCACCACTGCGCCCCCTCCACCCCTCGTCGACAACGAGCTCTCCTTGAAGACCCCCCCCACGTTGATCTGCTCCTCCCTCGTCAAAGCCGAATTTGCGCTGCCAGGTTCCCAGAGTTTGCGCACTTCTGGAGCTCTCTCGTTGGTGCCTCTTCGAATCACGTCCAGCTCCCACGTCAAACACCCCCCGCTTCGGTGGGTTGCTCCTCCATTGGTTGACCGCCCGTCCTCGATTGCCCCCCCCTCGGGCCGAGCTGAAAGCCCCCCCTCATCCCCTGCTTGCCCACCCCACCCTCCCGCGGCCGAGCTCAAGCCCCCCACCCCTGAGCTGGTCCTCCCCTGGTTCCCCCCCCCCCCCCGCAGCCGACCTGAAAGCCCCCCGCTCCTTCCATGGTCGCCGCCCCACCCCCCACCTCGAGTTGGTCCTCCCCTGCTCGCCCCCCGCTGCCGAGCTGAAAGCCCAACCCCCCTGCTCCTTCCATGGTCGCCCCCACCCCCACCCCGAGTTGGTCCTTCCCTGCTCTCCCCCTGTTGTCGAGCTGAAAGGCCGCCCACCCCACCGCCGGCTCCTTCTCTGGTCGCCCCCTCGCGACCGAACCTCAGAGCCCCCGAGTTGCTCCTCCTCTGCTCGCACCCCGCTGCTGAGTTGAAAACCCCCTCCCCCGCCTGCTCCTTCCCTGGTCGCCCCTACCCCGAGTTGGTCCTCCCTTGCTCGCCTCCGCTGCCGAGCTACACGACCGACCTCAAAGCCTCCCCCCCCGCCCCGCCCCGCCCCGCTTGCTCCTGCCTTGCTCCCCCCCTGCAGCTCGGCTGAAAGCCCCCTCCCCTCGGATTGTTCCTCCCCTGCTCGTCCCCTCACGGCCGAGCTCAAAGCCGCTCAAGGTCCCCCCACCCCAGTCGCTCCTCCATTGCTCGGCCCCCCCACCCCAGTAGCATCAAGCTTGTTGCTTCCCTTGGTTGAGCCCTCCTGCTCGAATCCCCATCCCAACAGCAGCTCTCCCCACCCGAGTTTTTGCCTCTGTTCCCCTGATCCGAAGTAAGATGAAGGAAAGGGAGGGTTTTTTGTTTGTTTTCTGACCGTTCAATTGAGGATGAGTTAGATTAACTCATTCATATGGTTGACTTAATATATTAAACTAACGGAGGGTTATGAGTGTGAGACGGAGTGACTATTCAAGGTTTATCATGTAATTCGCGATTATGCAGGGTTATGAATTTTATTGCAAAATTATTCAGGGTTATGGGTGTAATTATCCCATTTTTTTCCGGCTTTTTTTTTCTTTTTTTGAATGCGTACGACTTTTCAATTGTACGTGCCTTTTTTTCCCTTTCTTCTTCTTCTTCTTCTTTTTTTTTGTAAATGAGGCATGCACTTTTTTTTAAAGACACAGGCCCATCGGGCCGAAACTTTCCCACCCTCTGTTTAGGGTTCCCCTCGTGGGAACCCCTTTCTCATATATTGTCGCCCACAATGGGAGCGATGGAAGCCGCTGCCGCGCACGAACTGGATTCGTCTTCTATTGCCGCCTGGGGGCTCGATCGGGGTTGGGTCTGCGTGCGGCAGCGGTCTCGCGTCGATCAGATGACTAGATGTGATGCGCCGCCTTGAAGGAGTGATCGCTTGTGCGCTGTGGAGGCTGCGCTGCGCACAGGCTGTTGATTGCGCCATCGAGGATGCTTCGTCGCCTGCTGTTTCTTCGAGGATGGGGATGGATATCGCCTGGAGGGGCGGCAGATCCGCCTGGAGATGGAAGGGAGGAGCCACCGTAAGGAGGCCTGCGCGGGGATGGGGCTTCGCCGTATTGAAGGGGAGGGCTGACCTGCGGTGAGATGTAGCTTGAATCTCTGATGCGTGGTGGCAGCTAGGCTGCTTGAACATCGTCGCCACGCTGGGCTGCGCGAGAGGGGAAACGCGAGGGTCGCGTCAGACTGTTCTTCGACGCCGCCTGATCCTGGGAGATGCGCGACATGGAACAGGGCCGACATCTGCCTGGGGATGCGGCATCAGTGCCGCCTAGAGCATTCGCCGCAACTGGAAGGGCCGCCGCTTGCTGTTGCAGATGGTTAGGGCTGGATGCGGCGATTGCCCCTGATGCGAAGATCACAAAGCCTGGATCTGGACAGATCTTCGAATAATGCTTGAACACGACAATCTTCAGATCAGAACTCCGAACATGATAAAAAGAATGAACCGAAACCTTGCTTTGAATCGACTCTCGAATAGAATGAAAAATAAAACTTTTAAAAAACAAATCCACGAGAATCGAACCTGCTCTGATACCATGTTAGAAAATCGGAAGCGGAAGCATAAACATGGAAAAGGAATACAGAAAATAATAACAACGGGATTTTTTACGTGGAACCTTACTCCGTGAGGAGCGGGATGAAACCACGGGAGAAGCCCTCAAAGGGGCGGATATTCTATTGAACTTTCTCATCTGTTATAGGAGGCCTGGGGCTCCTTATATAGCTTCCACAGGGCCTCCAAGTCCCACCACTGGACGATGTGGGACTAAACAACTGGATGGGGTAAATGGATCCTGGAGGGATCTATTTATCCACCTATTACATAAGTGACGCATGCTCCAAATACTCTAACAAGGTTGGAATCGGTGACGATTGAACTGATCCTGTATTTTCCAAGCTTGATTGAGAGAGAGCTTTGAGTTAAAAATGTTACCTTCAGTGGTTCTTTTCCTTTTTATATCTTATTTAAATTCACTTTTTTTCTTCATATGCAGAGCTTCCAAAATGGTGAATGCAATAAAGGGAATCTTCATCTCATGGTATCGGTTAATTGGATTATCAACTTTAATTTTAACTTGTATGCAATCCCTTGTGACACCCACATGTTTTACCTGGCATCAGCGATATCCCGATGGCTCAGTTCATAAAAAACTACGATGACTCATTGCCCGCATCACAGAAGTTCATCATCCATATTCTTGATGATACCCACATGTTTGTCCAGCCTCACATGGCCGAGATGATCAGGAGTCGCATCGGGGAGTTCCGGGACCAGAATACATATGAGAAGCCTGCTTAAGTCCTCCTTGGAAAACAGGATCATCTCCTTTCAAATGCAAGATCCAAATGCAAGCTCTTGCTGTTTGCAACTGCTGCTGCAGCCTTCATCGAGATGTTCTTTGTGAGCTTGTGAAGAATGGGCACTGCTGTTACGTAGTCCTGTATGGTTTTCATACTGGCTTATGTTGATTTGCTGTGTCCTGAATTATAATTGGGCATGAGAATACATTCTTATATCAGGGAAAGCATGCTTATACCAACATAGTTTTGACCGCTTGATATAACTTGATTGGCAATTTCTGGTATTCTAACAGTTTTTTTTACTTAAATTGAGGTTCCCTGAACGAATTTGATCGCAGAGATGTGTAAGGTAAAACCAGTTCCTTTTCCTTCTCCACAGGTTTTGTTGGATGAACTGTCTAATGGCATCTTATGCAGTTGTCGCGACTCTTCTGTGACAATTACTAATAATGAGAACAGATTAATAATCAGTAATATCTACTCGTAAAATTTACAAGTTGAATATATTTAAATGGTTTGGAGGTTGGGCAGTGTCCTTATGACTCAAAAGATTTACCGCTCAAAAGATAATGTATCTATACCTTGCAAGTTTTAAATTAAAATAGGAAAATAAATAACAAATTGCTTAGGTGACACACAACTGCTTTCAAAGAAGTAAATTCATATTTCTTTGCTATATCTTTGATTCGAGGTAGTCGTTGATGCTTCCACCATCTCGCATTACAATCATTTTCCATGAAATTTATGTGAATCTTGATCTCAATAGCTACCAATCAGTGCATATTACATAAGAGACTCTTCCTACTATTCAGAAAGGTCACAAACAATCTACCTTGCAATTCTCTTCCAGGATATTGTAATACAACGAAGAATACTTCCCATCGAATTTCGATATCACACCATGCGCTGCTAATCCACAGTAGCGGTTCTCGCATCTCGCAATGAAGATGTCGATTATCCTTTTGAACATGTCATCCCCCTGAACGAATGGCTGCTCCATGAACTCGCCGAGGGGCATCCACTGACAGTCAAAATACATTATTACATTGTCATGCCACAGAATGTGAGATAAATGCAAAATAGGCATGTAAGAAAAGGGTTTTTAGGCATGACCCTTAAAATTTTGTCAATTACAGTACAACTCCAGTGATTGTTATAATTACCCCACGACAACCACGATCCTATAATCTACTCTAACACAAGGTTATGGTGTAAGAGTATACTTCACCCCCCCCCCCCCCCCCACACACACACGACATTGTGGTGTAAGAGTATACTCCACCACCACCATCTCTCTCCAATGGGCTACTACCGGGGGCAGCCAATGAATCTAAACTTTTGAAGAAAAGTGTCTTTTTGAATTTTGGAGAAATAGGTAACCAAGCTTAAGGTATCTCAAGGTGTGGGATTGTCTCGCCAACGTGTTAGTCCCAAAACACGAGAAATAATCTACGTCCTACAACTGTTGATGCGGTATTCTTACGTTATGTGTAAAATAGCTATGTATATATGTTCTTGGTAATTCGGTCCGAGATATCAGGTATTCTTACGTTACGTGATGTTACCTTCTTTGAGGATGTTTTCCCTATGAAGACTGTAATTCCTCGAAACCCGACCAATGATGTTGCCTCCACATCAGGAAAGTGGAAAGGATAACGAATGCGGGAGTTGTGATTAAACTTGAACCCAATGACCTTTCAGAAGAAATTGAGCTAATGAGTAAACAACTACGAATAACCAAGGATATGGGTAGCGACTTTGTTGTCTACCAGATAGATGGTGATCCACTAAGATACAAGGAAGCCATGGTTTCATTTGAAGCAACATAATGGAAGGAAGCCATTAGTTCTGAGGTGGATTCCATTATGGCTAATAAAATATGAGAATTAGTTGATTTATCCAAAGGGTACTCTACCATTGGGTGCAAGTGGATGTTTAAGAGAAAGCTTAGACTTGACGGATATATTGAAAAGTATAAAGTCAAAGTAGTAGATAAGGACTCTAGGCAAAAAGGAAGGGATCAATTATTTTGATACGTATTCCCCTTTGATTAGAATGTCCAACAATCCGGATGCTTATAGCATTGGTATATGTATATGATCTCTCTATCCACCAGATAGGTGTGAAGATCATCTTCTTGCATGACGATCTTAAGGAGGAGATGTATATAGATCAACCTGATGGGCTTGTGACTTCTGGGAATAACGGAAATGTTTACAAGCTTGTTAAATCCTTTTACGGATTGAAACAAGTAACAAAGAAATGACATGGAAAATTTAACAAAACTATTTTATCAAGTGGCTTTAAGGTTCATTAATCCGACAAATGTGTCTATTCCAAGGTGAAAGGTGATTAGTATATTGTATTGCGCTTGTATGTTGATGACACACTGTTGTTTGGATCACATGTGAGGATTATTAATGAGTCTAAAGTATTCTTAAGAAACAAGTTTGAGATGAAGGACATGCGTATTGATGATGTGATCTTGGGACTCAAACTGACAAGGTTAGTTGATGGGATTGTAGTTTCTCAATCTCACTATATTGAGAAGGTACTTGATAAATTTGTATGTCAAGATTGCGAAGTTGTAAGCACTCCTTTTGATTTATCCAAAATACTCTTTAAGAACAATAATGGAGTACATGTAGCTCAACTTAGGTATTCACAAGTGATTGTAAGCTTAATGTATCTTGCAAATTGCATAAGACATGATATTTCATTCTCAATTGCAAAACTGAGTATATACACTAGCTGTCCTATCTGTACTCACGAGAGACTCTGGATCGAGTACTGAAGTATTTGAAGGGAACTATTTTCGTTAGTTTGCATTATGGTAGACATCTATCTGTATTAAAAGGATATACTGATGCAAGGAGTAATGGTGTTACTAAGTATGCCTTCACCCTTGAGGTGGTGCAGTTTCCTAGTCTGTAAAGCAGACCATTCTAGCTCGATCTGCCTTTGAGGTTGAGCCGTGTGCTTTGGACCCCACTGGAATTGAGGCTGAATGGCTAAGGGAAATTCTTTCAGAAATTCCTATGGTAGATCAGTCAGTTCCTGCGATCTCGATAGATTTTGATAAGATGACCACAATTGCCAAGATCAAGAATTCGAAGTTAAATCAAAAAATAAGAGACACACACAAATTAGACTTAAGACATTAGGAGATTTGGTGTTTCGAGGAGTATTGGCTGCAAATTTTGTCAGATCCAAAGATAACACATCAGATCCGCTGACTAACGAACTTGATAGATCTTTAATCCTAAAGTATATGCTTAGGATGTGTTTAAAACCCATTGAGAGTTCTTCTATAGTAGGTGTTAGAAAATAGGAAGCGGAAGCGAAACATGGAAAAAGAATAGAAAAATAAGAATAGCGGAATTTTACGTGGAACCCTACTCCGTGAGGAGCGAGATGAAACCATGAGAGAAGCCCTCAAAGGGGCATGTTATGCATTGCTTTTTCTCTCATCTGATACAGGAGGCCTGGGGCTCCTTATATAGCCACCACATAGCCTCCAAGTCCCACCACTGGTAGATGTGAGACTAAACTTTTGGATGGGGTAAATGGATCTTGGAGGGATCCATTTACCCATCTCCCTTATACATGACGCATATAACGAAGTACTCCAACACTCCTCCTCAAGCTGGAGCATGCAATGCTCAGCTTGGACAAACAGAAAGAAACTCAACTCAACGCTACAGGACACTACAGACAATATCAACCCAACGCGCACAACTGTCGGTTGATGTCGAGGACGTTGCTTCTCATGCCATGCAGGTGAGGAGGACGAACGGGCTGGAGTGTGAGTCAACCGAGGACTCGGAATCTGACCATCGAGTCTGAAACAATGCCTGGAATCTCCTCGTCGGATAACTGGGTCTCTCCCATCTGGCTCAGAGAATGGTACTCTACTATGGAGTCCCTATGATGAAAACTCTGGCCGAAACAACAAGAAAAGATGGGGACCACTACAAGAGATGGCAAACATGTGCTCATCTGAAAATGACCACAAACATATGTGTGTCTGAAAAATGAGTCTCTCTCTGGAGAACTCGAAAATGGGCCTCTCATCATGGAGTGCCTCGAACTTGGACTCTGACCAATCTGAATGTCGAGTCTGAAATTGCGCATCACACTATGGACTCGGAATCTGAACCTCGAGTCTGATATTGCGCAGCACACTATGGACTCGGAATCTGAACCTCGAGCCTGATATTGCACATGGAGAAATTGACTGAGTATGATAACTCGTAGAGTCTGAGAAAATATGGCTGGTCTGCATCTAACATCTGAATCTGCAACAGGACCTGTGACTCTACACCATACCCCCCCTTTCTTCCATACTTGTCGGAAAACATGGGCGTTGACCAAGTTGGGAGAAGACAACAATGATGGGGACAAAACAAAACCACTTAGCCGATCACAACTTTGTCGGCTTTTCAAAACATTCCTCATTTTTTTTCGAAATATTTTTTTTGAGCCGTTGACATTTTTTTCTCAGCTTTTTATCATTTTTCTTTCTTCTCTCTTTTTTGCAAATATTTTGTGTACGACTTTTCTTTGTACATGCCTCTTTCTTTCTTTTTTTCCCAAAAATACTTGCGTACAACTTTTTCAAATGTACGCACCTTTTCCTCATTTTTTTTACATTAGGCCTCCAATAACAAAGTCCTCTTTTTTCAACTTTAGCCGTCCAACTGTGCTACACTTTTCCATCTCATTTTTTTTAGAAAAAATAAAAACTGCAACCTCATTTTTTTAATAAAGGGGGATGGGCCCCGCCTTAGGGTTCAACGTTGGAAACCTCTTCGATCGAACGCCACCGCCCCCCCCAAAGGGGAACTTCACGATCTGGCGGCCTGGAGAATCGAGGGTGGTGCCTGAGAGATGTCGCGGGTCGTCGCCGATGTGGATTTGCGGCACCTGAGCGTCGAGCCTGCCGCTGGAGTTTGGGCTGGAGTGCCGCCTTGGATAACATGCGCTCCTGGAAACCCTCTGGATGTTGCGCGAATAGGGGGAAGGGTCACCGTTCGTCGCCTGGCCCTGGTGGCAGTGCCTCTATGCGTGCCTGGGGGTGCCGCTTGGCGACCTGGAACTTTGTCGAAGGAGTGGGCTTTCGTCAGTAGTGGAAGAGACCCCTGCCTGCGCGCCGCTTGAGGATCTTTGCCTGGAGTTTGCCCCACCACGCAATGGAGCGAGCGGTGCCGCTTGAAGACTTTGGATGGTGCGCGTGCGCCGCTTGGAGAGATTGGGTGCCACCAAGAGGGAGAAATCGCCGTTGTTGCCTGGAGATCAGACTGAATAAGGGAGAAACGAGGCTCCTCCTGGTGGCTGCCATCGACCTGGAGCCTCGATTGGAGCCTGGGGTTGCACCCTGGGTACAGAGCCCAAGAGGGGCATCGCCTAGATCTTTTTCGTCGAAAGGAGGGCTGTGCGTCGCCAACAATGAGGATGCCTTGTCGCTGAGAACTGCAACTAGACTTGGCTGGAAGATGCGTCCTGTTGCGCACGAACAGGGAACCTGGACCTGGAGATCTGCATGAATTCTTTGCAGGCTTGCACATTTTAGGGTTACGGGAACCCTAAAACTTGAATAGAACTTGAACAAAATAATGATAATCATCTTCATCATATCTCGAACAAAATAATAAACGAACGTAGAATCCTCAAGAATTGAACCCTCTCTAATACCATGTTAGAAAATAGGAAGCAGAAGCGAAACATGGAAAAAGAATAAAGAAAAATAAGAACAACGAGTTTTACGTGAAACCCTATTCCGTGAGGAGCGGGATGAAACCACGGGAGAAGCTCTCAAAGGGGCATGTTATGCATTGCTTTTTCTCTCATCTGATACAGCAGGCCTGGGGCTCCTTATATAGCCACACAGAGCCTTCAAGTCCCACGACTGGTAGATGTGGGACTAAACTGTTGGATGGGGTAAATGGATCCTGGAGGGATCCATTTACCCATCTCCCTTATACATGATGCATATAACGAAGTACTCCAACAGTAGGAACCCGACCTATCTGAATGTAGATCCCACAAAGTAGGTTCAATGTGGTAATAACAAGTTGTTTGGAGAACTGGTTTGCACTCTTATTTTAATGCTTATGCATGAGCGTCTTATCCATGTAAGCCTGAGTGCCATTTAAGCTGCAAGTTTAGGAAGAACGTAGGCTCTGAATGTGTTCAACTATTTTGCAGGATGTTAGCAGTGCATCCTTGGTTAACGTCACCTATGTGAGTGTTACTGTAGGCAACGGTTAAAAGAGGATGATCTTATCTGAATACACTCATGAAACATGATAAGTGTGCATGACCTTTAAGAGCATCAAACCGAAAGATTGTACCAAGAACAACACTTTGTTCTTTCTATAGTATACTTTAACACTAAGGTCTGAAGTTCAAAATATAGTTTACTTCATTCCTGCTAATGTGGAAGTAGTAAACTCAGATAGAGATTCAAATCGGAAGGTACCTTTACTAAAAGCAAAGTGTTGCAATCGGAAGATATTTTTTGACTCCTTTTTAAATCCCTTTTTCAAATTGATGAATTTATGGGAAGTTGTTGTATTTAAAATATGTACTTAGGTTTTAACTTGGTAAAACTATGCAATTACATTTGATTAACTATTTGGTTTCAATTTGAAAATCAAATGGTGTTGGATGGAAGTTGGGAATTCTCAAATTTGAAATAAGGAGAGTTTGAGTGAAGTTTTGGTACCACATCTAGTAGTTTTAAAGTTCTGGTGGACTTATATACAGGTTCATACCTCGAGCTCCTGTAGCAATAGTAGAGAGGATAAATGGAGGACTACACGCACGTGTGCTCTGCTCCGCCCGTCTGCGACAGGCTCCGACTTTAGCTCGGGCTCAATTCGGATCTTGGATCTTGATACTTTTGCTGCGGGTTTTATTTTGCATGTCGAATAAATTAATCCTATGGATTAATTCTGGTTAGACCGCTACGAGAATTCAAGTTGACCCAACAGCTCCGACTTAGCCATCGTTTCAGAATCCGAAGAGACGCCCGTTGAGGAGCATTCTCGAAAATCAAAAGGTCATACGCTAGGTCTTCTTAAACCCATCCCCAAACGTTATTTCTTTGCACGTAAGAAAACCTTTCTCCCTCTCTCGCGACCTCTGTTTTTCCATCGCGAGATGGCGTTCTTCCCCTCTCTCAGCTGCAGTTCTCTGAGGTACTCTCGAGGACGATCTCGTCGGTGTGCGCGGATGACGATCATGTACCGTCATATCTTGTGAGCATATCACCAGTACCCTTCGCACCGGTATTGTGGAGGCGATATCCTCTGTAAGGATAGTCCATTACATGGACGCTTTGGTGATCTCTGATCTAATCTAGTTACTGTCTTGTTTGCTGCAATTGGGTTGCTCTTTTGCCATTGACAAATTTTGCCTTAATATGATATATCAATGCTTTAATCGATTCCTGTTTACATTTTGTAATTGGACCATGAGTCGGAAACGTGTGATTATCTTTTTGTTAATATGTGATGCTTTGTTATTTATTCATGTTTATCTTGATAATTACTGCTTAATGTATGGCTTGATGATCCTGTTAACAACATGAGTTTCCCCATGCATCATCGCTATAGAGAACTTTATACCTTAGCAGCTTGGATTTCTGTCCCATCTATCTTTATTTGTGCAGACAAAGGTCTCAGCATGCAGACGAAGAACAAGTCCGATTTCTTGAATGCTACACAATGTGCATGCCTGAAATAGAACAAATTTAGGTTTTTAAAAACCTATTTATAAAGCATTGAATCGAAAATTTTATGGACTTTAAAGCTTCTCATATATAAACACTTGGATAAGCTCCACAATCATTGTTTGACCAGCCATCTTCCCACCATTGTAAAAAACGCCAAGAAAAAAAAAGATCCACTGCCAAGGTTGAAACATGAAATACTATACTGTTTGAAATGATACACACATGGTATCATAGATAACCAAACTATCAACCTAACAGTTGTTCTCAGAAATAGTTATAATTACAAGTAGTGCAAATAAGAGGTGTGGTAGTAGTGGTACACAACAGAAAATTTTAGTCAGCATCATCAGAAAAGTATACTTATCTCGTGAAGCAATCAGTCAGCATTACATAAGTATACTTATCTCGTGAAGGATTAAAGAGACCGTTTCTGAAAATTGTTCACTTGTTTGGCATCCTTTAGCTTTTAAAAAACTCTTCCCGATGAACAGATTTATCAAATTTTAAAAAAATCTTAATGTTTTTTTTTTAAAAAAAATGCTCAATCATAGCTAAAGAGAAGTGCATACCCACCTAAAAGCAATCACTTCCTGAAATTCTGTTTCAATCTGCAATATCAGAAATTGAAAATGTCAAACTATGTATTTTGGATATATTTTAATGAGAATTCTGAACAGGAATCTATATAAAATACTTATTTCTTACACCGGTTTCTTCCTTGACCTCTCTAACTACTCCGTCAAAAATCTCCTCAGACTGTAAACAAACAAAATAAAAATAGTAAAATGGGAATTAAAAATTTAGCCAAGTTTAAAAAATAAAATCCTGACCAACCTCATTAATGAATCCTGTTGGAAGTTTCCAAGCGCCTCCGCATGCCAAAGAACAGTACTTCTCTTGTACCACAAGAACCTTTAGAAAACAAACTCATCAGTCTCTTTACAAGAGCATTGAAAACAGGAAGCAGATGCCATTTTATTCACCGTAACTTCATCACACTAAATGCAGTGACGACTTTATCAAGTCACTTAAAAAGCTGGTGACATACTTTATGCTAGGAGACTATGTCGCACATATTATTACACGGGTTTTTTGAGGTTACCGTGGTGTTTATAATTTACAGTATGAGAAAAAACACATAAATCCTATACGTAAGATAGTGTTGTATTAAAAATTGTATTTAGGTTTTAATTGGAAAACCTATTAATTACAATTGGCATTAATTTGGTTTCAATTGGGAAATCAAATGATTTGGAGGGAAAGTTGGGAAATTTCAAATTTGAAACATGGATGAGTCTGGGTTGAAGTTTAGTACCATACCTTAGAGATCTAAACTTTTGGTGGACTTATATATGAGTCCACACCCCAAGCTCTTGTAGCAATAGTAGAGAGGATGAATGGAGGACCACACGCGCGCGCGCGCTCCGTCTCCGACTCCGTCTCGGGCTCGGGCTCGGGAGAGTCAATTCGGATCTCGATACTTTTGCTGCGGGTTTCATTTGGATTTTCGATTAAATTAATCAGACGAATTAATTTGATTTCGATCACATTGGGAATCAGACTTGATCCAAATGGCTCGACTTAGCCGCGGTTTTGGAATTCAAAAGGACATGCCCGTTGAGGGGCGTTTTCGGAAACCGAAGGGACCGCGTAGGGCACGCGAGCTCATCTTTTTATACCCCTCACTCGACGCCGCTTTTCTTCACTCGCAAGAAAACTCCACTCGTTGTCCCTCTTGTCTCTCTCTCTCGCGACTGCGACTCTATTTCTTCTCGGCTGCAAGTTCTCGGAGGTGCTTTCGAGGACGGTCTCGTCGGTGTGCGCGGACGACGACCGTGAACCGTCGTATCCTGGGAGCGGATCGCCAGTACCCTACGCACCGGTATTGTGGGGGCGAAATCCTCTCTAAGGACAGTCTATTTCATGGACGCTTCGGTGATATCTAATCTAATTTTTCTTATCTATTGTTTGCCACAATTGATTTATTGCTTACCCTTTTCTGGATCTCGCCCGGTTGTTTGTTTCTGTATGGTTAATCGGTTCCTACTTACATTTCGTAATCGGATAATGGATTGGGAATATATGTCGTTAATGATATTAATCTGTAATACGTTTATTTCTGTTCATTTGGATCCGAATATTTACTATTTATTATATGCATGGTTGATCTTGTTTTCAACAATCTTAGAGAGGATTTCGGGAACCTTTTATATAACCATGTCGGAAACGATGTTCAAATCGAGGTTAGATATGACGGGTATGCCTGAAAAGTTCGGTGGACAGAACTTTAAGCGTTGGCAACAATGCATGAAGATCTGGTTAAATACCATTGGATTAATCTCGATGCTTGAAACCGACTATCCTACGGTGGAAAAAGAAAACCCCTCACCCGATAGCCAGAAGGCGCAATCTGCGTGGAAGGAATGCGACCGGATATGTCATGATTGCATCTTGTTGGCTCTGTCCAACACGTTTGACGTATACTGTCCGTCCACACAGATTGCGAAGGGGCTATGGGAAGACCTGGATCGGAAGTATAATACCGAAGACCTCGGTATTGAGAAATACTCCGTGGCCAAGTTTTTGAAGTTTTCCATGGCCGAAGGAAAGTCAGTTTCTGAACAGGCAAATGAGTTTTTACTCCTGCTCCATGGTTTAGAGGATGCCGAAATGAAACTTACAGAGAAGTTTCAGGTCATGTGCATCATAGAAAAATTTCCCAAGTCGTGGGAAGACTTTGGTATGACCCTGAAACACAGAAAGGGAAAGATTTCTATGGATGACTTGATGGTGGTAATTGCCATAGAGGAGGAACACATGAAATAAAAACCTGTGCTTCCTGTTGATATTCAGGCTAAGGTCAATTTCATGACCTCAAAGGGCAAGGATAAGAAGGGAAAGGGTCCTAATAATAATAAAATGAAACTAAAGGGCAAGATCCAGAAAAAGGCAAAGAATAAACCCTGCTGGCACTGTAATCAAGTTGGCCATTGGAAGAAGGATTGTCGGTCCTTGAAGGCTCAACTTAAGACTGACGGGAGTCCACAAGTGAATATAATCACTGTGGGACTCGGGGCTAACGAGGGGTATGTCTCTGTAAAACCTGAACTATACCATATTCATAATCCAAATGAGTGGCTCGTGGATACGGAAGCCAATGTAAATATTCGTTCTGACAGAACGTTGTTTTCTTCTTATCAGACCTGCAGCGGTGGGACTGTGAAGATGGGGAACGATTCTGCAGCCAGGGTGCTAGGGTCGGGACAAGTCAACTTGAGATTCTCCTCTGGACGTGTCTGGACGTTGCACAGGGTGCTGCATGTTCCTGACATCAAGAAGAATGTGTTATCTGGCTCTATCTTAGTTAGAAATGGTTTTGAATTAAGTTGTCATTCTGAGACATGACATTTTTTTATGGAAAAGGCTATTTGGCTGATTTTGATTTATTGTTTAGAATTAGATGTGATTCAGTAAACATTAATGAAATGAATGTTTTGAGTTCTGAAGGTTCTAGTTCCGTGTCTCATGTTGTGAATAATCTAGAATCTTGTGATCTGTGGCATGGTAGATTGGGACATGTAAAATTAAATTCAATTAAAAGAATGATGAATTTAGAGTTGATCCCTAAACACACTATTGATAAAACTCAAAAATGTGAAATCTGTGTGCAGGCTAAGACACCTAGGAAGTCTTTTCAGTCTGTCTCTAGAGATAGTGAGATCCTGGATCTAGTGCACACGGATATTTGTGAGTTTAATGATTTGTTGACCCAAGACAATAAGAAATACTTTATCACCTTTATAGATGATGGCAGTAGATACTGCTATATATATCTAATGAAAACCAAGGATGAAGTCTTAGAGAAATTTCTTATATTTAAGAATGAGGCTGAGACACAAACAGGAAAAGTGCTTAAACGCCTTAGGTCAGATAGAGGAGGTGAATATACCTCTAACTTATGTGATGAACAATGCAAACGTTTGGCATAGTTCATAAGTTACGGCCCCATATTCACCGCAATCAAATGGGATAGCAGAACGGAAAAATAGAACCTTAACTGACATGATCAATGCTCTCTTACAAAGTTCTGAACTTCCAACCTATATGTGGGGAGAAGCCTTGAATACGGCTTGCCATATTCTGAATAGGGTTCCTCCAAGACATATGGAAAAGTATTCCTTTAAACTTTGGAGAAATAGGAAACCGAGTTTAAGATATCTTAAAGTGTGGGGTTGTCTCGCTAAGGTTTTAGTCCCAGAACACAAGAGAAAGAAGCTTGATCCTAAAACTGTTGATGCGGTCTTCTTAGGTTATTTGGAAAATAGCTATGCATATAGGTTCTTGGTAATTCGATCCGAGATACCGGGCATATAAGTCAACACCATTGTTGAACTCCGTGATGCTACATTCTTTGAGGATGTCTTCCCGTTGAAGACTGGGATTCCTCAAAATCTGACCATTGAGAGCGCCTCTACATCAATCTATTCCAGATCAAGTGAAAAGGATAACGAATGTGGGGGTTGAGACTCAACCTGAACCCAATGATATTTCTGAAGAGATTGAGCCAAGGAGGAGTAAAAAACCTCGAATAGCAAAGGATCTTGGTAGCGACTTTGTTGTCTACCAGATCGAGGGTGATCCACCAAGTTACAAGGAAGCCATGGCTTCATCTGAAGCGAAACAATGGAAGGAAGCCATCAAATCTGAGATGGATTCCATTATGGCTAATTGAACTTGGGAGTTGGTTGATTTACCCAAAGGGTGCTTTACCATTGGATACAAGTGGGTGTTTAAGAGAAATCTTAGACATGACGGATCAATTGAAAAGTACAAAGCCAGATTAGTTGCCAAAGGCTTTAGGCAAAAGGAAGGTATCGATTATTTCGATACCTATTCTCCAGTGAATAGGATGACCACAATCCGGATGCTCATAACATTGACATCTGTATATGATCTCTCTATCCACCAGATAGATGTGAAGACCGCCTTCTTGCATGGCGATCTTGAAGAAGAGATTTATATGGATCAACCTGATGGGCTTGTGACTCCTGGAAACGAGGGAAAGGTTTGCAAGCTTGTCAAATCCCTTTACGGACTGAAACAAGTACCAAAGCAGTGGCATGAAAAATTTGACAAGACTATCTTGTCATGTGGCTTTAAGGTTCATGAATCCGATAAGTGTGTCTATTCCAAGGTGAAAGGTGATGAGTGTATTGTCTTGTGCCTATATGTTGATGACATATTGTTGTTCGGATCACATATGAGGATTATTAATGAGACTAAGGAATTCTTAAGTAGCAAGTTTGAGATGAAGGACATAGGTGTTGTTGATGTGGTCTTGGGTCTCAAACTGACAAGGTCAGTTGATGGGATTGTAGTTTCTCAATCTCATTATGTTGAGAAGGTACTTGAGAAATTTGGATATCAAGATTGCAAAGCTGTAAGCACTCCTTTTGATTCATCCAAAACGTTGTTTAAGAATAAAAGTAGACTACTCGTAGCTCAGCTAAGGTATTCACAAGTGATAGGAAGTTTAATGTATCTTGCAAATTGCACGAGACCTGATATTTCATTCTCGGTTGCAAAGCTGAGTAGATACACTAGCTGTCCTGACCGTACTCACTGGGAGGCTCTAGATCGAGTACTGAAGTACTTGAAGGGAACTATTTCCCTTAGTTCGCATTATGGTAGACATCCTTCTGTACTAGAAGTATACAATGATGCAAGCTGGATAGGGAAAATAGATGAGTCTGGGAGTAATGGTGTTACAGGGTATGTATTTACCCTTGGAGGCGGTGCAGTCTTCTGGAGGTCTGTGAAGCAGACCATTCTAGCTCAATCTACTTTTGAGGCCGAGTTGTGTGCTTTGACTCCATTGGAATTGAGGCTGAATGGCTAAGGGAACTTCTGTCTGAAATTCCCATAGTAGGTCAGCCTATTCCTGCGATCTCGGTACATTGTGACAATATGACCACAATTGCCAAGATAAAGAGTTCAAAATTCAATCAGAAAACAATGAGACACGTACAAATCAGACTTAGGACGTTAAGGATTTGGTGTCTCGAGGAGTGTTGGCTGTGGATTTTGTTGGATCCAAATACAACACGACAGATCCGTTGACTAAGGGACTTGATAGATCTTTAGTCCTAAAGTCTAGGTTTGAGATGGGACTGAGACCCATTAGGAGTTCCTCCACAGTGGCAACCCAACCTATCTAAGTAGAAATCCCACAAAGTAGGTTCAATGTGGTAATAACAAGCTGTTTGGAGAACTGGTTGGTACTCTAATCTTAATGCGTAAGCATGAGTGTCTTATCCCTGTAAGCATGAGTACCATTTAAGCTGCAAGTTTAGGAAGAGCGTAGGCTCTGAATGTGTTTAAGCATTTGGGCAGGATGTTAGCAGTGCATCCTTGGAGAACGCCACCTATGTGAGTGTTACTGTGGACCGCAGTTAAAGGAAGAGGGTCTTTCCTGAACACACTCATGAAACAGGATAAGGGTGCATGGCCTTTAAGAGCACCAAACCTGAAGATTACACCAAGAACAACGCTTTGTTGTTTCTACCGTATACTTTAACACTTAGGTCTGAAGTTCAAGACGTAGTTTACTTCGTTCCTGTTAAAGTGAAAATAGTAAACTCAGGTAGAGGTTCAAACCGGAAGGTACCTTTACTGAAAGCAAAGTGTGGGCAGCCGAAAGAACTCTCTTAAATCTTTTTGAATCTCTTTTTCAAATTGGTGAATTCGTAGGGGATTGTTGTATTAAAAATTGTATTTAGGTTTTAATTGGAAAATATATTAATTACAATTGGCATTAGTTTCAATTAGGAAACCAAATGGTTTGGAGGGGAAGTTGGGAATTCCCAAATTTGAAACATGGATGAGTTTGGGTTGAAGTTTGGTACCATACCTTAGAGATCTAAACTTTTGGTGGACTTATATATTAGTCCACACCCCAAGCTCTTGTAGCAATAGTAGAGAGGAGGAATGGAGGACCACACACGCGCGCGCGCTCTGTCTCCGGCTCGGGCTCGGGCTCGGGCTCGGGCTCGGGAGAGTCAATTCGGATCTTGGATCTCGATACTTTTGCTGCGGGTTTCATTTGGTTGTTTGATTAAATTAATCAGACGGATTAATTTGATTTCGATCACATAGGGAATCGGACTTGATCCAAACGGTTCGACTTAGCCGTGGTTTTGGAATTCGAAAGGACACGCCCGTTGAGGGGAATTTTCGGAAACCGAAGGGACCACACGCTAGGGCACGCGAGCTCCTCTTTTTATACCCCTCACCCAACGCCGCTTTTCTTCACTCGCAAGAAAACTCCACTCGTCGTCCCTCTTGTCTCTCTCTCTCTCGCGCGCGACTGCGACTCTGTTTCTTCTCGGCTGCAAGTTCTCGGAGGTGCTTTCGAGGACGGTCTCGTCGGTGTGCGCGGACGACGACCGTGAACCGTCGTATCCTGGGAGCGGATCGTCAGTACCCTACGCACCGGTATTGTAGGTCGAAATCCTCTCTAAGAACAGTCCATTTCATGGACGCTTCGGTGATCTCTAATCTAATTTTTCTTATCTATTGTTTGCCGCAATTGATTTATTGCTTACCCTTTTCTGGATCTCGCCCGGTTGTTTGTTTCCGTATGATTAATCGGTTCCTACTTGCATTTCGTAATCGGATAATGGATTGGGAATATATGTCGTTAATGATATTAATCTGTAATATGTTTATTTCTGTTCATTTGGATCCGAATATTTACTGTTTATTATATGCATGGTTGATCCTGTTTTCAACAGATAGGACCAGTCATGTACAAATAAATACACCAGTAGGTATGTATCTATGAAAATGGTATATGTTATCTCATTTATATAGCAATTACTTTATACACATCTAAAGCGAAGTTCAACCTGTTAATAAAGGTAACTCCCAAACACTAATACGAGTACAAGTGCAAATTTCTAGAGGGAATTGTTCAGATTTATATTTTTGAAAGGAAGTTCAGAGTTTTTTATGTTGAGAATATCCTTGTAGACATACCTCTTTTTTCTCGTTAATGGCGATACCCCCTACGCCAACCTGATGCGACGCATTAGAAGGGAGCAGGCTTGGCCCTTCAGGAATCCAGTATGTCAGCATCACATACTCTTGCTCTGCATGGTGATATTTAAAGCCTTCCTGTACAATTCTGGTTGATTAATTGGCATGTTAAACTATTACTTTATACACAAAAAGAATGTTCTCCAAAAGATGCTCCTAAGGGATTCCATAGTTACAAAACTTGGGATGCAAAGTTATAACAAATTACAGAATTGTTCACTCTATGATAATTACTTGCAAAATGCGCATGCCAGAATGAACAGTAGCATTATCTCGGATGGATCAAGTTAACATGGTCAATTTAGAGTTTATAAAATGACATTGGAAAAGAAAGCTGACATCATTCAAAAATGCAACACGACCCACACACCTAAGCTCTCAAAAGATGATGCTCTAACAACAATCCAGGTATCACGCCAGAAGAAAGAACACACAAAGACAAACCTTCACAGCAATAGGGACAAGCTCCGATCGGTCGATGGGTAGTTTCAGCCAGACCCCATTTTTTCCCTGCAGAATTTAGTTGTCTAGACAAATAAGCCACAAGTATGACACCAAACCTCTCCAAAGCAATAGAACTATTATTCTATGTGCTTAAGAACTAGTGCATTATATTTGATTGCCTATTAGAACAAACTTAACAATTCCTGCTGTCTCTCATGTTACTGCAAATGCAACCTGCCGAATGAGCAGTGTGCCTTTCACCCAAGGACTAGGGTTCAGGCCTGCAAATTAACCATTTATTAAAAATCCGGTTTTCCATTAGTCAACTTAACAATCTTCCCCAATGTATCTAAGGAATAGTACGGGTAAGGGCCACAGTTCAGATAAGTTATTTATGCAACAAAAACACTAATCAGTATGTCTACTCCAAAGACAGGAACCAAGTCTTTGTAATAATCCGGCATTGTTTATCAATTACTATAAGATTGAATAGTATAATTATTGGACTTGTTAAGTTAATAGGATGGTTACAAGTTACAACAACTAACATTGTCCACAAAAGTTGCAACTTAGCTAATGTAATTCTAAGAAAAGACAGAGAAAGGGCGTCCATTTGATTTTCAAATGATTTTCATTAAAACCTGATTGAACGATATTTTGTGAGTAAAAGAGTCAAAACCATGATTTAAGAAAACTAAAAAGAAAATATAGGCAATACCTTTGATTTCCAATGACGGAGAGAGAGATGAAGTATAAATCCAAAATCATTAGCATCCCATGGTAATCTTTCAGAGTTGATGATAACACCACCATATTCGTCGTCATAATAGTCAAGTATGTAGCCTTTTCTGGCAGTGCTTCTATTGAACTGTCCATTTATTTCAGACGTCCCAGAAGAACTGCCGACCAATAGTCTACGGGTTGCAGATTCGAGATCAGTACTGGAATTTCTACTAACAGAATAGGATGCCTTGAGCTGGTTCCCGGAATAACAGGATGCTTTGAAGGGGTTTACTATATAAAAGCAAGCAGCACAATGGGGAGTTATTTTAGTCATGCAGTTTAGTTACTAATAGGCAACTTATTTGGAAACAATCTGATGTATTTATAAGATGTGATTGAGAAAGCAGTATCAAAATGTGCCAACTGTAGCACACATGGGTTTGTTTCAGCTTAATGATGGTCGAGATGGCTGAGTTATTGTCTTAAGTCAAACAAGGCTCAGGCATTATAGATTGTGATATCGAGTCCATCGACCTAAACCAATTGAGCTGTCAAGGGTTTAGACTGAACCAACTTTGTAGCAGTTTCAATGGTGAAAAGTTGTGGAAATAAAGAATAGAAGGCATGGAATCAAAGAACAAGAGCAAAACATGAATTATGAGATTCGACATGATTCTAAACAACCATCCTACACCATGGGAGAAGGCCATGTAGTATCATATGTTGCTACTTGCTTTCTCAAAGAATGCAAGAGGTGTAGGGCTCTTTATATAGCCATATCCAAATAACCAAGTTCTAACTTTAATCAATATGAGCCTAAACACAAACCCCATACACGTCAAAATTTTCAGAGTTCTCGATACTCCTCCTCGAGTTGGAGCGTGGAATGTTTATCTTGGACGCTACAACCCCAACACAAACAAATCTAGTACCACCTCTCAAACGCAACTCTCAAGACTCTAAACTGCATCTTCTCGTGCTTGTGATATGGAAAATCTGCAACTACGGGATTATGAACTGCTCTGTGTGTGCGTGTATAAAGTGGACCTCTCCTCCGGAGACCTATATGAGTGCCTCTCACTGAGTTTTAAACTTTTGTATTCATGTTACCCTCCCTACCATGATTTCATAAATTCCAATTTTTACAAGATTTCATTTTTCTCAATTCTCTAAATACCATATTGGTGGGGAATTTGTGTTGTCCAACGTTGAACAAAACAAGATCATCTTTTCAACTGTATATGGTAGTGATTACAAATAACTACATATCATCTTTTCAATGTTAACTGACATCAAACGGGCTTTGTACTTGTAACACTCATACCGCCAAACATAGTCCCACATCTAAAACTCACAAAGTGTGAGAGTGGGTTATAAGTGGTGGGGATAACTACTTGATAACTTGGGCTTAAGCATTTTGGGTGGTTGCTAACGGATCCATTTGAGCCCGTACACAACAAGTTGTCAGGGCCAGTTTTCCTCGATAACGGACCGGGGACCTAAGCCCGGGATGTTACAGTACTTATGAGAGAATAGATCATTAACCATATTAAATAAAAGCAGGGATGATAGAGTGGTGACCAGTGATTACAAAGTTTCATCCTAAGATTGCAAGTTTCATTTTCCCATTTTTCACATCCATTCAACAACCATTTGCCAAGTAAATAACACCCTAATAGAAGTAGAAGTTTCACCCTACTTGTAAAAAAATCTAGCTGAGCAAAAGCTATGGCCAAGCTCACCATAGAAGAGAGAAAAGGCATCGAAATCTCATCTTTAATCTCTAGCCAACTGTACCTTAGAAGAGAGAAAAAGGCATCGAAATCTCGTCTTTATACTCTAGCCAACTGCTAACCGCATAAATTACGAACTAAGATTCCATCCTCCAACCTCACAATTCCACTTGAACCGAAGAAACTCACCCAGAAAGACTGCGCTTTTCCACTATTCGAGAGACCAGAATTCGAGTTACGACGATGAAAATCAAGGGCATACAACCCGATCGAAATCTCACTCGATATGAATACTCATCACTAACAGAAAATGAGCTTAGATAATTTTCAGAAAAAGGAACAACAGGGGGTTGAATCACCAAACAAAGAAAGGACTCACCTCTACCTTGATAGAAAAATCGATATCTCTGAACTTGTAGAGACCCAAAATCTGTCGAGTCAGTCTTCCCCAGAGGAACTGCTTCCAGCATCGATGCCAAACTCCTACCCATAGCCTATTAACACTCTTCTCAACGCAACAGATACTGCACTCAAACCAGAGAACTAAGTACCCGTAAGCTTCTGAATCTCGTCACTTTCTCGTAGAAAACGTGGGACTTCGAAATGTCACAAAATAATCACATCCGGACAACATAAAAGATCTAGATAAAGCTTTAAATACATCAGACGCCAAAAACATATAGGTCAAATGGCACCCATCTTCGATAGCACCACAGTGATGTTAACCCAAAACCCAAAATCTGGGACTTGGGTTTCGATTGTTTTTGGATTCTGATATGATCTTGGGGACTCGGAACTATTTACAAGTGAGAGTTTATAAAACATGTGAACACAAGAACATGCATTGAGAAAGTTCCCTTTTTTTACCTTATGAAGAGGAGATCTTTCGGATCGACCGAGGATGATTTATCAACGTCATCCATTTGGGTCTGTCGGAAGATATTATGGAGGACTTTTGGATATTATAGATGAAGAGGGAATATCAGCAGCCACACAAAACACAACGGGGACATCAACCACCATAAGAAGAGGCGCACGTTTGGCGCGTTGCCGACCCTTCAACTGCTGATGTCGCACGGTCAGCACCGGTCTTCTGGGGAGGGAAAAATGGATATGGATAATATCCATATCCAATCTGCTTATTACCTGCTATTTTTCTCCTGATTTTTTATTTATTTTAGGGATTTTTACCTCAAGATCTTTATAAATTTTGAAATTATCTTTTCGATCTTTGAAACATCGATATTTCTCTCTTGACTCCGTAAACTTGCCCGATCTTACCCCACGAACTCCGCCGCTAAATTTACTTTGACTTGAGTTAATGCCTTGGGTTAATCTAACCAAGAGAGCTAGTGGATCTTCCCCTTCCTCATCTCCTTCTTCCTCCATTCCTCAGCTGGACCTCGGCCGCGTGTCGGTTGAACGAAGCCTCGACTACTACTGTGCTTAAGGAACAGAGCAGCGCATCACCTCGTCAAGCCAGGGGAGATCTACAACAGCATACAACATAGGCAACCGTCGTGTGCACGACCACTGTACTCCACCACGTACAGTAGGCCCTTGCCACAACCACTGGGCGAAGGCGGAGGGGATCTTGGCGGAGGTCGGAGGACGGGGGGTGTTTGGGAGGAGGTCGGAGGGGAGGCTTGGGAAGAGGCGGAGGGTCCTTCGATGTGAAGGATTGGGCGGAGGCGGAGGGTCAACCGACATGGTGGAGCTGCGGAGGTGGGTGGATGCCGGTCGGGGAAAGGTAGATGAGGACGAGGGTGAAGGGTAGGGATACTCAATGTAATTTTGATAAACAAAATGGGTATAATGTAAAAGAAAGCAACAGAATCTGGTTATATTAACAACCAAATTGATGAAAGTTAACTACATGGTTTGTGGGGTAAGAGTTAGAAAGTTTATGGGATCGATTTATATTTCAAAGATCGAGAAGGTAATTTACAAAGTTTATACGATTTGTGGGGTAAAAATCCATTCATGTTAAAAATCATTTTCTAATATCTGCCTTTATCAGAGTATGTGTATCTCTTTTAAACTTGGCCAACAGGGCCAATGGATCGGGACTTGCCCGCACATCTTTCCCACCCCGCTCATGGGCAGGGCTTGGGTTAAGAAAATTGAGGTATGGATCGGTCCGATCCGGCCCGTAAAAATAAAACATATAAACGTAGATGTTAAATAAGAGATGTATTAATATAATATACTTTAATTTTTCATATGTGATACTGGTTTTATGCTAAATTTAATAATTTGCATCGCAAATAACATGTAAACTACTTATATTAGTTATATAAAGTATAATGATAGTAATTAAGTCATTTGTATTTATTAAATAATGTTAAAAAAACAAGAAAAAATTAAAGTTGGCCCATGGGTTACCTGCCCTCATTTTGGCCAGGTATAATCCCTTTAAACATGTAAAAGTAAGGGATTTTTACTTGACAAACCCTATAATTTTTGTTAATTACCTCCATGACCTTTGAAACAACCTAATTCTCCCCTCGACCCCATAAAACATGCTAATCCTTACCCTACAGACCCTGTCGTTAATCCACATTCATTTACCCGTTAAAACTAACCAGATTTCGTTATTTCTTTCACATTATA
This sequence comes from Ottelia alismoides, assembly GCA_037367405.1. NCBI lineage: Eukaryota > Viridiplantae > Streptophyta > Magnoliopsida > Alismatales > Hydrocharitaceae > Ottelia > Ottelia alismoides. The sequence continues at coordinate 776,738 of JAZKJV010008224.1, forward strand.
CCCATTTGTTTATCAAATTTATATTGAGTGCCACTCCCCCCTCACCTCATCCTCATCTCCCTTTCCCACCCCCTCGCCCTCCCGCCCTCCACGTGTGGCCCTCATGTGGTCGTCGTTTTCCCTGCTTTTGAAATAGAGGAACACCACCGACCCTCGTGGCTGCATGTCCAACCAGCGGATGCATTCGTGACTTGGCTCCGGTTTGAGTGAGAGCAGCGGTCCGATGTTGTGCACGGAAGGGTTGGGTTGCCCTGGGAGATAAAGGCTTGCTTCTAGGCCTTGATAGGACCATGTTGTAGCGCGTTGAAGCTGTTAATCAGGAAGCCCCTGGTCTTCGGGAGGCACAACCCCACGTCGATGAACATCCGATACGTCTCGTTCTTCCCAAACAAGAAAAATGCTCGGGAAGGCCCAAAAGGGGAGGTTCAAAGCGAACCCAGGAAAGGGTATGATTTCCCCTTCCATCTCGACGACCTTCTTGTCATCGGGTATCGAGGGGCCAACAACCATAGGATATTATAGTAGGAAGCCGAGGAAGGAAGCGCTGGAGGTGAAGAAGATGTAAGGGGGATACCCAACTCGAGTGCGGGGTCGATCATGTTTCTGCAGAAGAAATCGAGCACTAGAGCAACGACATGTGTCGAGGAGGGGAGGGTCTGGATGGTTAACCTGACAAGGGGCGTGCACAGGTCGAGGAGGGTTGTGAGGGACGCAAGGGGAGGGATGCTTTCGGGGGCGAGAGGAGGGAGGTGGAGGAAGGAGAGGTTGGGGATGGAGATGGAGGAGATGAATGAGGAGAGCTTCGGGTTGGGGACCGGCGGAGTGATGACGATAATGGCGGCGACGAAGCAGTGAGAGGAGATGGTGTTGGAGGGGCTGGGGACGACCTTCACGAACTCGACGGCGGCAACGAGGTGGACCTCTGCTTGTTGACTTTTCCAGGAGAAGGATGAACATATCCTCTGCCATAGGAACACCTCGTGCTCCAGCGACCCCTCCTCGTGCTCCACCGTCGAAAGGAAAAGGAAGAGGAAGAAGGAGGAGAGAAGAAGGAAGGAGCGAGAGAGGAAAATCCTACCGTTGGATCTGATGTAGTTTGATTAACTCAATCCTAAACCCAAGAAAGTTAACTAAGAAGCCTCAATTTAATGGTAGGGTTCGTGGGGTAAGACGGAGCAAGTTTACGGGGTCGAGGGAGGAATTAGGTTATTTCAAAGTACGTGGAGGTAATTGACAAAGATTATAGGGTCTGTCGGGTAAAAATACCTAAAAGTAATTGTAGATTTATACGAACTTTGTTAAGCATTTCTTCATTATATTTGATATTTTTTCATAAATAGAATACATTTAGTATACCTATTCTTTACTTGTAATTCTGTTGAGATATATCTCGAAGACTCAACCTGGTAAGGATTTGATACATTTTGTAAATGGATCTTGACCAACCTCTTATGGGGGCAGCGACAAAGTCCTTGAAATAACAGATTTTGGATCTGATTATGGATATGTTTATCATGTAACCTATATATACTTGTTTTTATGGTAGGGTGTGTGTTATATAAGAGTCTACTTCTGAGAGAGCACCTTAGCCACGTAGAGGTTTCTGTATCATTGTTGAAGATAAAGATTAAAGAACAAGAAGATGAACACCAGGATGTACGTGGAAAACCCTACGGAGAGGGAAAAACCACGGGGGCACGCACAAACCCTAATCTCTCTCACACGAGATTAGGGATACTCTCTTCACTAATCATTCATAAAAGGGGGGATGAGTACAATATATAGAGAGGGATGGGTAAACGGTCTCTCATCCAAAGATCCTTTTACCCATATACATGTAATCACTCAACACTCCCCCTCAAGTTGGGCATACATGTCCACCATGCCCAACTTGCCTACATTCATCTCAAATTGCTTCGTAGGCAGCCCCTTTGTGAAGAGATCAGCAACTTGGTCACCAGATTTTAGGTATGTAAGGCATAATAGGCCAGCGTCAATCTTCTCACGGATGAAATGTCTATCAATTTCCACATGCTTGGTTCTATCATGCATTACAGGATTGTTAGCCAAGTTTATTGCGGTCTTGTTGTCACAGAACATCTTCATTGGCATATTAACTTTGACACCTAAGTCATGTAACAAGATTTTTAGCCAAAGGATTTCTGTAACACCATTTGCAAGGGCACGATATTCAGATTCAGCACTTGATCTTGAAACAACATTCTGCTTCTTACTTCTCCAAATAATAAGATTTTCCACACAAATACACTGCATAACATGAAGTAGATCTTCTGTCATCTATAGAACTGGCCCAATCAGCATCAGTATATCCTTCAATTGTCATGTCATGATTTTTCTTGAACACAATACCTTTTCCAGGTGAACCTTTTATGTAGCGCAAAATTCTATTTACCGCATTCGCATGAGAGGTGGTTGGAGCATGCATGAATTGACTTACCATATTTACAACGTAGGTAATATCTGGCCTCGTGAGTGTAAGGTAGATTAGTTTTCCAACCCGTCTCTGATACCTTCCTTTTCCTTTATCATCAAGAACTTCACCATCATCTTTACTTAGTTTATGATTTTCGTCCATAGGGATAGTTGTTGGTTTGCATCCCAACATGCCGCAATCCTTCAGCAAGTCCAAAGCATATTTTCGTTGGCTTAGACACATACCTTTTGGTGATCGAGCCATCTCAATACCTAGGAAGTATTTCAACTTCCCCAGGTCTTTTAATTCAAATTCAGCAGCAGGGATTTTCTTTAATCTGGACAATTCTTCTTCATCATCACCAGTAAGGATCATGTCATTGATTTAGCCGAAAATAGGTGGTCTTAAGTTCAGCACAAAGCGTGAACTCAGTCGTGTGTTGACCACGCTAAATCCTGCTAAGATCAACAATTAACCCACACTAAAAATCAACAATTAGAAATAAATGTGGAGTTAAAATTTATTTTTAACTCTGCACAAATGATGTACAGGGCAAGTATGCAGAGAGTTCGAACACAGGGAGCAAACAGTATAGTCCAAGCAAATGAGTGCACAAGTGAGTGTGTGTGTGGAGTGTCTACACTAAGCAAGCAAACAAAGCAATTTTTGTGGGTTTTTAATTTTTAATTTTTAATTTTTTTTATTTTTAATTTTATATTTCGATTTTTGATTTTCTGATTTTTATATTTTATATTTTATATTTTTTTTTCAATATTGTAAAGTAAAGGCGATATAATAAAAGACCAGGTAGAATATTTATAAAAGGGCACCAAAATACTCAAAAATTCAGAAATAAAATGTTTTTGGTATTTTTAGGGTTTTTTACTGTTTTTGTGATTTTTAGGGATTTTTCTAGGTGTTTTTGGTATTTTTAAAAGCTGAAATAAGAGAAAACAGTGCAAACAAGGCTGGCTGTGAGTAAAATGGAATCTAAAAATACCAACCAGTAGCAAAAATGTTTCACACTATTTTTCTAATAAAAGTAACAAAATCAGGAGTAAACAGAAGCTGAGTTTATATTTTTTGGATTTTTCTACTATTTTTTATATTTTTTTTGAAGTTTTTAAATGTTTTGAGATTTTTAGTGTTTTTCTTTTGAAATTTTTAATGATTTTTGTACTGACACTAAAGTAGGACAAAATAGACACTAGGTAATTTTTTTGGAATTTTTGGAGATGGTTTAATATTTTTTTGGTATTTTCTAAGCTAGACAGTGCACAAATAGGCTGTTTTTGATTTTTAATAAATATTAAAATAAAATGAAATCAAAAACTAAATATATGGCGTCAAAGTGCACCTATCCAGGAACTTAATCCTATTTTTGTGGAATTTTTGGGCTTAAGAAGATCACTCAAATAAATACAACAAGCATACAAATGTTAAACAGGCCTGGCAAGGGCATAAATGCAATATTCAAAACATCCAGGGGCTAACATGCAATTTTCCACAAAATATTACACTATATATTCAAGTTTTGGAACCAAAAAGCAATTACAAAAGCCGCTGGGGTATGCCCACAAATTACCCACCAGGGCGCGTGACTAACACGCGCCTGGGAGGGACTGGAATGCAATATCAGAGAACCCAGGGGGCTTAGTTGCAAAATAACCTAAACTTTTACACTTATCGCCAAAATTTTAGGACCAAAAAGAAATACCCAAACGTACAGGGGTTCCTCTGCAAAATGCCCCCACCTCACGTGTACAGGTCACGTGAGGTGACGTGGCGGAGGACCTAAGTGCAAATATCAAAAGTTTGGGGGCCTACTTGCAAATATTACAAAATATTTAAACTACAGACGAAAGTTTAAAAACTAAATATTAAATACAAAAATGCGCAAGGGGTGAGTTGCAAAATACCCTCTTGCGCGCGATCCAACGGCGGATGGAGGGCCACTTAAACACGTGGCGCGTTGTGGACGGCCGATGGCGCTTCGTGGATGTGCGGCCAAGATTAGATCCTCCTGAGTTGATCTGACGGTCGAGGCTGAGGAAGATCCAACGGCAACTGTGCGATCTGGGACTCCTCCTCGATCCAACGGCTGGGAAGAGGGTTGCAAGAACGGGGAAGAACGCCGGCGAAGGTGAGCTTCTCCGACCTCGATCTCCCTCCTCCGGCGACGAATGTGCTTCAAAATGGCCGTGGAGGCTCCTGGGGTCTTCGTCTACCTCCTGGGGGCTACAAAATGCCTCGGCGACGGCCGAGGTGCTCAGGCGAAGGTGGCGGAGCTGGGAGGCTCGGCTGAACTCCGGTGAGCCTCAAAATTGCTCCCAGGCGCGATTCAACGCGCTTTGACTCTGCAAAAAGAGTTAGAAGGTCCAGGGCAAAGTGCCTGGACCTTTGGTGGACCTAAACTAAGCGCGAGGGGGGATGGTTGACGGTGGCCGGAGTTGCGCTCCGGCGATGATGGTTGAATGGGCGAAATACGTGATGGGACTTCTAATTTTTTTGGGGTTTTTGATGCTTATGCTACCAGGAACACAATGCAATAAAGAAATGGCGGAGTGGACGCCCTCGATGGCCGGAGCCAGAGGATGAAAGTTACCTCGATGCCGGCGGTTGGCGGAGGTGCTGGAGTCGTCCTCGACCTCGGACGCCTTGGCTGAGAGGCTCGCGGCGGAGCTGTCACCTCCGGCAAGACTTGGAGCGCAAGAGAGGCGGAGAGGGGTGGACCAAGGGGACTCGAAATTGATTTGAAAATGGGGGGTCGGTTTTATTTGGTTTGACCCCCGATGGCAGAGGTCCAAAGACCAAGGAAAATCTTGCAAATCTTGGGTCCGACGACCAAGATTAAGCTTGGGCGAGATAGGTGGATGGTTGGTGAAGATGTTTGCAGAAGGAAGTAACACGAAATCATGCAAGACTCGACTGGGAAAAAGCCACCAAGGTGGCTCAAAAACCAAGTCTGACAGGGGCTATAGGTGTAGGTCAGCTAGTTGACCGAAGTCAACTAGGGTTAGCACCTGGTTGGTCCACGTGGACCAACCAGGAAAAACCCTGGAAAAAATCTTTATTAATTCAATTAAAAAATAGTAGATGGCCGAATTAAATAAAAGTTATAAAATAAAAAATGTTCAAAATTTTATGTAGTATTTTATTCTGATTTTTATTTATTTTTATGACATATATTTTTACAAGTCACCTTTTTAACCCTTTATAGGTATAATACCTGTGCATTTTGATATTTTATTTTATTTTATGTATTTTTAATCTCCTTATTTTTATTTAGTATTTTATAAAATTATAACATACTTTTATATACATAAGTATATTTTCATTTTATTTTTCTGAGATGTTTTGTGTATTTAATAAAATACAAGTGTATTCTGTATAGGTATAAGTACATATAGTATACCTATGTATTGAATATATACAAGTATTTAATTTTTGTTTTTTTTTTTTGTACTTTATTTCAATTTTAATGCACATATATAGTATATGTAATATTTACAAAATTAAATTAAAAAAATAAAAATGAATAAATAATGAATAAAGAATAAATTGAATATTTTATTCAGTACAAGTGTACAATAGGGGTCCAAAACTCAACTTTCAAACCGTAGCTCCGCCAAATGCGAAACCACCATCATTGGATAGAGTATTTTATTCTATATACAATTAAAGGTGAGTACACTGCATTTGGAGTTGTCGTTTGTGAGATACGGGTCTGGGAAGTTGGGATTTTGGATTCTTATTCAGACCAGAACTTTTTATCTGTACATTCTTTTTCTGTGAAATCAATTTTGTATTTTTCTTTATGACTTTATCTACAACTTTCATGTACAAAGTTTCTTAATTTGATGTATAAAAAGTGGAACCAAACATAGGTCCCAAAATGAATAAAGAATGAATAACAAGTATAGGTATTTTGACTGTGTTTCTGACCTTATCTCCCCCTACTTTATTCCTTGTCGACCTATTCATCCAGATGCCTAGGTCTCGGGGGTTTTGAGTCATAAAATATTTACAATATTTTATTCTTTTTCTTTTCTTTATTTATTCTATAATTTTGGCCTTAATTACAGTATTTTATACACTGTTGAGATGCACATGCATGAATGCTAAGATGCTCTATTTAAGGGTATTTACAAGCATTTGCTAGGGTTTTCGGTGCCAAAATGATAGAATAAAGATGATGAAATGTGGATTCATCATCCCCCTATACTTTACCTTTGCTAGTCCCTAGCAAACACTTATGCAATAAGTGCAAAAAGAAAAGAAAGAAAAGAAAAAGAAGAACTTGGATTTTATTTGATTATCAAACTTGTCTTCGTAAAATCAAAGTTTGGAGCTTAAATCGGACCCTTGGAAATTTAGTGCGGGCGGAACCTTAGTGAGAACCGTGTTTGAAATCCAACAGTCCCTGAGAATCCCAAAACTCTGCTCAAGTCTCCTCAATAGCCAGGTCAGAAGTATCTCAATTCATACGCAAACTCTTACGACTATGAATCTGACTTGTACAGTGTAAGTGATGGTGGCTCTCCCCAACTAGAATGACAAAGAAACTGACTTCTCCAGTACAACAACCCAATGATTCCCCAATCCAGCAACTCCATCCTCGAGGAGCGGGGTATTCCCTTCTAAGTTCAAGTGGCAACCAGCTCAAGAGGAGGGGGTGAAGAAAAGAATGGACGGTGGCCAGTGTAGCTACCTATCCTTGGATGCAAGACCAGTGTAGTCAAGTCATCCTGCTGCAGGCTCACATGATATGACTTTGGAACTCAAGCTTGCTTATTGACTTTGTACATACTTTGCAGGCTTTTTATTTTTGTACATGCCTGAACATTTTTTTTTTTTTGAAATACTATATACAGCAACATTTACATAAGGAGTTTTTCCTCTTGAGCCAGTAGACTATCCCTCTTTTGAAGCTTTATCGCAACCCACAGCCTCCTGTCTTTAGACTTCCTAATCACTGGACGGGTTGGGGTGCACTTCCCTCCCTAGAGGAGGACGAATGTTTCCACTTGTGTGCGTCTCATACCGGCAAATCCAATCCCCTCACCACTCCAACTGAGTTGAGCCATGTGAAAGGTGCAGGTGTCCAAGTTAGGTCATTATCAACAAGAGTCGTGCGTGTGCCCCGAAATACTCTACTTAGGCAGTCAAGAATCCATTGAACCAAGTCTCGTGATCCTCAAAGAATTAAGTCAACTAGACCTGAAGTACCTCAAACCCAATTCCTATAAGGTTCCTGTTATTAGGTAGATTATAAGGTCCAATCAAGCTCCAATCTTCGGATTTTACTTAGACTCGTTCAACTATCAAACTCAATCCGAAAAATGCGAATGCTATGCAATGCAGAAAATATTTTTGTGATGCAATTTTCAAAGATTTTGAACTTTTTATGGATTTTTGAAAATATGATGATGATGCATATGCAGATGCATTTTTTTTGTGTTTTTCAAAGGAATTTTTCAAATGTTTTTGGATTTTAATTTTTGCAAATGTTTTTGGGAATTTTTGAAAACAAAAAGATTTTGGCTAAAAACAGGTTAAAATATGTACACGGGAGTGCTTCTTATATAAACAAGAAATGGATTTTAAGAATTTACATGGTAAGTGGTCAATTTTATACATATATACATAAGATGGATTTTGATGTGATGTGTATATTCCTCAAACTTATTTGAAAACAATTTTCACACAATTTTTGAAAACTATAGTCCAAAATAGTTTTTACAAACATTTTACACACATTTGAAAATCATTTTGCAAAGGTTTTCAAAATAGTATATATAAGTTTTTCAAATCATTTTTGCAACCATCTTTCAAACCATTTGCAAATCATTTTTCAAACATTTTATTTCACACAAAGAAAATAAATTTTACAAACCACACAGGTTGAAAACACCGAACAAAATATTTTCAAAATAGTTTTCAATAGATGTTCACAAAGTTTTCCAAACTATTTTTCAAACATTTTGCAAAAAACTTTCTCACCTGATTTATTAATCAGTAAATACAAAAAGAATTTGAGGAATAACCACATCTTTTTATTAAGGATTTTTAAAGAATTTTAAAGAATAATTAGCCATATTTATTAGAAAAAAATACGAAAATACGAGTTATGGCTAAAGTATATACGTAGTATATACGACCCCCCTATACTTAGCTTGAGCTATGTCCTCATAGATCGGAGAGAAAAGAGAAGACATAACTCGTACTAAGTATAGACAAGTCTAAAGAATAAAGAATAAATGAATGAATCAACGAATGAGAAGTTGACCGTCCCCCCTATACTTAGGATCAAATAATCCTAAGTATAGCAGACTGTACACAAAGTAGGGAGGGTCAAGGGTGGGAATGAACAGATCGTACTCAGATTGTCTCCCCCTATACTTAGGGTAAGATATCCCTAAGTATAGACAAGAAGAGGAGACAATGGAGAGGATCGAAAAGAATAGAAAGACTCAGGGTGCCAACCCCCCTATACTTAGGACAAAGTACGTCCTAAGTATGGAAAACTGTCTACAAGGGCGGCACCTTTTTGATAGATAAAGAGGATAGAACAGGAAAAGAAGAAAAGAAGAAAAGAAGAAAATAAATCAACAGACATCAGAGTGATATAAACAGATGGATCTGTACAGCGGAAGATAGACTTGATTACCATGTATGAGATGTAGATGATGAGAGTCAAATGACACATCTCATACCAGAAGAATGGGGGCAACGTCAATGGTCGGTGGATCATGATCAAGATATAATTTCAAGCGTTGACCATTGACGCGGAAGGTAGAGGAAGATGACGGTTCGGATATGTCGATGCTGCCATTGTCATGTACCTTCCTGACCACATACGGTCCTTTCCACTTGCTCTGTAATTTCCCTGGGAATAATTTCAGCCTGGAATCGAACAACCATACTTTCTGAGCTGGCTCAAACTGTTTATGGCTGATATGCGAATCATGCCATGTCTTCACTTTTTCTTTGTATTGTAGGCTGTTGGAGAAGGCTGTATCTCTCAATTCTTCCAGGGCTGCCAATTCTGCTCTTCTCTGGTCTCCTATACTCTCTGGATCTAGAAGCAACTCAGTAACTGCCCAAAAAGATTTGTGCTTGATTTCCACTGGCAAATGGCACGGCTTGCCATAGACGAGACGAAAGGGAGATGTCCCCAATGGGTTCTTGAAAGATGTCCGATACGCCCACAAGACCGAGTCCAAAAGCTGTGACCAATCCTTTCGGTCTGGGCGGACAACTTTCTGCAAGATAGTCTTTATCTCCCTATTCGATACTTCAGCAAGACCATTAGTCTGAGGGTGATAAGGAGTGGCAACCCGATGGTCAATGCCGAACTCGTCTGCAAGGGCCCTGACTTTGTCATTGATGAAATGAGACCCCCCGTCTGAAATCAAGACTCTAGGTACACCGAACCGTGAAATGATATTTTTCCTCAAAAATTTGCAAACGGTTTTAGCATCTGCGGCTCGGGCGGGGATGGCCTCAACCCATCGGCTGACATAATCTACAGCGAGCAAAATATGCTCGAATCCCTGACTCTTAGGAAATGGGCCCATGAAATCAATCCCCCATGCATCAAAGACCTCACAGAAGTGAATGGGTTGCATGGGCATCATGTCTCTCTGTCCGCAGGTTCCCATTTTCTGACAGTCAGTACATCTCTTCACGAACTCATCAGAATCCTTGAAGAGAGTAGGCCACCATAGGCCGGATTGAAGCACCTTCTGTGCTGTTCTCTTTCCTGAATGATGTCCTCCTGCCTCAAGCTTGTGGCAGTATGTGAGGACGCTATGCTGCTCTTCTTGAGGAATGCACCTCCTCCAGATACTATCCCCTCCTTCATGATAAAGGACGGGATCTTCCCAATGGTAAAACTTGGCCTTAGCTAGGAAAGTCTCAAGTTTCTGCCTGGGCCAACCCTGAGGGACTGTCTTGGCAACAAGATAGTTTACAAAGTCAGCATACCATGGGAGTGAGGTGACAGCCAATATCGCCTCATCTGGAAACGTCTCTGTGATAGGTGCGCTGGGCTCAGATTCCTCAAGATTCTCCAATCTGGAGAGATGATCCGCCACCACATTCTTGACTCCAGGCTTATCCTTAATTTCAATATCAAATTCCTGGAGTAGAAGGATCCATCTGGTGAGACGTGCTTTGGCATCCTTCTTGGCCATTAAATACCGGATGGCGGTATGATCAGTGTATATTGTTACTCTAGATCCAAGAATATATGATCGATACTTATCAAGAGCAAAAACTACGGCCAGCATCTCTTTCTCAGTTACAGTGTAATTCCGCTGAGCGGCATCCAAAGTCCGGCTGGCGTAGTGGATGGCAAAAGGTAAACCATCCCTCCTCTGTCCGAGCACAGCGCCAACGGCAAAATCTGAAGCATCCGTCATGATCTCGAATGGGAGAGACCAATCGGGTGGCTGAAGGACAGGAGCTGAGACAACCATATTTTTGAGAGTCTCAAATGATTCAAGACACTTATCATTAACAATAAACTCGGTGTCTTTGGTCAGCAAGTCAGTTAGCGGTCGGGCAATTCGACTGAAGTCCTGAATGAACCGTCGGTAGAAACCGACATGCCCCAGAAAAGACCGTAACTGACGCAGATTGGACGGCGGATTGAGTTTCCTGATGATGTCCACCTTAGCCGGATCGACCTCCATGCCCCTGTTGGAGACGATATGACCAAGGACCGTCCCTTGAGTCATCATGAAATGACTCTTCTCCCAGGATAAGACTAGATTAACCTCTATGCAGCGCTTCAGCACACGGTCTAGGCAGTCAAGACAAGTGTCGAACCCGTCGCCATAGACCGAGAAGTCATCCATGAAGACCTCTAAACAGTCACCCACCATGTCCGAGAAGATGGACAACATGCACCTTTAGAATGTCGCTGGAGCGTTACATAGACCAAAGGGCATCCGTCTGAAAGCATACGTCCCAAACGGACAGGTGAATGTCGTTTTCTCCTGGTCTTCGGGCGCAATGGCCACTTGATTATATCCAGAGTACCCATCAAGAAAACAGTAATGGCTCTTCCCAGCTAACCGCTCGATAATCTGATCAATAAATGGTAGCGGGAAGTGATCCTTCTTGGTGGCATCATTCAATCGTCTGTAGTCCACACAGACCCTCCAAGAAGTTGGTACTCTGGTAGCGATCTCCTCTCCGGACTCATTGATAACTGTAGTGATACCCGTCTTCTTGGGTACCACATGAAGTGGACTAACCCATTTTGAGTCGGAGATGGGATAGATAAAATCAGCGCTCCACCACTTGGAAATTTCTTTCATGACTACGTCTCGAAGATTCGGGTTCAGCCGTCGTTGGAACTCACGCGACGGCTTAGCGTTATCTTCAAGATAGATGTGGTGAGAGCAAAGCTTTGGGCTCAGCCCCTGGAGATCAGCTATACTCCAACCGATTGCCTTGCGGTTTCTTTCAAGAACCTCCATGAGACGAGATTCTTGTTCTCCAGTCAAATCTGCTGAGATAATGACTGGGTGCATTTCTGGCTCTCCAGCAAGGAATCTGTACTTCATTGACTGCGGCAGAGGTTTCCTTTCCGGACAACTGGGAGGTGGCAGATCTGGCTTCTGATAAGTCTGTGTAAATGCTACCAGGTCTGCATGGGAGAACTCTCGCTCTGCATGAATTTCTGACGAAGGGCGGCCTGATGAATCATTAATAAACTGCACTGGCTCGCACTCTGTCATGGATGTCGGCTCTGAAGGAATCAGACAAGGCAAATAATCATCAAAATCATCCCAATCAATGTCTGAATCCGAGGGATCAGAAGACGATGAGCAAGATTGAAATTCTTCAGCGCCACTCATAACAACACCGTCAGCCTCAGAGATATCCTCATCCAGGAATGTGCTCTCCCGACTCTCGACTGCCATGAGCTTGAGATACAATGAATCTGTCGGCAAGGCGAGGGTCGGTGCTACGGGATCTTTCCAGTTGGATTCATCATCGGTCATCTCGAAATCACAAACCTGGTGGATGTCTAGCTCTTCCTCTGTCATCTGCTCGGCTTCGCTGGACTGCTCTGAGCATTCTGCCTCTCTGGCTCTGATCTCTTCGATCGTCTCTATTTGTATGGTTTCGCCCTCTACGCGAAAGCATACCTTCCCACTATCATGGTCGGTCACCGCCTTGGCCGTGGCCAAGAATGGACGTCCGAGAATGATGGGGGCATCAGTTACCGACTCAGGGATCTCCATGTCCAACACAACGAAGTCCACGGGGAATTTCAGGCCCTGAATGGTAACGACCACGTCTTTCAATAACCCCTTCGGCCTCTTAATCGACCTATCAGCAAACTGAAGGACGGTTCTGCTTCGAAGAAGAGGGCCAAACTCGAACTGCTTGAGTAAGGCTGCCGGAAGGAGGTTAATTGAAGAGCCGCTGTCTAATAGAGTACGATCAAACTGTTGCTCCTGAATCTCGCATCTGACATAGGGAGCTCCTGCGTCTGGTCGCTTGGCTGGCAATGTGTTCTGAATGGCGCAGCAAGTGTTATGCGTGAGCATATGGATTTGATCTCTGTGCCTCTTCTTCCTTCGGACAGTAGTTGTCTCTTTCAGATTCTTCTTGAAGAAGGGGATATGCTCAAACGCTTCTCGTAGAGTCAGCTGAATATGAAATCTGTCAATCATCTCATTGCCGAACTCTACCTGCTGATTCTTTTTGGGATTTTCTTTTTTATTTCCCTTCGCTCGGCGGAGTGCCTCAGGGAAGGGGATGGTAGGTGCCTCCTCAGATGGAGGACTCGGAATCGGTCTCTGTGCCTGTGAAGATGGAGAATCCATACAATAATCATCATTCAACACATATGGATCCGCAATTTGAACAGAAACCTTTCCTTTATTCATATTTTTGTTTTTGTTTTTCTTCCCACAGTCTCTCGATACAAAATGTGGTGAAGTCACAGAAGTTGGCTCAACAAAAGTAGATGTGGTGGCCTCAGCACCACCACTCGCACCTGTCTTCGCGGCATCAGCACCGCGCTCTGGTTCGGCATCCAAAACGGTGGCATCAGCACCACCGCCTGTCTCTGGCATCACAACGGCATCAGCACCGTCGTCCTGAACTCCATCATTGGTGGCATCAGCACCACCGTCTTCAACATCATCATTAGCGGCATCAGCACCGCTCCTCTGCTCCTCTGGCGCTCCTGATTCTGCATTTGGCTGTCGCTCAGAAGAGGCGCCGCCGGCTGGTATCCTACCGCTCCTAGTAGTCACAAAATCAGCATCATTCACAAAAGAAGACATAGCATTCAAATTGTCACTAGGAGAGGCACCCTCTATGAACTCTACCTGCTCAGATTTTCTTTTGAAATTATTAGGGTTTGGTTCGATCTGAGCGGGTATGGCGGCTTTGCCTTTGATAATATCCCGCATCTCTTGCCGGAACTCATCCATTTCTTGCCTGAAAGATGCTCGCTGTTCAGATAGCAAGCGGGCAAGATCGTCAAGGGCTGGGTTCTCATAGGCTGGACCCTGAGAACCGGATGTCTGTCCCTGCTGGACATGGGGCTGCTGCTGCTGGTATTGCTGCTGATATTGGGGGGGAGGCTGGGCATAAGAATGCTGAGGCGGCTGACGCTGCCTCCACTGCTGTCCCTGATAGGCGGGACGAGGACCACTGTGGTACTGCTGGGGTTGGTTGTACTGGGGCTGCTGGTGTTGTTGTTGTGGCTGGCCGCTCTGCTGTCCTTGAGCAGGAGAATGCTGTTGGGATGTGGATCCACCATTACCCCAACGGAATCCGGGGTGATCCCTGCGAATCGCTGGCTGCGGGTATCGGTCATACCAAATCCCGTTAACTTCCATCAACGGTTCCTGCTCGAAGGAGGGTGGAGAAAGAACTGCCAGTGGCTGCTCCGGCTGATAAACCACCATCTGAGTCTCCTGAGATGGCGGTTGCTCTGGATGGTACTGCAACAATGGAACCGGCTCCGCCTGGATATGGTTCACCTGGCGGTAAGAGGTGGAGGCCTGGTTGGGATTGTTGCTGCTGGAGGCAACCTGTGACCTGGGAGGCTGTTGTGAATGGGCCTGTGCCTCCTGAATACAGAGAATCTGAGTTTTCAGGTCACTCATTGTCTTTGTGAGAAGGTCCATCTGGGCTAGACCTTGGTTTTGCTTCTTCTCAAGGATCTCCATGCGGTCCAGCTTTTCACTGATAATGCCCATGTCGGCTGCTGCTGATTCGGCTTGGGCCGCGGCTACCGACGGTGTGCTAGGACCGGCATCAATGCGGGCGATCCTCTGAAATGATCCCGCTCCTTGCGGGGGCTTCTGCTGGGTGTAGACTCTGGCTTGGGTCATCACTGTAGAATTTTCTGCCATACCTTCGTATATGGCCCAGACATCGTCTTCACCTTTGGAAAAATATGATCCACCGCAAGAGGCGTTCACAAGCCCCTGCAGCTCCGGTGTCAGCCCACAGAAGAAACTCTGCACCAGATGGGGCTTAGAGATATCGTGATGTGGACACCGGTCTATGAGCTCTCTGAATCGATCCCATGCTTCATGGAACTGTTCATTTGGGATCATGACGAAATTGCTGATCATGGCTCGAGCTGCGTTTGTCCGGCCAAGAGGATAGTATTTCTTCAAATATACGGACCGGAGATCTGCCCACGTATCGACGAATCGCCCTAGATGCTTGAGCCAATATGCGGCTCGATCAACCAATGAGAACGGGAAGGCGATCATCTTGATAGTGTCCTCGGTCAACAGCCGATCGTGGATGGTGCTGCATATCATCTCAAACTCTTGGAGGTGGAGGTGCGGCTCTTCGGTCGGCAACCCATGGAACTTGGGTAGCATCTGAATTGTGTTGTGCCGAAGCTCGAAGTCTCCATGGATAGGTGGGAGTCTGATCCACCGGTGAGTGAGGGATGAAGCTGGGTTGTGCAATTCCCTCATGATAGTATGTGGCGGTCGCTCACCGTCTGGGTCGCCTCCTCCTGCATCGGGTCCTCCTCCTCCTCCACCGCCACCGCCCCCAGGTCGGTTTTCTCTCAGCTGTGCTATCTCTCTCATCAGATCACCCATGAATGTACCCTGGTCACGGATCTGTCTCTGCATATTCTCCAGGGACGCTAGCAGGGAATTGTTGATGGCCGCTTGATCAATAATGAACGGCGGGTGATCGTGATCATCTTGGTGTTCGCCTCTGTCTGCCATTGCTTGATGTTCTGAAAATGCAAAAGAGGCCATTTCAGGTGCTGTGGAATGGGCTGAACTCTGTGATGCACTGAACTCTGAAATGATTGGACTGAGGGAAGGAGAATGGGAAGGGTGGTCGAGGGGGAACAGGGTGGATGTGAACTCGGGCTCGGAGAGCGGACTCTCCGAGTTATTCCTAGATGAATAGGGAGGAGTGCTGGATAGCGGTGCCGACAAGGTCGGCCTAAGAGACCTCCGTCCCATCATCTTGATTGTTCGGAATAGAGCAGGGAAGATGCAAGAAGAAGAAAATGAGATGCAACAAAATTTTGCACAATTGTGCGGTATTTTTGATCTTGACCTTAATAAATCTAGAAATCAAACACAAAGCAAGGGTAAGTTCACCAACTCAACTCGTGAAGCCGTGAAGGTTCGGCTTTTATCTTGTCAATTTTAGCTTGTTTTTCAGGCAATTATCTTTTCACGAGTCCTTAGAGCGCTACGCCTATAGGAGAGAGAGTACTGCCAGGAGAGTATCCCCGTACTTGTCCTCCTCCTGTGTAACCTGTAACTTGCGCTTTTTGAGGTCCTTGTAACCCTTCCTGGATCCCTACTCAGCCAAAGAAAAGAGGGAGGAAGCCGATAGGCGAAACCGATACTTCGGACCTCGCTCGCAACGGAATCACCCGTGAGCGTACAAGGTCCTACTCGGACGCAGCCGGTGAGACAGACACACCCGTGAAGGCGTGGCCTAAGCTCGATACTTCGGACAAGGTCGGTGCTCTCACAATAGAGAGTCACCAATGGCGACCAAGCCCTACTCGACTACGTACGATAGTAGCGCCAATACTTCGGAAATCCAGGCGATACACAAGGCAGCCACAAGTTGGGTTTTGGGCTCTAATCCTTACGAAGCGCTCACCTCACTGGGAAGGAAACCTTCCTATGCAACCTGAAAACAAGTGAGGGTGTTACTCTCCCCAAGCAATGAATCCAATTACCAATTTTATTTTGGTCAAGTTTTCTTTAGCAGTCCCTTTTTTTAAAATTTTTTTGGTGTTATCGCTTCTTTTGAGTCAATTCAAACAAGCGCCTAACGTTTTTGTATTTTTTTTCTTTATCCTACTTTGTCCAAAAACAGAGGGAGAAAAGAGTCGGAAAAGCCGTGCAAGTCGACACCAAGGTGGAAATCTCACCTTTGTGCCTAGATGATGCGTGCAAAGTTAGAAGACTTACAGCGAATCCCAGCTCTCTCCATGCGGGATGCAAAGCAGAATATTTAAACCTAATCTATATGACGATATGCAAGCGGAAAGCGTCCTAGAACAGGCAACTGCTAGCGTGAAGAACCACAAGCTAGCTAATAGCTTCTAATCTGAGTGTCCGGTCATGGCTCACCCCTCCTCTGCCCAACACATTTGGAGTAGGAGAAAGCGCTTGTTCGGGTGTGAGCTCGCGGCGCGTGGATTTGGAAGCTACTCGCTAACTGTTTAATTAGTCTAAGTCCAAAACGTAACTATAGGAGCATGCAAAGATAATTAAGTGTTTGGACCTATTCTACTCGAGTCAAGCAGGACCTAGATCTAGGAGCTCAATCCACAAAAGAAAATGAAAAATAAACACAAAACCGGAAAATGACAGCGATGAAAACGCGGCAAAACTGCGGTGAGCCCCCGGGTGAACAAACACCCGGAAGTTAGGCCCGAATGTCTAAGTCCAAGTCTTAGTGTACCTGTATTATTACAATTTAAATGAATCACTCTCTCACAAAATAAAAGAAAAGCTAACTAATCACTCTCTCTCTCACTCCTTGCTCTCTCCTGCCGGCTTGGCTAAAGAAAAGCCGGCTCCACGTCCCAAGGTTGCGTCGGTCGCCTAGGCGATCCGCCTCGCTCCGCGGTCCCTCGCAAGAAGACAAAAAGAGATGGTCAGATAACTCAATCAAGATATATCAAAATGTGAGAAATGGAAAACAATGCTATGGTAAACAGTCACACAATCAATAAAAATGAACTACAAGCTGTTGCTCCCCGGCAACGGCGCCATTTGATTTAGCCGAAAATAGGTGGTCTTAAGTTCAGCACAAAGCGTGAACTCAGTCGTGTGTTGACCACGCTAAATCCTGCTAAGATCAACAATTAACCCACACTAAAAATCAACAATTAGAAATAAATGTGGAGTTAAAATTTATTTTTAACTCTGCACAAATGATGTACAGGGCAAGTATGCAGAGAGTTCGAACACAGGGAGCAAACAGTATAGTCCAAGCAAATGAGTGCACAAGTGAGTGTGTGTGTGGAGTGTCTACACTAAGCAAGCAAACAAAGCAATTTTTGTGGGTTTTTAATTTTTAATTTTTAATTTTTTTTTTATTTTTAATTTTATATTTCGATTTTTGATTTTCTGATTTTTATATTTTATATTTTATATTTTTTTTTCAATATTGTAAAGTAAAGGCGATATAATAAAAGACCAGGTAGAATATTTATAAAAGGGCACCAAAATACTCAAAAATTCAGAAATAAAATGTTTTTGGTATTTTTAGGGTTTTTTACTGTTTTTGTGATTTTTGGGGATTTTTCTAGGTGTTTTTGGTATTTTTAAAAGCTGAAATAAGAGAAAACAGTGCAAACAAGGCTGGCTGTGAGTAAAATGGAATCTAAAAATACCAACCAGTAGCAAAAATGTTTCACACTATTTTTCTAATAAAAGTAACAAAATCAGGAGTAAACAGAAGCTGAGTTTATATTTTTTGGATTTTTCTACTATTTTTTATATTTTTTTTGAAGTTTTTAAATGTTTTGAGATTTTTAGTGTTTTTCTTTTGAAATTTTTAATGATTTTTGTACTGACACTAAAGTAGGACAAAATAGACACTAGGTAATTTTTTTGGAATTTTTGGAGATGGTTTAATATTTTTTTGGTATTTTCTAAGCTAGACAGTGCACAAATAGGCTGTTTTTGATTTTTAATAAATATTAAAATAAAATGAAATCAAAAACTAAATATATGGCGTCAAAGTGCACCTATCCAGGAACTTAATCCTATTTTTGTGGATTTTTTGGGCTTAAGAAGATCACTCAAATAAATACAACAAGCATACAAATGTTAAACAGGCCTGGCAAGGGCATAAATGCAATATTCAAAACATCCAGGGGCTAACATGCAATTTTCCACAAAATATTACACTATATATTCAAGTTTTGGAACCAAAAAGCAATTACAAAAGCCGCTGGGGTATGCCCACAAATTACCCACCAGGGCGCGTGACTAGCACGCGCCTGGGAGGGACTGGAATGCAATATCAGAGAACCCAGGGGGCTTAGTTGCAAAATAACCTAAACTTTTACACTTATCGCCAAAATTTTAGGACCAAAAAGAAATACCCAAACGTACAGGGGTTCCTCTGCAAAATGCCCCCACCTCACGTGTAAAGGTCACGTGAGGTGACGTGGCGGAGGACCTAAGTGCAAATATCAAAAGTTTGGGGGCCTACTTGCAAATATTACAAAATATTTAAACTACAGACGAAAGTTTAAAAACTAAATATTAAATACAAAAATGCGCAAGGGGTGAGTTGCAAAATACCCTCTTGCGCGCGATCCAACGGCGGATGGAGGGCCACTTAAACACGTGGCGCGTTGTGGACGGCCGATGGCGCTTCGCGGATGTGCGGCCAAGATTAGATCCTCCTGAGTTGATCTGACGGTCGAGGCTGAGGAAGATCCAACGGCAACTGTGCGATCTGGGACTCCTCCTCGATCCAACGGCTGGGAAGAGGGTTGCAAGAACGGGGAAGAACGCCGGCGAAGGTGAGCTTCTCCGACCTCGATCTCCCTCCTCCGGCGACGAATGTGCTTCAAAATGGCCGTGGAGGCTCCTGGGGTCGTCGTCTACCTCCTGGGGGCTACAAAATGCCTCGGCGACGGCCGAGGTGCTCAGGCGAAGGTGGCGGAGCTGGGAGGCTCGGCTGAACTCCGGTGAGCCTCAAAATTGCTCCCAGGCGCGATTCAACGCGCTTTGACTCTGCAAAAAGAGTTAGAAGGTCCAGGGCAAAGTGCCTGGACCTTTGGTGGACCTAAACTAAGCGCGAGGGGGGATGGTTGACGGTGGCCGGAGTTGCGCTCCGGCGATGATGGTTGAATGGGCGAAATACGTGATGGGACTTCTAATTTTTTTGGGGTTTTTGATGCTTATGCTACCAGGAACACAATGCAATAAAGAAATGGCGGAGTGGACGCCCTCGATGGCCGGAGCCAGAGGATGAAAGTTACCTCGACGCCGGCGGTTGGCGGAGGTGCTGGAGTCGTCCTCGACCTCGGACGCCTTGGCTGAGAGGCTCGCGGCGGAGCTGTCACCTCCGGCAAGACTTGGAGCGCAAGAGAGGCGGAGAGGGGTGGACCAAGGGGACTCGAAATTGATTTGAAAATGGGGGGTCGGTTTTATTTGGTTTGACCCCCGATGGCAGAGGTCCAAAGACCAAGGAAAATCTTGCAAATCTTGGGTCCGACGACCAAGATTAAGCTTGGGCGAGATAGGTGGATGGTTGGTGAAGATGTTTGCAGAAGGAAGTAACACGAAATCATGCAAGACTCGACTGGGAAAAAGCCACCAAGGTGGCTCAAAAACCAAGTCTGACAGGGGCTATAGGTGTAGGTCAGCTAGTTGACCGAAGTCAACTAGGGTTAGCACCTGGTTGGTCCACGTGGACCAACCAGGAAAAACCCTGGAAAAAATCTTTATTAATTCAATTAAAAAATAGTAGATGGCCGAATTAAATAAAAGTTATAAAATAAAAAATGTTCAAAATTTTATGTAGTATTTTATTCTGATTTTTATTTATTTTTATGACATATATTTTTACAAGTCACCTTTTTAACCCTTTATAGGTATAATACCTGTGCATTTTGATATTTTATTTTATTTTATGTATTTTTAATCTCCTTATTTTTATTTAGTATTTTATAAAATTATAACATACTTTTATATACATAAGTATATTTTCATTTTATTTTTCTGAGATGTTTTGTGTATTTAATAAAATACAAGTGTATTCTGTATAGGTATAAGTACATATAGTATACCTATGTATTGAATATATACAAGTATTTAATTTTTGTTTTTTTTTTTTTGTACTTTATTTCAATTTTAATGCACATATATAGTATATGTAATATTTACAAAATTAAATTAAAAAAATAAAAATGAATAAATAATGAATAAAGAATAAATTGAATATTTTATTCAGTACAAGTGTACAATAGGGGTCCAAAACTCAACTTTCAAACCGTAGCTCCGCCAAATGCGAAACCACCATCATTGGATAGAGTATTTTATTCTATATACAATTAAAGGTGAGTACACTGCATTTGGAGTTGTCGTTTGTGAGATACGGGTCTGGGAAGTTGGGATTTTGGATTCTTATTCAGACCAGAACTTTTTATCTGTACATTCTTTTTCTGTGAAATCAATTTTGTATTTTTCTTTATGACTTTATCTACAACTTTCATGTACAAAGTTTCTTAATTTGATGTATAAAAAGTGGAACCAAACATAGGTCCCAAAATGAATAAAGAATGAATAACAAGTATAGGTATTTTGACTGTGTTTCTGACCTTATCTCCCCCTACTTTATTCCTTGTCGACCTATTCATCCAGATGCCTAGGTCTCGGGGGTTTTGAGTCATAAAATATTTACAATATTTTATTCTTTTTCTTTTCTTTATTTATTCTATAATTTTGGCCTTAATTACAGTATTTTATACACTGTTGAGATGCACATGCATGAATGCTAAGATGCTCTATTTAAGGGTATTTACAAGCATTTGCTAGGGTTTTCGGTGCCAAAATGATAGAATAAAGATGATGAAATGTGGATTCATCAGTCATCCACATACATTAACATGATGGATCTTCTCTCACCAGTCTTTGTTATGAACAAAGTGTGATCCTCATTAACCTCTTTGTATCCATTTCTGATCATTACCACACGAAGACGTTCAAACCAAGCTCTTGGAGATTGTTTTAGCCTGTACAATGCTCTTTTTAATCTGCAACACTTATCTCTTTTTTCAAAACCAGGTGGCATTTTCATATAGACATCTTCTTTAAGATCACCATTCAAAAATGCATTTTTCACATCCAATTGATACATATTCCATGAAAAATATGCAGCTAGACAAATAACAACTCTGATAGTATTCATTTTTGCCACAGGAGCAAACGTCTCAAGATAGTCTATCCCATATTTCTGACTATATCCCCTGGCCACAAGACGAGCCTTGAATCTATCAATTTTCCCATCCACAGCATATTTTATCGTATAGACCCATTTGGAGCCAACCAAATGAACATCTTTAGGAACATCAACAACATCCCAAATATCATTTTTCACCAATGCATTCATTTCTTCCATCATAGCATTCCTCCATTTTGGATCATTTTTGGCTTCCTCAACAGTTTTAGGAACACGGTAAGAATCCAATGAGGTAATGAAACATAGGTATCTCAGACTCATCTTGGTGTAGGCAACAAACTTTTCCACTGGATATCGAGTAGAGGCTCGAACAATTCTAACAACCTTCCTCGTTAGCTATGGGACGATCATCATATAAACTACTCGTATCATTAGCAACCATTGGTTGAGAAAGAGAGATATTTTCAGGACTTGGATCATCTGAGAATAGATTTAAATCATGATTTTGTTCATTTTCTACTTCATTGTCATTTTCTCTATCTTGCCCACTGTTTTCACCCACATGAATAGTTTCTTGTTCACTGCTTGAGGGAACATTGACATCATGGTTTGTTACAGTTTCTTTCTTGTTGTCAGCTTCTCTAATCTGGCTACTGCTCTCATCCACATGACTAGTCTCCTGGGCATCACCAAGAAAGTAAATCCCCTTCTCATTTTCCTCAATTTCCATAATGACAGACTCCCCCTGAGGAGAATTCTTAGAAAAATATGATTCATTCTCAAAGAAAGTAACATCCTTACTTACATGAAGACGGCGTGCCACAGGGTCATAACACTTATACCCCTTCTGCATTACTGAATAGCCAAGAAAGATATACTTGATTGCACGTGGATCCAACTTTCGCAAACCTGGTCCGGAGTTATGAAGAAAGCAGACACATCCAAAAACACGAGGATCTAAACTGAAGGGAGAATTGTCCGGATGGATGACCGAAAAAGGAGTTCTCTTCCCAATCACGATAGAAGGTGCCCTATTGATCAGATAAGCAGCAGTCAAGATAGCCTCTCCCCGAAACAATTTTGGTACATTTCGCTGGAGCAATAGTGCTCGGACGACATCCAACAAGTGACAATTTTTCCTTTCAGCAACTCCATTCTGTTGTGGCGTGTAACTGCATGAGGTCTCATGAATGATACCCTTTTCATCAAGAAAAGTCATAGAGATCCTTCCAGATATTCTTTTGCATTATCAGTCCTGAGCGTTTTAATTCTTGTTGCATACTGAGTGCCAATCATATTTGTAAAGCTTTTAACAACAGCAGGAACTTCACTTCTATTTTTTAATAGGTACACGTAAGTATTCTTTGAAAAATCATCAATGAAAGTAATATAGTACTGAAAGCCACCAATACTCTTCACACTTGACGGTCCCCAAACATCATAATGTACCAGCTCAAATGCACAAGTAGATTTACTGGTAGATGTGGGATATGTAGTACGTGTTTGTTTTGCAAACTGACAGACCTCACATTGCAAGGCATTCTCAGATAGTCCAGAAAAAATCTTAGGCATCAACCTATGCAGAGAGGAAAAATTGACATGACCCAGATGCTCATGTCATTTTTGAACTAAAGTTAAGTTGTCCTTCTCAAGTTTAGATTTCATCACAGAGTTAAAGGGCTTACCCCACTCGAGCTGGAAGACGATATAGACCATCCTCAACTAATCCAATTCCAATCTTCTTACCTGTCTTCAAGTCTTCTAGAATACACGACTTTTGATCGAAAATCAACCTGCAGTGTAACTCTTTAGTGATCTTACTGACTGATAGAAGATTAATTGGGAAATCAGGAACATGAAGTGCATCAGTAAGAAGGATTCGATCTACAATAGAAATCATTCCTTTTCCAGCAACGGTAGCCGGAGACCCATCTGCCACAGTAACTTTCTCTCTGCCGGATGAAAGCTTATAATCATGGAACATTTTCGAGTCACCTGTCATGTGATCGGATGCACCACTGTCGATAATCCACTCAGACTTAATAAAACAAGTATTGCTGGTTCTCATTACAGTATCTGTCAAATTAACAGTTGTAGACTGTAACGAACCATGTCCTTTTGTAAACGATTTCTCCAAAAAGGATTGCAATTCCGTAATTGTATCCATTTGAATTTCAAGGATAACTAACCACAAAAAAATACGGAATAAATAACGAGAAGCAACAACGCCAACCTGGGAACAAGGACACTGAGAGGTCACACGTGCAACCTTTGACTAGAAACTCAGGCTGGTATAAGCAGATATACAGGAAGGTACACTCGCAACAGCAGAAGACCACTTCCGTTCACCTCTCAACCGTGATTTCCAACTCAGACGGAACCCTCCACAGAATCACGGGAAATAAAAAATCCACACTGTTCATTTGTTGAAATCCAGACACTGAAAATAGGAACAATATATTCCCTTGCAATTTCTTTAATGAAATAAATTGCTGCAAAAGTTTCTGGAGTTCCTCAAGATATATAACATGATAGAGAGTGAAGCCTTTAGGAAGGCACATGACCTCGCAAGGGGAGGCGCAGAACCTCACAAGGGGAGGCAAATATGAAACTCCTATGTACCCCTTCTCTCTGGCAGAAATCACCGCACCGTTGTACTTCGCAGACCAATATGCCATAAACCGAATGACTATATGCACGAGATGTGGGAACAGAGGAAGATTGTGGAGGGCAGATCCTCAACAATCTTAAAACTTCACAACCAAAAACTGTTGGCTATTTGTTTAATGCACTCCACCACATGATGATCGGCATCATACAATCACATATATTACGCATCTAAATTATCACAAACAGTGGAAACACATATACCATTCATAATATATATATACCTCAGTGGGCAATACTCTCCACCTGGGCCTCGTCGAACACTATGGTGATCCTCTCAGTCGACACAGGAATCAAAGCACACACACAAGGAAAGGCCGCAGAAACCGGAGAGGACGCGCACACGACGGCTGGAGGCGCAAGCGGCTGGAGGCGTATGCGTCGTCGCGTGTAGGTTCCAGGGGTCGCGCGCAAGAAGCAGAGGTCACGCAGGGAGCGCCTGGAGGCGACCTGGGGTCGCGCGCAGTGAGCGCACGTGCAGGAGGGCGCCTAGTGTAGGCAGCGCGACGCACAGGCCCGGAGGCAGAAGTCACGCAGGGGGCGCGCGTAGGAACACGCGCAGGCAGATTGCACAGAAGAATCTCCAAGCAAGAACTTGATGAGAAGAGAAATCAAGCCCTAATTAGGCTTTGATACCATGTTGAAGATAAAGATTAAAGAACAAGAAGATGAACACCAGGATGTACGTGGAAAATCCTACGGAGAGGGAAATATTACGGGGGCACGCACAAACCCTAATCTCTCTCACACGAGATTAGGGATACTCTCTTCACTACTCATTCATAAAAAGGGGGGGGGGATGAGTACAATATATAGAGAGGGATGGGTAAACGGTCTCTCATCCAAAGATCCGTTTACCCATATACATGTAATCACTCAACAATCATGAACTCCAATTTTCTTCATAGCCCGTGATTTTTCCCAACTGCACATATGTGTGTTTTCCTCATAAATCGTCGTCTTCTTTGTACAATTGCTTATGGATTCATGAATTGTTTTTCTATAAATTCATATACCATATGTACACTTATGCTAATTTATAAAGTATGTTTGTCATTTACATGTATTATATACACATCTGATATCAATTATTATTTATAGATATCATGTCCCTATGTATATGCATGTGTATATTTATGTGATATTTACATCCGTAGCTCTGAGTAATTTTGTATTTTTGTATATAACCCTTAATAATCACGAATTACGAAAGAAACTCTGAATAGTCACTTTGTCTGATATAACTCTCCGTTAGTTTAATATATTAACTTAATCAGACCATCGAGTTAATATAATACATCTTCAATCCGACAGTTATGAATTAAACTAAAAGAAGAAGAACACCTCCGACCTCCAACGTCCTTTCCAGCCCCTTCTCCGCCCACACTCCTTCCTTCTCCGGCCACTTCCGCTCTCGTAGTAGGCGACAATGAACCTTTGTCACCCTCTTGTGCTGACCCATATCCTGCCCCACTTCATGCCACATCTTCCGCCTCTTCCAACCCCCCTTCCAAACTCCGTCGCCCCTCCACCGCCCCTTGTGATGAAATTCCTCCGGACTATGAGTGTAAATATCTCTATATTGAGAATGATACTGATGTGAGTGTTACATAATCCTTATTCATTTCAAAATATGAATAAAATGTGGAAACGAATACTGACAACATGGAAAATGTATTATCATACTATCAAAAATAAATATAGATATAAAATAGATATGATTCGAATACGAATAACAACAGAAATGCTTTATAGATTACTTTAATTATACATGGTGTCACCGATTACTTCCCCGATATCGCAAACTATCAGGAAGTTGTGTTAGCGTTTGTATCCCCTCTTCCGATGCTTTTTGTTCATCTATACTTCAGCGTCCTCATTTGGGAATTGTGCGATTACAAATTCGTAATTGATTGCATCAATCTGGGATAAAAGGTGATAAATTTATCTTTAGCTAGAATATTGTGACAACAATTTGGTCAATAGTCAATGACTACTATATAGAAAATTTTTGTTTCACTACTTTATATGAAATTATTTTTGAAATTGCAATTAGGAAGTATACAAAATTACTTCAAAACAGATATAATTTAAATTCATTGGATAATGAGTTGATTTATTTTTTATAGTTATTTTTATCTATTATTAAAATAGTTATTTATATTGATTTGATTACTATAACATTCTTTATTCATGGGTACTCAAGGATAACTCATAAGGAACGGATCCTCCGCTATGTAACGCATGGAATCCATTGGATGAAGATTGGACGTCGTTCAGAGAGAATCTGTAACGGAACGGGTCGGGACGACCGACGGAAGCATAAAACATTGAGTCACCCGATCGAATTGTTACGGGACACTTGCATGGTATTCAATGAGCAGATAAAATACTCATTCAAAAAAGTCCATTACTCTAAAGAGTTCCATTAATACATTCCAACAAGGAAAGTGCGAAATGAACTACGAAATAAAATAACATAACAATGTTCCAGTGGGCATAAAGACATCCTTCCGTAAATAATCCATCAATGGTCTGTACCGGTTCAACTTCACGTGATAATAAGTCTCCTTGATCTGGAAATAATTCAATGCTCGTATTCCCCTGAAAAAAACAACAACACATGTTATGAGCCTAACGCTCAGTATGTGCCGAGTTGGGGTCAAGCCAACTATCGCGGAAAAACAAGTCTCCCTAAGCTAACTTTACATTTTTAAAACATAACCTCTTCTATACAATCAGTTATCAACACAACTATACAAATTGCATAATTATCTTATTGCATGTGATACTAACTTGTTCTCATGTACTATCATTATGCGACTCATAATTTCACATAAACATGCATACGGAAGGTATTCCTTGTGAAGACTTCCGTTAAAGTCATAATTACATTTATACCCATAAAATTGGCCATATTTGCATATACGCCTTAACATTTTCATAATTTTCACATATACCCTCAGAATTTTTCTGTAGTTGCATATATGCCCCAGAACAATCATAACACTTGCATAATGCCATTACTTGGCCATAGTTGCACACATGTGCCTTAGCAATTTCAGAAACTGTACACATACCATTGGTTTGTTTAGTGGTTAAAGTTGTCTTAATTGTTACTTCTTAATGGCTTTGGTGGCTTTGGTGGCTTTACCGCTGGCACAAGCGGTTCATACTTGACAGTGTAGCTACAACTGTAGAGGACTTATCTTTCGCCTCAATCGGTTCCTTGAACCGTATGCCCCATGCGGCGTTGCCCCTTGGGCCTACGATAATTGGACTCTAGAGGTGGCTCCCACCATTAGGTGTAGCACTTAGCTCTGCTTATCATTATCATGCTATTATTCATGTTAAGGAATTCCAATTCTTCCTACATTGCACAACTAATGGTTTATGGTGAATGATCACTTACCCATAATTCAAAATAAAGAAAAATATATGATACCCAAATTCTCAAATTCACCGTTGATAATATTTGGAAAGAAAAGCATAATACCAGCATCAATTAACCATTTTCAAAAGAGTAAGCGATACAAGTAAAATACCAACTGTTGATAATATTTCAAACAGATAATCTTTTCAATTCTCTATAATATTATACGTCAAAAAAAACTGCCAGGACCATAATATTTGTCTAACTTTTCTTAACATTTATCTACACATGCATGCTTGATTTGTTTGCAGTGTTACAAAGCTCGTTTCGACAATACACAAAACTAACACAGTAAATAAAAGTTGAGAAGTTAATAAGAATTTAGTGCATGAATTATATCAAGCGTCTCCACAAATCTTGTGTACCCGCGTATTATGATTTTAATAACAACAATATATCATTGTTCTGTCCTTTTTTTTTTGGTGCAGTAAAAGATCACAGAAACATACGTTTACGCTAAACTAAATCATTTTTCCGAAGAATAATGTCATTAGTATCATTAGATGATCTTGCCGTTAATTCCCTGGCTATTAATACGAGAAATAATTAAGGTCATCACATATATCCTTAGTTATATACATCACGAGATAAGAAGAATCAGATGTAACATATGTGACTCAAGTTACACATATAGGTCAGATTACAAACAAAAACGAAGAAAATTAGATTATATTTAATTAATATAACAAGGCATGTGCATCATGGCATCATCAATATCCACTCTTAACGTGCATAAGTTTCATATGTTAGCCTAAGTTTTTTAATCAATATAATGATAATGTCCGAGAAAATACGTCCTTACCGTTAAAACTAGAGGTTCGAAAATAAAAGAATCAATGTATACCATTTTCTTGATGAGCATGAAACGAACGTAATCGTATAAAGGTGCACATTTTCAATGTTTGTCCAATGCGATATAATGACGTTACGTTTCTTGATTTAGCATCATGCTAATATTTTTGAAACACAAAATCCATGATTCCTTTAGGTTGCCGTTAGCAACATCGGGCAAACAATTCCATTCCGCAACCTCGTTCTTTATAAAACAAATCATGCACAACAACGATTATCTTACTTATACCGTAACGTTCCTATATGTTCGACACATACCTCGAGTTGACGAAAATATAGCTACTAGATCTCTACGTGCCTTTCCTTGATCTCAAGCCGACGTGCTCCTCTACCGGATTGGCGCCGACGTTCTCTGCGACGGGAACAATTCTTCCGGTGAGATCTCTCTCTAACTCTTCTTCTCTTTTTTTGTAAGAAGCAAGTGATGTGGGGGAGGGTCTAAAGGGGTTTTATGCCTCTAAATGAGACAATTAATGGGTTAATTATACCCATTAATTTTTGAATAAATCATGCTATTAATTAGGGAATAAAGAAAGGAAGTAATGCTGGAAAAAAAATCTCCAGCCGTTACAATCTACCACCCTTAAAAAAAATTCGTCCTCGAAATTCCTTAATAAAGGGACATACCGAAAAGCTGCGGATGCTCTCCCGCATTTCGCTCTCTAGCTCCCAGGTGGCTTCCTCCTTCTGGTGATGTCGCCAGATGATCTTGACCATCGGAACCATTCGTCGACGAAGTTGATGGTTTCTACGATCGACTATGCGGACAGGTTTCTCCTCGAAAGTGAGATTGGGTTGAATGTCGAGGACCTCGTGCTCGATAACGTGCGAAGGATCAGGAGTGTACTTCCTTAGCATAGATACATGGAATACATCATGTAGCTTCGAGTATTGAGGTGGTAATGCAATACGGTACGCCACCTCTCCGATTCGTTGTAGAATCTCAAAAGGTCCTATGTATCGAGGAGTAAGTTTCCCCTTCTTGCTGAATCGCAATACACCCTTGGTTGGGGAAATCTTTAAAAACACGTGATCTCCAACTGCAAAACTCAACTCTCTTCGATGACGATCTGCATAAGACTTCTGTCTACTTTGAGCTGTCAACAATCTCTTCTTGATTAGCTCAACACCTTGCTTGCTGATCTGGATTAGTTCCGATCCCAAAATATACTTCTCACCAACATCACTCCAACAGGAGGGTGATCTGCAAGGTCTCCCATACAATGCCTCATAGGGAGCCATCTTGATGCTCGAATGATAACTGTTATTATAAGCAAACTCTACTAATGAAAGATGTCTATCCCAGCTGCCTGCAAAATCTAGAGCACAAGCTCTCAACATATCTTCCAGCGTCTGGATTGTCCTTTCTGACTGACCATCAGTCTGCGGGTGGAATGAAGTGCTGAACTTTAATTGAGTTCCCATAGCATCTTCGAAACTTTTCCACAAACGAGACGTGAATCTAGTGTCCCGATCTGACACAATTGATGTAGGAACACCATGTAATCTGACGATTTCATTCACGTACAATTCAGCTAGGCTATTTGTCGATTGATCCAAGCGGATAGGTAAGAAGTGAGCCGACTTGGTCAATCGATCAACAATCACCCATATTGTCTCATAACGATGTTTCTTGATCTTGGGTAGACCTGTAACAAAGTCCGTTGTTATATGTTCCCACTTCCATTCAGGTATCTCTAAGGGTTGAACAGGGCCTGCATGTCTCTGATGTTCAATCTTGATCTGCTGACACACCAAGCATTTTATAACAAAAGCTGCGATGTCATTCTTCATCTTCGGCCACCAGAAATTTCGTTGCAGATCCTTGTACATTTTTGTCGTACCTGGGTGGATGGTGTACATCGACCTGTGGGCTTCATCGAGAATCTCCTGCCTCAATTCGACATCATTGGGAACCCATAATCTGTTTCGGTACCTTATAACTTCATCAATTCCAATTGCGAAATCGGAACCTTCTTTCTTAGATGCCTCCATCATTTTAGGAAGATCAACATCAATTTTCTGTGCTGCCGTGATCTTCCCAATTACCTCGGGTTGGATTCTAAGGCTTGCAAAAGATATCTTCCTTTCTTCACTTAAGAAAGGTTTCCAGTCTTCAAAATCTTTCATCATCTTCCACTGCAGTTTCAAGCTAGATAGCCTGCCTTCTCACTTTCGACTTAATGCATCAACAACGACGTTTGCTTTTCCAGGATGATAGTTAATGGAAAAGTCGTAGTCTTTTAGGAACTCCAGCCAGCGTCGCTGCCTCAAATTAAGTTCCTTCTGAGAGAAAATATATTTAAGGCTCTTGTGATCACTGAGCACCTCAAACTGTTCACCATAAAGGTAATGACGTCAAATTTTAAGAGCAAAGACTACCGCTGCTAACTCCAAATCATGAGTATGGTAGTTTCTCTCTTGTGGTTTTAATTGTCGTGAGGCATAGGCAATGACTTTCTCATTCTGCAAAGGACACACCCGAGTCCCGTGCCCGATGCATCTGTATACGCCACAAAGCTTCCACTGCCTAATGGTAAAGCCAAAATCGGAGCTGTAGTCAGTTTCTGCTTTAATTCCTGAAAACTTCGTTCACACTCCTCAGACCAAACAAACTTCACATCCTTTCGGGTGAGCTTCGTTAATGGTAGCGAGATCCTTGAGAAATTCTGAATGAATCGCCGATAGTATCCGGCCAAGCCGAGGAAGCTACGGATCTCAGAAATATTTCTAGGCTGACTCCAATTCATCACAGCTTCTACCTTAGCTGGATCTACCTCAATGCAATCCTTTGATACCACATGATCAAGGAATGCAACTTTATTCAGCCAAAAGTCACACTTAAAGAATTTTGCGTAAAGCTGGTGTTGTCGCAGGGGTTCAAACACAATCTGCAGGTGCACTCGGTGTTGCTCCGGATCAGATGAATATATCAAAATGTCATTTACAAACACGATGACGAACTTGTCAAGGTATTCTCGGAATACCCTATTCATTAGCTCCATAAAAGCTGCAGGTGCGTTAGTAAGACCAAACGACATGACCAAGAATTCATAATGGCCGTAGCTCGTTCTGAAAGCGGTCTTTGATATATCCTCCTCTTTTATACGGAGTTGATGGTAACCCGTACGTAAATCAATTTTTGAGAAGACTGTTGCTTCTTGCAACTGATCAAATAAATCGTCGATGCGAGGTAGCGGGTACTTGTTCTTTACCGTTACTTTGTTCAGACCTCGATAATCAATGCAGAGTCGGAGAGATCCATCTTTCTTTTTCACAAAGAGAACGGGTGCTCCCCATGGGGAAATACTGGGACGTAAAAATCCCTTATCCAATTGTTCTTGTAACTGCTTCTTTAGCTCCTCAAGTTATGCAGGGGCCATTCTGTATGGAGCTTTAGATATCGGTGCCGTCCCCGGAATAATATCAATGGAGAAATCCACCTCTATGCAAGGAGGTAGTCCAAGAAGATCGTCTGGAAATACATCGGCAAAATCTCAGACCAAATCTAACTCTTCAATACGTGCCTGCGACGATTCAGTGCTAATTATACTAGCTAGATATGCGGTGCAACCTTCGGCTAGTAGTTGGCTTGCTTGTAGAGAAGAGATAACCAATCACCCGCTCTTACTAGTGCCTCGGACGACTATCTCCTTATGATTTGGTCTGCTCAGGACCACCTTCTTCTCTCTACAATAAACTGCAGCATAATTCTCCCATAACCAATCCATGCCCAAGATGACATCATAGGTTGTGATGGGCAGTAGGATCAAATTAGCAGTGAGGGAGTCTTCTTTTATCACGACCGGTATGTCCTTTAAATACATACCCGTTGCTCTAATATCACCCATTGGTGAAGAAACGGTGAGTGTGTATGGAAGTTCAACAGGTTCAAAGTTCAATTTTCTTGCAAAACTACTTGAAATAAATGAGTGCGTGGCTCCCGAATCAAAAAGAACATGGCATAAATGACTTGCAATGAGAAGGGTACCTTCTACGGTTGTGTAGGCATCCTCTGCATCCTCGTGTGTGATGGCAAACACCCTTCCCGATACCTTCTTCTTCTACTCGAATGGTTTCCTCTGATCCTTGAGCTCTTTCTTGCAGTCTTTAATGAAATGTCCCTTTTCTCCACACCTCAAGAAAGCTCCTGTCAATTTGTAGCACTCGTCCGGATGTCTTCTTTCACAATGCGGACATATATCCAACACATGTTTTCTGTTGGTTGGAGCCTCATCAGTTCTTGTCTTCTTGACATTTACTGCACTATGACGCTTCTTGTCATTGTAGCTTGGCTTGTGAGGGCGCTTTCGAGGGTTCACTTGTTGCGTCCTCCGATATGCTGCATCAATTTCTACGCTTGCAGCAACTGCATCAGATAGGGTCGTGGGACCCCTAGTGAGTACTCTAAGGCTCAAACCGCCATTCAAACCTTCCACAAACTTTCTCGCTCGCTGCTTTTCATTTGTACAGATTCCCTTGCCATATTTTTCCAGTTCCTGAAACCTTACAGCATACTCGTGTACCGTCATGCTACCCTGCCGAAGATCTATGAACTCCTAAAACTCACGAAGTGTGGGTGTGGTATATAAGTGGTGGGGATTACTACTTGGCAACTTGGGCTTAAGCATTTTGGGTGGTTGTCAACGGGTCCATCTAGGCCCGTACCCAACAAGTTGTCAGGGCCAGTTTTCCTCGATAACGAACCGGGGACCTAAGCCCGTGATGTTACAGAATCGGGGATAATTGGCATGCATCTCAATCATCATCCAACGGATCCTCTGCGTTACAACATCTGTTGTAACTCGTATCCCATTTCTTACAATGAATAATGAATTCTACAAACAACAATTCTAATCAGAGCGGATCTATCCGTTGACCCTGTAATACAGTTGGAGGTGGGTTATATGTGAATGGAGGCATGTACCCAAATAATTATTTTAGAGGACTAGTATAACATTCTTTGTTCACGAGTACCACTCAAACTATTCTCGGTTGCACTCATTCGACAAACTTTACCGTGTGAGATGTCCTTTATTTTCAACATAAACTTTTCTTAATTGTATTTTAGAAGTCATCACAAATTTAGACTTTGCATTATCAAGTGGTAATGCACATCATATTTCTTTAGTAAATTAAGTTCCTTCAGCCATTCTCATTACTGCCATTTCGTTCTCTTCTGGTGATGTAAAGCAGGACATCTATATCAGAGGGGGAAAATTTATAATTTGCATATAATTATAAATCTCATATGCCTATTGTTCATATTACTAAGCATCAGTACTGGCATTCATCCTCAGGACTTTCGCCGTGATTAGAGCCACGCAGGTCATCGACGGAATGAAGACCAGGTCGGGGATCAGATTAAGCCTGAACTTGTTCAGCTGCGGCATGCTGCCTCCTGCTCTCTTGAGAATCATCGCCGCGGGCGGCGCGAGGATCCCTGTCATCACGATCACGTTGTCTGGCGGTGCGATGGTCAAGTGCTCCGTAAGAAGCTCTGCGAGGATCTTCTTCTTCTCCTCTACGCCATTTTGCTCTTTCCATCTATTGTAGTATTCCTGCATCGAATCTCTTTATCTGTATCCAACCATCTGCATCTTAGGCAACGACTGATGCGAAGTGATACGAAATCTTACCTTTATTTTTTCGAGTTTTGGTGCTCGGTACCGATCACCTGGCATGATTAAATTGAATTTGCTGGAAATTATAGAGGAAAAAACATTAATCCAACTCTATAGATTATTTTTTTTATCGAGTTGAAGAGCAAAATTATGCTGCTGATCTTCACTTGCAAGCATCGACGAAGGAGATGTGAAATTCTTCGAAGGTGCAGATGTTCTTGTTGAAAAATTGATCGAAAATCTTGTCCGTGGAGAGTGCAGTTGCTGAAGAAAATCCTGAAACGCAGATGCTGAACAAGGATGAATCCTTAATCAAGTACTAAAAGTCTCAAATTAGTGTTTTCTGATGCGACGAGTTCGGTATTGTTGTTGATTGAAGTAATGATATAAACAAATCAAACTTGAGCGAATCTACCGAATTTGTGTTCATTTGATCAGTGGAACATGGGTCTCAACCGAGTTCATTGATGCGGTGACGGTGAGATCGCAACGCGGTGTGTTCGATCACTTTTGGATTTTCTTAACTCATGCAAGATGATACCCAACATGATCATCGTTCGACTAGAATCGCTTCATTACAGGGATCCTAATCATATCTCAAAAATCCGCACGAAGATCCAGGTCAACGAAGATCCTTTTACAAATTGCATCGGACCCTAATCGGATTGGATTTTCAAGACATATCTCAACAAAAAGGATGCAAAACACGAGAAATCTGAGAATGGCACATAATTAATTAGTTAGTTACCACCGAGGGTCTTCATCAAGCTGAGAGGGATGCCCATGGCCGGAGGCGAAGAGGAGGAAGATTTGAGAATGGCACATTGTTACCATGTTTGGTATCGGCCTATTTATACCATGAGATGGAGAGAGAGGAAGGTGTGCAGTAATAAGATGGGAATAATATGCTGTGCCTTTCTTCCTCTCGTTGTTTCTGTCTTTGCTTGTTCTTCCCTGCGATCTTTCCTGTTGTTCCTGTCCTTGGGGATTGGAAGTGAAGGATTGTCGAGGAAGATCGGTTGCGACAACTAAGTGGGTGATCGAATCGAATCTGAGTGAATCTACCTAGATTCGATTCAGCTCGTTTAGCGTATGTATCTCAAGGTTTACGTTAGAGTCCCTATAATGGAGATGGCATTTAGGTTCCGAACTGTTGAGTTGTACTGCCAAAATGGGCCTAAATGGGTAAACGGATCTTTCAAAATGGGATCCTTGATCATCTTTCATAACCATACGCCGTTGTTCCTCAGACTCAATTACATGATAAATCTCCTCAATATCAGACCCAATCCCACCTGTCAGAAGTTGACTTCTGGTTGCCTCAAACTCAGCATTCAGTCCTCCCAAGAAGATGAAGATTCTCTGCTTCCAAGTCTCGTCCCAGTATTTTTTTTGATCAACAGGGCTAGTCCAGGTATCATCACAGTAGTAATCAATCTCCTCCCACTTGGTCTTTAACGAAGCGTAATATCCAGCAACAGTTAGCTCTCCTTGCCTCATGGTATAAACATCCCTGCTCAATTGATACATACGGATGTCTTGCTTCTTTTGACCATACATGCTCTCAAGGGTGAGCCATTGGTCTCTAGCCGACTTCTTCCGAAGAATCAGAGGTTGAATATCAGAGGACACTGCATTGATAATCCAGTTCCGGCATTGGCTATCTTCAATGTACCATTGGTCATATAACTTATCAGTGACCGCAAGAATTTTCTTCCGACCGTCGATATATCCTCCCCTACCACGTGAAGCAAGGGCAACCTCCATTGCCGCAGACCACATCAGATAGTTGTTTTTTGTCAACTTCACCGTAGTGACATTAGTCGGAACATTATCCATCTTAATAGTTATCGTATCAGCAATATCTTCTGAAGCCATGACGAACTCGGAACAAGCTTATGGAGATATCAATAATCAACTTCAGAGAAAAAAGAAAGAGCCAGAGAATACCACAAAGACAACTTGCACAATATTCAGCCAAAGACTTGGTCACAGCAAGGCTTGGTCTGGATTCACGAACAGGTGTTGGATTCGAGAACAGGGCCTGGATTACCAAACAGGGCCTGGATTCAACCCTCCACCAAAGGCTGGATTCACACAATCACACCAACGTATGGATCCACGAACAGGTGCTGCAGATGTGAGGCACTCGCGGGGGCCTTAGGGCAGGGCACGGCAGGCACTCGCGAGAGGCACCCGCGGGGGCTTGCAGGGCGCCAAGGGGCTGGCAGGCGCAGACGCGCACGCAAGGCGTGCAGTTGGAGATTGAAGGGCGCGAGGAGAGTGGAGGCGGAACCGCGCGTGGCCAGAGTCGATTCCCAGCAGATCAATCCAAGGGCGCGATGGGTCGATCCCCAGCAGATCGATCCAAGGGCGAAATCGCGCGTGGCCAGAATCGATCCCCAGCAGGTCGATACCAAGGGGCTGATCCCAGACGCGCGTGGCCTGGAGGAGATCGATCCCCAGCAGAGTCGTCAGGAGGAGGTCGAACCGCGCGTGGAGGCGAAGCCGCACGTGGCGAAATTGGAAACTGTGTGTGCAGGCAGCCGTAGAGGGGAACGCGACACCGCGCGAGGAGGAAAATGAACAGGGGGGGCACGCAAGGGCAGCGGAAGGGGGTGCCGTGCACAACGGCGGTGGTGACGGCGCACCCAAGCACCTTGCACGGGCAGTCGATCGAAGAGACAACAACGAAGGGAGCCTTAATTTGGCTCTGATACCAAGTTGGAAGAGATAATTAAGAACATAGAGATTAACACAAGGATTTACGTGGAAAACCCTACGATGAGGGAAAAACCACGGGGGCACACATGAACCCTAATCACCTTCTCAAAGGGATTAGGATTCTCTCTTCACTAGGTTAATCAACCAAAAGGGGGGATAAGTACAATATATAGAGACGATGGGTAAACGGTCCCTCATCCAAAGATCCGTTTACCCATTTAGGCCCATTTTGGCAGTACAACTCAACAGGGTAAATAAAATCTTACATTTGAAGCTTAGATCCAATCTGTAATCGAAAAAATAGATCGTGTCGACTTGTTAGGTTAGGGGTCAGATAAAATCACTGACCACAAAAAATGCTCGAGTTCAAGTTGTCAAGCAGTCATTCTGTACTATTATAGTCTGCATCTGTTTCTGTAAGTACTAAAACTTTACAAGAATAATTTCCCATAATTCTCGACTTATTTTAAGACTTCAATTTTAGTTTCCTTTGGTTTGTCCATCTCGAATTTCCAATGGGGAACACATGGGAGTTCAAAATTGCCATCCAAAATATTACCTTCAGCTTTTGATATACTAGGGCTGCTAATTTTTACAACGGATGTGATTTCTACATGATACAAACTAAACATGCTTCTGTTTATTCCGAGTAAGAATAAAGTTCTACCCAAGAGGATAAGCCGCTGTTTTCACATAAGAATCTATCTACATAACATTAATGCAGGCAAAACTAATTACATTAGCCGCTAAAACAGACAAATTTTATCCTACTAGCGTCGAGGCCCTGCCCGTCGACAGCATACATCCTCGAGTGCTTCCGCGAAGAGACCGGAGAACCCTGCCATTGCCTGGAACAACCCGGGCAAACCAGTTTGTATGTTGTTCAGCGTCATCTCCCTCGTCGCCCAGATTGCTCTGGCATGCCTCGCCATCTCATCATCGACTTTCCTCCTGCAAGCTGCGATCTCCGTCTTCTTCTCAATCAGTGGATCACGTGCATCAAAGACCTGGCCATTGTCATCAAAACCTCTGTTGGGAAATCCCACGCCAACCATTGAGTAAGATCGGTAGTACTTCCTCTCAATGTTTCGTAATGTCAGTGTCTTCTTCTCGAGTTCCTTCGAGTATGCCTCCACCCGCTTCTTGATCTTCAACTCCTCTTTCTGTTTTAAGGATATGGAATGCACTACATTCACGAAGCTATTGATCGCTTCCGCCGCAACCGTATCAGGGAGCCTGTCCATCGCTTGCTTCCACTCGTCGCAGAAACTGGTCAGCTCAGAAGAGATCAGAGAAGAATAGTGGTCTTTATCTGACAGCTCATTGCTGACTTGTGAAAGCGTGAGCTTCAGCCAACCGTAGATGGATCTGACATAGTCTCTCTGGAATTTGACGAGGCGGACGAAACTGGAATGCCACTCAGAGACGGCAGACTCAAGGCGCGTAGCTTGCCGATGAAGGTCATCAGTCTCGACCGTTACTGAGTGATTCACAAGGCCACGAACCTGCTGAACAATGTGGTCTTGGACCTCGTGACACTGGTGCATTGCTCTCCACATCTGCAGGAATCTGCATCAGGGAATCAAAAGTCAAACACCAAGGAGAAAGTGCCGCGCATATTGTTGTTATGTGGTAAGAACTAAGAAGCGTGCTGAGCTTTCGAGACATCAATTGATCTTTATTTGATGGAACTGGCATCACAACACAAACTACAATGATGTAGATAACCTCTGTTCATAAAGAATAAGATGGTGGATTTACCCGCGACAAAGCTCGATGAGCTGAGGAGCAAGTTCGTCATCCCTGACTTTGATGATGGCCGACGAAGTTGTCGAGACAGCTTCGGAAGTTACGAGTATGAGCGACTGCAGTCTCTGTATTGCAGTTTTGGTTTTCTCTAACTTCAAAATATCTGCTCCCTTGTATTCTTGGCTCTGTAAGATGGACAGCTTTTTTTCGTGTTCAATCTTTGCTCCCTCTCTAGCCTGCAACCGTGAAATTCCTATAGTTTAATCATCAGCACACACAACAATATTATATGTTAAGGTATGACGGGCAGGGAGATTTCCGTATTCCATGAATCATACTTATCATTGTACTCAGTCAGGACCACAACATAATCCCAGCTAACATAAGGGAAGGGCAAATAATTCAACCCGTCTCGAGAAATGGCGTGCTTAAAACCAAGACTTGGATTCAGAAGCATAAATGTATCACTGGAACATATTAATTCGATAAAGTATGTAGTGTTGTCAATACCATATTTTCGAAGATCCTTCCATTTTAGATGCATCTTTAACATTCAGGTAGCAGTATACAATGACATTAATTTCTATACCAATACAAGGTGCTCGATTTATCATTACATGGTTTTTCTGATTTCTTCATCCATAAATAATCATAGAGATTATGGACTATTCACATTATTTTTTTGCATTCCAAATATAACCAACAAATAAATTGTCCTCAAGTCATTCCTAACTTCCCAAATCAAGGCGATGCAGGACAATAGTCTGATGCTTGAGAAGCCTAATGAGGGAATACTTTTGTTGAGAGAGAGAACTAATGACAGAATACTTCTTCCAGCATATGAAATTTATCGTTACTCAGGATGATGTGGAGCATCTTGATCATGCTAATTGAACCGATACAAGGACGTTATCAGTAAAGTATACCCAATTTATATCATAGTTACATATCACAACTCCACGATTGGCCTGCACCTACCAGAGCCACATGCACATCAATCATCGGTGCAAGCACATGGAACAAGTCGGAAGAAAAGGTGGACAATCCAGTCTCTGAAACAAACCATTTTATGGACACCCATCCAAGAATAACAAGTCCGAGTCCATCTAGCCGAATGTCATAATGGATGAGTCCAAATGTACCAGAACCACCAAAGCAATTTTCTAGATGCTTCCCTTTTGTTTTCAGTGCCTCAAACACTGATTCCAGACAAGAAAATAGAAAACAAACAAAGGTTGGCAACTTGTTGCTTTCATTTAGTCATCCAACCTGTACGATTCTCATTGCGGACAAATAGAAGAGAAACCAAGACTAGTAAAAAAATCCACTGAACTATTGAAGTTGCCAGAATGGCAGGCAGAATCTGCAAGTGTGCTATTTTCTGCAGCGTATATTACCAAGTAAACAAATACGCCCATCATGTAAAAATTGAGATCCTTTAGACACTAAACAAATCAGACAACTGACAAATTGGAGGGGGAAAATGGCTCTCA
Organism: Ottelia alismoides; assembly: GCA_037367405.1. NCBI lineage: Eukaryota > Viridiplantae > Streptophyta > Magnoliopsida > Alismatales > Hydrocharitaceae > Ottelia > Ottelia alismoides. The sequence goes on from JAZKJV010008224.1 coordinate 817,130, forward strand.
GGAGTTCCATAAAGACACATCTACTTCCATTAGCTGTTCCTGTTCAGACCACACCCACATGGCCACCCTATTCGTACAATCAAAGAGCAAATAGGGCCAAGGGAGAAAAAAACAAGGTGCCTCCAACCATATGGTCCAAACCTTCCCTAATCCAATAGGAAACCCCAAAAGACAACCCAATAGGCAATACTTACCACCCCACAATTTCATTCCCATGTTAAGGACCCATGTAAAAGACCACTCAACTTTCCCAATTGTTGGTTCTCCCACCAGATTCAGACCCTCTCCATTGAGATCTAGATCCATACATTTCCCGGCAAAACATTAACTTTTGGTACTTTAGACTTAATTTACAACATCAAACTTTACGTGCTAAACTCTTATATCATTAACTCTGTCCATGTTTATTCGAGTAACTTGAGGAGGCAGCTTAGTCGCTACATTTATTGCACGCAGTAACAAGTGACTAAGTTTGAACTCAGAACTTTGAGTGCGGTAAATTTTCATGGCAACAAGACATTATAGCAAGATGCTTTGTCAACTCAAACTCAAAATGGACAACTGTTGCACGCAGCGGAATCAAATGCGAGTCAAACAATCAAACAAGCAAGCACAAGACACAACAATACAAGATATATGAATTCCGCTCTTAACAAGGTTACTCCTCGATGATGATGGCGGGCCTCTCTTTATGGTGGTGAAACAATGTACAAAAGGTGGATAAAAAAATCTAACCCTAAGAGGGTCATATAATACACACATAAATCTGAAAAGTGAATGTTGTTTTGGGATGGTTATCTCTTATATTACAGGGATCAAATTCCGAAAACCTAGAGATTTCAAACCAAGTAATTGTAGATGATATATTGAAAATTAAAACAGCGGACAAAAAAAGCCCTCACAATTGCAAATTAACACAATATTTAACTTCCACGTTCCAACTTCCAACCAATAGAAACAGGGGACGATATAAAAATTAAAGCACTGTATCAAAATTACCTACCCACAATTATAAATTAACCAAACACGTTCACCTCCACGTTCTAAGCAAGGAACGGCATGTGTCGTAACAGATGGATGCGAGAGATTTAGGGTACCTTCACTTCCTCGTATAGCTTCTTCTCCCAAGCCAAGAGCCGATCGAGAGTGGAGCAGTGGCTCTTCCCACCCTCGGAAACCTCCCGTGCATCCATCTGGTATCTAACTGCCAGAGGTGGCCTCGAGCTCCACGTCGAGGACAGAGTGCTCAGCACACTGCTCGAGTGGTACAGAGTCTCTGCAACACCAAATTCTACAAAATGTAACGTCCACACATCTAAACAAAAAAATTGCATGTAAATGCAACTTAATTGCTTATGGAGCTTCTAATCTAGTAATTTCACCGCTAGAAATATACACAATGTGACCATCGGTTAGAACATAGCCTTATAGATGGAATAAATACAATAATAGTAAAAATTATTATGCGTTAGCTTAAATATAATGTATTAAATGGTTTACGTATAAATTAAATATATTCGTAATAATTTCCTGAAATATGAAAGAATTCATAAAACTTTGTCAAATATAATTACAAATAAATCTACAATTATAATTTCTAAATATAGATGAAATTACAAAAATATCTTGGGAATTTGACGTATACCAAAATGATATATGCATTCGTATCCGTTCTTATACAAGTATTAATATGTATAAAATAGATACAGTAGCGGATGAAATACGAATACAGATAGGGTCCAAAGATACCTACTCTTGAGCTGCCGGAAGCTGCGGTCGAGCTGAGCCCTGCCGACCTCGAGCAGATCCGAGACGTCGTCGCCGCCGGCAGCGGCTTTGTCGAAGTACTCCTCGATGGTCGCGACGATCTCCTTCAGATCCCGGTGCCGCAGCACCATCAGCATGCTCGCTGCACTCTCTCCGTTTTCCTCCTCCCCCCTCCATATCTCCATCCTCGACGCGTGGGGGGCGAGATCGGACGGCGGGAGGTACTCCGATCTCGAAACGTCGTCCTCCTCCTCCGCTCCGCCGTCCGATATGGAGGAGCTACTGGTAGTCGCGCTGTACCGGTCGTCCCACTCCTTCCGCCGCCTCTCGAGTTCGGATTCCTCGTCCTCTTCTATCGGGAGGTGGTGGAAGCCGTTGGAGGCTGCGGCAGCGGCGGCGGCGGATTGCTGCTCTCGCCTCTGCTGCGAGAGGCGGTCGTAGAAGTCGGATCCCGGCGGCGAGGGCGGGTAGAACTCCTCCCAGTTCCAGGCGGAGGACGTCTGCGACGCGGTGGCGGAGAAGCCAGACCTTGTCGACCTTGCCTTCGGCGGCGGCGGAGGGAGGACGGGGGAGAATGGGGGCGGTGGCGGGGGAGGTGGCGGTGCGGGGGCTACGGAAGAGGAGGGCGGCGGAGGTGGCTGGAGTAGGACGGGAGGGGTCTTGTCAGAGACGGAGAGAGACTGGAATGAGGCGAAGAGGGAGAGCGCGGCGGCTGCGCGGCGGAGGGAGCGGATGTAGTCGGAATGGGCGGCGGCGAGTTGGTGGCGGGACAGGACGGCGGCCTTCATGAGGCGGCGCCGGTCCTTGCACCGCCGCACGGTGTCCTCGTTGGCCACCCGCGAGGCGGAGCAGCCCGTTCTTGGGCGTGGGGTGAGCGGAGGTGACAGCAGGGGGCGGTGATGGGAACGCGGGCGTGGGGCTTCTCTTAGCTTTAGGTGGTGGTTGGTGGAGTGGCGCTGTCTATGATCTCTGTTGGAGAGTGTGGGCGCCTCGAGTCCTCGTCGGGTGGACGACGGGCACGGGCTTTGTTTTGGCTCGATCGCGCGCGGTTTATTTCTTATTGCTATCACGCGCGAGCACGTTTGCGGGGTTGGTGATATTGCGAAGTGCCCCTTCAGCTATCGCTTTTACTTCGTTGGAATGGAGAACGTTGTGAAAGATACACCTATTTTACGTTTATTTCAACTCGGTCCCTAAATTCTGAAGTACTCCGTGGTAACCTGATCCTTTCTATTACAGAATTTCCAGCCCAATCATAAACTGGTGTGAGCAATTTCACGGCAAGATCCATTGTGAGATTAAGGACACCCTAGTCCAATCCAGATGCGTGATTTTGCAAACCAATTAAAGTACAAGCCGCTTTTAAGCCAAAATCGCTAAGGCAAAAACCTCCATCCATCGTCGGATCGGATGTCAACAGCTCGGATGAACCTTGTAGGAAAAGAAATCAAACAAGCACCAAGAATCGAGATACAAGATTTACGTGGAAACCTTCCGGATCAGATCACAACAACCATGACCTTTCTCTCTTTATTTTCTATCAACTTAAAACAAAAATGTGAGGTGAGTTACATATAAGTTTCTAAGTGGGTAAATGGATCCTCACCCATGATCCATTTACCCATACACAAGCAAGACAACACTTCCCCTCAAGTTGGGCATAGAGATTGTACAACACTTCCTCACATTCTTCTCAAAGCCAGTCGTGGAAAGGGCCTGTTTGGTTACCATGGTACCCTGGGGTACCCTGGCATATCCCTAGCTCCAACCCTGCATTCCTGGGTTGGGAATACTTGTATTGATCATGCAATTTCTTTGGTATAATGATTTTTAACCTTGTTCAAATACACTTATTAACATAAAAAACATATTATAATCATCAAAAAAGTTAATATAACACATAATCAATGTCACATCACATCACAATTATCATTCCAACCATCCCAACCCTCCAAACAGCTACTATTCACAGGAGGATAATCCAACCCATTCCAACCCAGACCAACCCAATAACCAAATAGGCCCTTAGTGAAGACATCAACCACTTGATCTTCAGTTTTTATGTATGGTAGAATAAGCTCCTTAGAGTCAAGTCTTTCTCTGATAAAGTGATGATAGATATCCACATGCTTCGTTCTATCATGTAGGACGAGATTGTTGGATTAATTTATAGCGGTCTTGTTCTCACAAAACAACTTCATAGGCAGCTCAAAAATTATTCCAATGTCTTTCAAAATAGTCTTGACCCATATCATCTCAGCAACACCCATGGCAACAGTTCTGTATTCAACTTCAGCACTGGACCTAGTACAAAATGATTGCTGTTTGCTTCTCCAAACCACTCCGCATCTATATCCAGTAGCTAGTTGTAGATCTCTTTCTATCGGTACATCCATCCCAATCTTCATCTGTGTATCCTTCGATTCCAATTTTTGCATCCTTGGTAAAAATAAGTCCTTTTCCAAGGTCCTTTTTCACGTAACAGATGATACGCTCTACCGCCTTCATGTGAATATTAGTCGATGCATGCATGAATTGACTCATAACATTGACAACATAAGTAATGTCGGGTCTGCTAAGAGTAAGATAAATCAACCTACCCACAAGTCTCTTGTAACACCCATACTCCCAAACATTGTCCCACTCACAAAGTGTGAGAGTGGGTTATAAGTGGTGAGGATTACTACATGAAAACTTGAGCTTAAGCATTTTGGGTGGTTGTCAACGGATCCATCTGGGCCTGCACCCAACAAGTTGTCGGGACCAGTTTTCCTTGATAACGGATCGGGGACCTAAACCTGGAACGTTACAAATGGTATTAGAGCGGGTTCCCTCTGATAGTGGAAAGGGCTACCCGAAGGGACCTAAGCCAGGAGTGTGCAGCCGCCACTGTCACTGAGAATAAGTGAATGGGCCATGTCGCAACGAGGACGTTGCGAATATAAGTGGGGGAGGCTGTAACACCCATACCATCAAACATAGTCCCACATCTAACACTGACAAAGTACGACAGTGGGTTATAAGTGGTGAGGATTACTACTTGGACTTAAGCATTTTGGGTGGTTGTCAACGGATCCATTTGGGCCTAGACCCAATAAGTTGTCGGGGCCCATTTTCCTCGATAACGGACCAAGGACCTAAGCCCGGGATGCTACATCTCTTGTGCCGAATCTTGAAACTTTCATCAAGTTGCTTCCCATCTTTGATACTCAACTTATGACTCCCATCAATAGTCGTAGCGTCAAGTTTACATCCCAACTTTATAGTCTCCTTCAACAGATATAAAACATATTTCCTTTTTCATTTTTACAACAGGAGCAAAAGTCTCTAGATAGTCAATGTCATATTTTTGACTAAAATCCCTTACAACAAGTCTGGTCTTGTATCTTTCTATTTGACCATTTGGTGTATTTTATGGTATAGACCCACTTTGAACCAACTAAATGCATACTATCTGGGATATCTACAATGTATCATGTACAGTTTCTTTCAAGAGCCTCCATCTCCTCATGCATAGCCTTAACCCATGTAGGATATGAACCAGCTTCAGCAACATTTTTGGAAATAACAGAGGTGAAAAGTGAAGAAATAAAGCATTTATAATTTTTTGCTAAGTTTAGAGTAACCAACATATCCGTCAATTGGGTATGTTGTACATTCAGCATATCTCGAAGGAGGCTTTATCTCCCTTCACCCTCGTCTCTGTGCGATCGAGTCTTCTTCAAAAATGATCAACTCATTTTCACATGCATCTTTATTGTTGTCGTTAACCGCCTCTTACTGAACACTTTCAAGATTAGAGTATGAATAACCAATAATAGCGGATGAACGTTGATCTTGTATAGTTTCAACATGGTTGGGGTTAGTCTCTCTTTGCAACGTTTGCGTTATATATTTTCTTATTGATAATTCTTTCTATAAGTTTTTTCATGCCAATGAGGAGAACAAGACTTGCACCCCTTTGTTTTTGCATCAGTTTGGTTGGAATTACTCATAAAACTTGTAGAGTCACCACACACATCCAGGATAAGAACACATCTTGAACATTTCCTTCACCATTACGTTCATTCTCCCCCTGAAGGGAATGCTCAGGAAAGTAAGATTCATGCTCAATAAAAGTGATATCTTTAGTCATATACATTTTCTCATCTTTAGGATGGAAGCATTTATACCTTTTCTGAATAGGAGAGTATTCCAAAAAAAAATATCTTTGGTTGCACATGGATCAAGCTTCTTTATATCATGCATGGAATTATGGAAATAACAAAGACAACCAAAAGTCTTTGGAGGAAGAGCAAACGACTTGCTCTCGAGTTGAATGATAGGAAAAAAGGCTGCCATGTTCAACATTCTTAAGGGCATCTTATTTATAAGGAAGGCACTTGTGAGAACAGCTTCTTCCCAGAATCTTTTGGGGAGATTCTTTGAAATAAAAGTGCCCCATTAACTTCAAGTAGGTGTCTTTTCTTTCTCTCTGCTACACCGTTCTATTGCGGACTATAGCTACAAGAAATCTCGTGGAGAGCTCCTTTAGCAGTAAATAATTCTTGCAATTCCTTAGATAAATATTCACGATCATTATAAGATTGAAAACACTTTATCACTTTACCATACTACGTCTCAATAAGGTTAAAAACTTTTTCACAGCACTGACAACTTCTCCACGATCACGAAGTAAATAAACAAATGTGCTTTTGGAGTAATCATCAATAAATGTAATGAAGTACTTATAGCCATTAAGAGTAACAACATTGGAGGGACCCCAAATATCAGAGTGAATCGGCTTAAAAATTTCACTTGTTTTACTCTCAGAAACAAGGTAAGTTGCACGAGTGTACTTTGCCTTTAAGAAAACATGATACACTAAGTCCGTAGAATTCAATTCTTCGAATAATACAGGTAATAATCCTTTAAGATAATCAAATAGAAGATGGTCGAGACATTCGTGCCATTGCAAGGTCAAACTAAGACAATCATTCTTTTCTTCTTTCCATGAATTGCAGTCGTTAATGCTTCTGCCACTTTAATGGGTAGACGATACAAACCTTCATAAACAACACCAATCCAAATTCTCTTCTCTATTTCAGAGTCTTACAACATACAACAATTAGAAGAAAAAAGTATCACATTTCAGTTCTTTTGTTATCTTGCTAACAGAAAGGAGATTTAGAGCCATATCAGGAACATGAAGAGCATCGTGGAGAGCAAATTTGTCAACGAGGGATACACTTCCTTTTCCCGTCACTACAACATGAGATCCATCGGCAAGGAAAACATGTTCTTTGCCTGATGCAAACTTATAAGCACTAAAGAATTTGGGATCACCCATCATATGGTCAGTGGTACCACTATCAATAACCCACTCTCTGTTCTCATAAATATTCAAATCATGATATTTATTTTAAGCGGCAACAACAAAAGCATTATTGGAATCATTAAAAATAATCTCCACTCGATCCTTTATTTCTATATTCTTGATTGATCTCATATTTATTTATTGAACAACCATGCTCTCAAGCCTTTCACCAACACTACGTGTGCATCTCCATCAACAAGCTTTGTGCTCAGAGATATTTTGTCGAACATATGAAATGCAACATCACTTTCTGTTTTCTGAGGCAATATTACAAACACCTTGTGGGCACAGATTAATAGCTTCTTCTCCTACGAAACAAAGGGCCAAAAAACACCTCAATAACACTGAAGGGCTTAGCCCACACAACAGTTGCTCTCCCATAATAGGGAACGTACCTCACAGCATCAACGAAGCCCAAATCAGTCTTGGAACGTCAAAATATCATAGCAGTAGCAACCAACAACAATCTGGACACCAAGGAACGAAATGCAGACCGTCAAAAATGTAGCAGCAGCAACCCACCAATTTCAGGATCACGCAAGGGCTTCGTTCAAGGGCAAAGAACTCAACGCCAATCTTGAACAATCCAACGAATCAAGACTTTAATGCAATACCTCAACAAGCTCTAATATCATGTAGAAAAGAAATCAAACAAGCATTAGGAATCGAGACACACGATTTACGTGGAAACCCTTCGGATCGAAAGGAAAAATCATGGGGTAAACGATCCCTGTTGCTCACAGCAACTAGGGCCTTTCTCTCTTTGTTTCTATCAACTTGAAACAAAGGTGGGGTGAGTTACATATAAGTTTCTAAGTGGGTAAATGGATCCTCAGCCATGATCCATTTACCCACATACAAGCAACTAAACAAACTTGATGCAAAATCACTTACAACAGGGGATTTGCTCCCAATTGAATTGGATTTAAGTGCCAACTCACTCGGTCCAATCCAAACCATTCAGTTACATTTAGCTTGTATTATTCTACAATGTATTATATCAGAATTTCTTAAATAATTTCAAGTATGCTTTTATCGAACTCTCGTCGACTTCAACATTTATTAAAAAAAAGACTTGCATGCGACACAAATTCTTATTGACATATGGTTGCAGAAGATCTATTGATTCACGGTGAATTTGAGATGACATTTTTTTCCACATCAACCATATGTATGTACTTAATGTGCCATTTACTCAAACTATAAAGTTAATAACTTAATATGATTCTACGTAATGCTTCCAAAATTATTTGCTTTTATTGGCACAAAGAGTCCAAGTAACTTAAACTAACTGAAAAGAAAAAATCAAATCCAACAAAAGAACCAACCAATTTTTTTTAAAGAAAAAAGGTGCAAAGCATATAGGCGAGAGCACACAACCCTAAAATTTTACAGATTAAATCGAATGGTCAAAGTTTTTAGGTTGGTTTTGGTGGCGTAAGAAAAAAAGAATATAGGGACTTTTCCACTTGTGGTCCCTCAAATTCTTGCAAATGGATTTATGCCTCTACTTTTTTGCAATAACATTTGTGTTCTATATATTCCTATAAAATTTATAGTAGCCAAAAAAGCCCTTCTATTTATATAATGCAGGAGCACAAGTATTATTGCAAAAAAATTAAGAGGTACATGTGTACCTACAGAAATTCCGGCTGAGGAAAAACCTGAAAATCTCAAAATTATAACCCCAACTATTTGGTTCGGCTATAAATTTAGGTGCAATCAGATCCAACCCAATTCTCGTGCAATTTCGTCGAATACTCTTTAATGAAGATTCCTTATTATATATTGCACTTAAATGTGAAAAATATTGGTCCTCGGCGATTGCTGAAATCCTTACGCTATTTCTCGTAGTGATCATCTCGCTTTTCACTTTCAAATGGGGAGATATGCATATCCATTTGTAAAAAAAATAATTGGATATTGATAGGACGTCTACATAATCTGATGATATAGACACCGATATTAATTCACACAAACAAACACATAATCGTAACATTGAGGACGGGCCCTTGTTGGGATTTTTCAATGTCCATACTTCCAGACTTGCCATATTCCTCCCGGCGACTACGGGCCTGCTCGGTAGGAGAATAAGCAGGAATAAGGATGGGGAATAAGGGGAATAAGGGTCTATTCTCCGTTCGGCTGGAGGATAGGAATAAGGAGAATAAGATGAAATAACGGTAGGTAAGGTGGGATAAAGATAGGAATAAGAGTGAAATAAGATGAAATAATGGGGAATAATCGTACCACGGGGAACCGTGTTGGGGGCTTATTCTCCTTATTCCATTCTCCCTTATCCTCCAAACGAACAAGGCCACGAGTCCACCCACTTTGTTGATATTGTCTCAGTCATAGAGTAATTTATATAAAGGTCCTTAAAGTTTTTATTCGATGCAAATGTGGTTCTCAAATTTACAAATGTAATGATTTGAGTTTCAAATTATTTTAAACGTAGCAAAATGATATTCCACGGTTGATATACCTGATCAAGTTCCTAAAAGTGAATCCACAATGACCAAAAGGAGTGATTTTCATGGCAAACAACCAACTTCTTGACTTCGCACAATATAAGGGCCTATGTATATGTATATGAAAAGGATGAGGCTACTGGTATAATTTAGCATGTTTATCGGAACGTCAAAGTCCTTACAAAAATCACTTTTTTCTATTATTGGTGTGATGGAGCTTGGAGCAAATTAAAAGAAGGGTAGCTTATCTTTAAGGTTGATCATTATTGTGATCATTAAATAGATCCCCGTCTTTAAGATTCCAAATTATTTAAATATATTATGTCACATTATTCTATACCTTCAATTGAGAAAATTAAGATGATATAAAGGATAAGTGAGGTTCATTTCCATTCTTATTTGATTGGTTTCAGGGATAAGGAGTAGAACAGTACTGTAAACAAAGATATAATGAATAATGTAATCATGATGTGACCGCATCCCTCCATCCCAAATAGAATGGACGATATTCCACATCTAAATAGGGCCACAAATTTATCCTGTGAAAGAAGTATACATCATTGAAAATGACACACTGCATGCTAAAAAAACTAAAGGTCAAAAGACAACACGTTGGAATTTCAAATGAAGCTCGGTCGAAAGTCCAAAGTTCATGCCAACAAATCGATCTAGAAGGCCGCTCTTGGGAAGAAAGCGCGAGCAGAAATTTAGTCATAGAGTGGACCTCTTAACCGCGGTGAGACTTGGATCAAGGGTTGGAACACCAGCTATGGCAAACTGCGATATTTAGTGTAAATTCGGTGGTATCGAAAATGCAAGAACCCAAACTCTCTTGAAAGTCTGGCAAAAGAGCTCTCTCGCAAGACAATAAGTCCTACAAGATAAGCTCGATGTTAGTCGAAAAGCATTCGCATATATGATTTCTTAGTCATCTTTAAAAATAAGCAATGGAGATGAGATTCAAATAAGGCGGAGAACATATATGAGCTAGATCAAGGTGGCTCAAATGAGCATTTCTCAAGAGGGTTCGCAGCTCGCGGAGTTTTGGAAGAAATCTCTACACACTAGCCATATTGCTCAAGCAAAGGAGCAAAGGGTCGATAGGAATTCCCTTTGGCTCGACAATTAAAGATCCGTGAGAGGAAGATCACTACTCCCACTTTCCCTCTTAGAGGAGAATTGACACAATAGTTTATTTTTGTATAATGTAGATAATGTATACATATTTATTTTGCACCATATTTTATATTTTTTAGTTATTTAGGAACCACAAGTTGAGATAAAGAGGAGTGAATATTTTTGTATTTTTCATATTTGACTATTTTTTATGACTTTCGTGTGTTAATGTGTGCTAGTCAATTAGATCATCAATAATTATACAAGGTACATACCTCGGACATTTTGGTGGCTTTTAAGCATGGGTTTAGGTTGATTCATCTGTTGATAACATGGTGAATAAGAGAGTCGGGTCCTTCCAAATATTTTTTATATTGTTTTATATTGATGACATATTGACTCGTGTCCTTCCAAATTTCTGTAAATACACTTCTTCGTTTTATTTTTTGTAATAATAGTTATACCCTCATATTTTTTATAAATCCACAATATCATCATTCTGTTACATATTTTGCAATAAGGACATAAGTGTAATAGAAAAGGGCATTATTGTAATTTTTGTAAGAAAAGGTAAGAGTATAAGCGTATTCACATAAATTCGGAGAAGTAAAACACTTATACTCTTACCTTTTACGGTTACATTTGATTTTGACACTCACTTAGTAGTGTAAAAGTCCCTAAAATAAACTTTTCACAGCGGGGTTGACCAGACTTGTTAGGATTTGTAGGAGTCCGCTGCAATATGTTAATGGGTCATCCGTACACGTTGGATGGATTCATTAGGAAGGTCCATCTGCATGTCACTGTTGATCTCTTCTTAGTAATGGTGCACCACCAAAAAAAGTCAACAGATAGTGATCACGTCGTATGAATCACGAAGCATTAGCAACGAATATAACATTTAATATGAAATCCAAAAATCTATGTTAATTTTGCAATGCATGATATTAATTTTTATAAATTATATTAGGTGATATAGCAATGAATACTCACAATATTTGTTGCCATTCACCGATTTTGTTGTTGTATCGCTAAAGTTGTTAAACGTGTTCGGCTGTCACTTGGATACAATTCGATAAAAAATTCAAGTAAGATTCACTCCTAAAATATTTGAATCAGATCTTGAATTTTAGACTCATTTATACACACGGACATAATCAAAGTAAAGTAAAGAGTAAATTACACAAAAGTCCTTGAACTCTACACCCAATTTCAATGTGATATCTTAACTTTCAAAAGAAACAATGTGGTACTTAATGTATTGTTTTGGACTCAATGGGGTCTTTTACTAACTAGAGCATGTGACATTGGTAAGTTCTTTGCTGTTCGGATGGAAATACTCCTATTGAACAAAGCTCAAAATCCCCAAATCCCCCTCTCTTCCCCACCTCCCCAAACTAGAACTCCAGGGGCACGTGGGCGCAGCATGGGCTCCATTGGCGGCAACGAGGTGTGACCGATGCAAGGGCCCATCAAAGGGGAGAGACCAGCACAAGGGCTCCACCAACGACGGAGGGCACACCCTCCGTGAGGGATCGTCGGAGGGGCACGGCCGCAAGGACTTGACGAAGGGTTCAAGGGGCCGGCCTGACAGAGAGCTCCGTCGACGATGCTCATGAAAATTCGGACTTATCACATTACATTTTTATGTGTGATTAACAAGCGTCTCAAGAATGACAAAATCATTTTATTGATCATATGTTTCCATCAAGATAAGTATCATAAATAGCAATACCTCAAAAAATAATTATATTTCTCATATGAACATTTCATTTAGGATTATCACAACGCAGAACAAATCATGTATTTTTGTGTTTCCGCACATGCTTGCCAACAACCGTGATATCAAAAGATCATTTGGAGCTTTTAAATGGCAAGAGAGGCAGACCTGCTCTTTAGCTACGTCTCCCTTCCATTCGAGCAAGAATTTTTCAGCGGTAAAAGAGTAAACAATTTATCCAATTCAAGTGATACTTCAGGAGGAAATAGTTTCTGAATGTCACTTTTGCTACAGTTTCCACGCAGACATATGTTAATCAACATCCGAAGGCATGCCAAGAGTTGATTGCAGGAAAAGGATTCGAGGAATGGAGCCTTTATTAAGCAATGAAGAGAAAACAACAAGGATTAGCGGAGAGGAAAGAGGAGGGAGTTGGACGATGGTTGGAGCATCACGGTTATGATGGAATGGTATGCGTCGTCGATGCTGGTGTTGTGGGTGCTCCACAGTGCTTGCAGTTTGTACTCCATCAACCCCTTAGCCAAGACAGCCCCTTGAACCATTCGTCAAGCCCCTGCAGTTGCGCCCCTCCGCCAAGCCCTCGTGCTTGTCTCTCGCCTACGTCGAGCCCTTGTGCCAGCCGTGCCTCAACGCCGCCACTGGAACTGGAGCTATAGTTTGGGAAGGTGGGGACAAGAGGGAGATTTGAGGCTTTGTTCGTCGTGAGCGGATCCTCTCTTGGCCAGCAGGGGATCTGCTGTAAGTGGGAAGGGTGCCCGAGCTGAGATCGAGCGGTTCGCACGGTAAGGGTCCACAAAAACCGACAAAAACCTTGATTTCGTGCGAACCGCTCGATCTGGATCGAACGGCTCGGCCACCCTTCCCACTTACAGCAGATCCCTGCTGGCCAGCAGAGGATCCACTCCCTTGTTCAGCACAGGTATTTTCAATCCGAACAATAAAGGATTTAACGGACTTCACTTGTTACCATTAGTGAAGGATCACATTGGGACCCAAGCAATACATCAGATATCACATTGTTACGTTTGAAAGTTGAGGCACCAAATTGAAATTGGATGTATAATTGATGGACTTTTGTTTAATTTACTTTAAGTAAAAGTATGCTCAGATTTGATTGTTAAATGTTTAATTGAATCGCATTTATATATGTGTGTATGAACTAATGCATGCATGCAATGAAAATTACGAAAATCTATGGGATTTTTACATACATAATTGTGCATACTTTTAATATTACGTACATAAACCCTCCATAATTGTGAATCACCCAAAACCCCGAGTATTGTTTAACTCTTCAGCTAATCATACACTTATAACCCTCCTCCCGCAAAACATACAATTGTTGGTAACCATCCCTTAGATCATGAGATGTTCTGGTCCGCTACCACAATATTTTACGTATGTTCTTTTCTTTTAAAAAAACATGCGTTGCTATTGTATTTTCCATTAAGATCCCATTTGGACGAGGAATAAATCTATTATAAGAAGATTTTATCATGAAATAAGAAATTTTAAGATAAGATGGTCATATTATTGTTTATTGTCTACTGTTTATTACCTCTCATCACACAATACTTCTTCCTCATTTTTCAAAACAATCGAACAAATCCTATTTATTCATTTTAATTTGTTTTTCGTTTGAATGACACCAAAAGGAATTGAGAAAGTTATCAAGCAATGTATTTGGACATAAGCATAGATAAGAGACATGAGAACAAGGATGCTCTGTTTGGATGGAATGTTAATGTTGATGAGGGTAAATTTTGGTTCTTGAGGTAACATGTGAGTTATTGTGAAAGTTCACATATTTGGTTAACTTATTTGGATTAGGGTAGTGGTACTTTGCTGGTTATAAAATAGTATTGATGTGATACTTGATTAATAATAAATATATAAAAAAAGGGTTTTTATCAGTTGTGCCCCTCTGAGATATTGCAATTTCAATTATGCCCCTCCCTTTTTTGAAATATCAGTTATGCCCTTACCTTCTTGCAAAATTCACAGTTTTGCCCTTCTGTTAAGGTAAAGTAGGGGCATAACTGATATTACGAAAGGGCAGAATTGTGAATTTTGCAAGAAGGTAGGGGCACAATTGATATTTCAAAAATGGTAGGGGCATAACTGAAATTGCAGTATCTCAGAGGGGCACAACTGATAAAAACCCAAAAAAAATAATAAGACGTGATAAGCTAAATTGTTTTATAGATGTTGAAAGTATTGATATTGAAAATAAGATGGTAATGAGAAATCTAGTATATATAAAATGATTGTAATATAATAAGGGTTCAATGGGGTTGTCCGCTCCATTTTCCAGCGTTTTTTTTCTTTTTTTGCAAAATAAAATCATGCATATTTATCTATATATCCATACAATATTTCATTCAAATTTCGTCAGAAACAGAGACTCATATGCCTTCCATCTAGAACATGCCGATTACAACAATGTTTAGACCATTAAAATTACATGCTTTAGATAGATGGCATAGGAGTCTCTGTTTCTGATAAAATTTGAATGACATATTGGAGGGATATATAGATGAATATACATGGTTTTATTTTACAAAAAAAGTCGAAAAATCGGGTGGGGGCAACCCCATTTTTCCATAGAATAACATGAAGTTGGAGATGGAGTAAATTGATAGAAAATCTATCAATATTTCCTGGGTTATGTTAGGAATAGGAGTCATATCAGGGTTCGGAAACATAAAGTGATGGGACTCATATTCCTAATAATATTGAATAGTATTCTTTGTGTAGTCTTATTGTGTAGTCTTTATAAGAATATGACTATTAGTCTCTAATCGGGTTATATAGAGAGAGGGTGTAAGACATTTCCTACATACCATCATAACAATGCTACCCTAGAGAGAAGGGAGAGAGAGAGAGGGAGTGAGGGAACGAAGAGTAGTACTCATTCTTCTTTTAGCGATCTTTTTTCTGGTGGTTGTGAGAGGAGACTAATTTATCGACTAAGTGGCCAAGTTACTTAAGCTTCGTTGTAATACAATCAATTAATGATTGATCAGAATCTGTGGAGAGGACTCGATTTAAATTATCCTGGATAAGTCCAGTGTCGAACAAAGGGATACGAACAATTAATTAAATTAATCTAGATATCAAATATTTAATTATTTAATCAATAGGTGATCTAGGTTAAATAAATGCAAATTGAATGCATATTTTTTTTATGATTTGTAGATGGGAATAAATTATGTAAACAATAATGTTAATGCAACACAAAAAACGATGCAGAAATACACAAGAAAGCTCTTGATTTATTGATTAAATAACTTGATCAATTAATTCAGAAATCAATGAAATGAATAAAAATAAGTTTCGAGGTCAAAATGATCAATCGAATCAATATATGAATTCTTAAATACCTAACATGATTGGCATTAAAATAAATTCATCAACATGAGTCTTATCAAAAAACCAATTAAGCAAGGTTTATTTGAAGATTCTGATTAGATTTAGAATGAAGTAATGCAATACAGGGTGTTTAATAGATCAACAAACAATGAGTGGATCAATTTAATCTTAATATCAAGGCGGGCAAGATAATTTTTATTCTTTGTTTTTTAATACATGAAAAGTAGATCACGTCAAGCAATTAATATCACCATATTACATAGAACTAAATTATCTTCAAAACAACATTAATTTCATTAAATTAAGAGATCTGGTTCACAAGACAATAAAAACACGACACATGGGCATAAATGAGAAGAAATACAAGAATAACTTTACTTTTTATTACAAATAGGTCCAAACAGGGATGAAAATGCAAATATATAAAATCGTACAAGAATAACTTCACTTTTTATTACAAATAGGTCCAAACAGGGATGAAAAAGCAAATATATAAAATCACCTAGAATTTTATGCAATTTTACCAAGGGCGGGGACTTATCTGTAATTTTAAAAACCTGGAGGGGGTTTGTTACAATTTTTCCTGCCCCACATGAGACGCACACACGCGACTAGGAGGTTTGGAGGCAGGCTCGGGAAGCGCTTAGGCTCGATACACGTGGCAAGAGGGAGTGCTTCGCTGCTAGTTCAGAGGCTCCAAGCCTTCGATTGAATCGCTGCTTCAGTGGTGATAATGCGGTCCCTCTTGAGCTATTGGATTACTCCCAATTGGGCTTCATCCAACAATTTCTTCTCCTCCTCATGGATATCTCCTCCATTGCATGTGGTGGAGATGTTGGGGCTCCGGAGAAGGAGCTCAATCTTCTCCTGGTGATTCTGGTGCCGCTAAAGATCGGAAAACCTTCCTGATCATGTGGCGAAGTCAGTGATGCAACGAGAAAGCTGAAGCAGACACTGAAGATCTATGTCGATGAAGCTTCTTCGATTAAGAAGATGGAGACCATGTCTCTGCTAGTTTCTCTGATCAATGAAGGGTCATAACTCGTGCAGGTGTTAGCACCAATCCCCATGCCTAGAGGAATCTCTTTGAGATGAAAAGGGATGGAATGCGAGCTTGATGGAGATGGCGAAAGTAAGCACTATTTAAGTTCTTCCTCTGTTCGAAAGGAAGAAAGAATCAAGGTGTTCACGAAGATGGAGAGACAGAGAGGTATCACTAGAGAGCACACATGGTAAAGTGATGATCGACGATGGTAGAAGTGATCTCAGGTGAAGGGATATATAACTGAGGTGTACGGGGAAATAAAGAGAAGTGCAAGAGAAACAAAGATTAGAAGTTTACCTGGAATGAGGATGAAGATGAAGACTGGAAGAAGACGGACTTGAGGTGGATCTTTGAATGCTCCGGTCGTCGCTCAAACTTCTGGGATGGAGAAGAGAGCTCAAGTAGAATCCAATGGAGTTTTGCAACATGTTGGAACTAACTTCGATCTCATCGGTGATATCTTCTGTTGTTGCTCTTGAATCTCACTTCCACTATTACTAAAAGGTAGGGGAGGCTAGGAAGAATCACACAAAAGTGGTGGATAACCGCTGCAATGGGCGGTGATTGGGTATTTGATCAATGGAAGGATGAGGTTACAGGTGGTTGGTGATATGATTTCAACTGCTCGGATGTTAACTCATGTGAGGAGGGAGGAAGACCTAGAGGTTGGTATTGGATGAGGGACGAATAGGGAAGGAAATGAGGGAAGAACTAGGAGGTTAGTGCACATGATGTAATTGGTGTAAATCAAAGAAGGGAGCAACTTTGCAATCGACGATGGCAAGGTCTAAAGGGGCGTGAGGTTAGGGATGACGTCGGTACCGTTGTATCTTGATCCAACGGTGATCAGAGAGGCACTAAAGAGCGATCGAGATGGACTTGATCAAAAGATCAAGTGGTCCAGAGGCTAGGCGTCAACGAGTGTTTGAGATTTCTCTGATCAGATTGATTAGAGGGTTCTGATGAAGGCGGGTGAGGGACGACGATATCCATCTGATCAAGATGATCCGATGGCCAGAAAAAGAGGCAGGTTAATGTAAAGGATCGGTCTGGTGGTTGAAGATGATTGGGCCACTGGCCCAATCAGAATTTAGAAAAAAATTAAAATCATAAAAAATAAGAAATATATAGTTAGAAAAATAATTAGGAAAAATGTTGAACGCGAAGGTTGCAGATCTTTTAAAGTTCTACAACTTCGTGCAAAACTTGAAATCAAAATAAGTCAAGTACACTATTGATGAATCTCAGATTCATCACTCTAAATCTCATTAATTAAGCTCAAATCCCTCAAAATCATTGGCATTTCTTCATTTATTCTGTATAATTAGCATTCATGCATGCTTTTCTGCACAAAATAAGAAGCCAAAAATCCCAGCAAAAATTGACCTGTAAATAGCCTAACTTCCCTGATTTTTAACTAATTCATGCTAACTTCAAATGACCCAAAATCACCTCCA
Source organism: Ottelia alismoides (assembly GCA_037367405.1). Lineage (NCBI taxonomy): Eukaryota > Viridiplantae > Streptophyta > Magnoliopsida > Alismatales > Hydrocharitaceae > Ottelia > Ottelia alismoides. The sequence goes on from JAZKJV010008224.1 coordinate 835,455, forward strand.
TTGTGTACATATCACTAACAAGAATAAATGAAAAATACAAAAAAATCATTAACCTAAATAAGTAGACCAAAAACCCAAACCCTAGTTCTAGAATTCCTGGACTAAAATCATATCTTCCCCATCCAGTGTCCGTTTTGATCCTACTAACTTTTGAACTAATGTACATTCAATTACCTTCAAAACAAGACTAACTTCAAGTGAACCGGAGCTCGTATGTGAAAGTTGGGGTTTGAGCCTCTTTTGTACATTTAGTATTTTAGCAGTTTTTGACCTATTATTTTATGTACATAGTTAACCTATTTTATTTTATTTCTTTTTTATTTGTCTTCTTTGATAAAAGTTTTATTAAAATACTTAAAAATCCAAATCCAAACTGAGCTTGAAATCAAAGAAACAAATTGAGTCCAAGTCTTCACTAACTACCTAACACAAATTAAGATCTCCACCTAGGAAAAATCTCTCTTTTTGGGATCCCTTGCATAATATTATCCAAATCCTCCCAAAAAACATGTTTAATCCTTTCACCTAAACCTATTTGTGGTGCATAAATTGAGATGCTATTCAAAATTTCTTCTTTGAGCACCAATTTTAGTAAAATAATCGGATCTCCGAATCTTTACATCTCAACCAAATTATCCTTCAAATCCTTGTGAACAACCACTCCAACAATATTTATGCCCTTATCTTTACCTAAATACCAAATTTTTAAAGCACGTCTTCTCGATCTCCCTTGTTTTGATAACCAAGGAAACAAGAAGGGGGAAGAAAGGAAGGAGGAAATAGGTTTGGAGATTTGATAAACAAGGAGGGTAATATAGACAGTTTCTAGATGGAATCCGTTCAATTTTAATGGTCTAATGGATGTAAGTTAATCACATGGTTTGTGATGCAAAAGTTAGTAAGTTTACAAGGTCATGGGGATAATAACGATGTTTACAAGGTTGAGCAGGTAATTTAGCAAGATTTTAGGGTTCGTGGGGTATAAACACCTTATTATTTTGTTCAAAAGTATTTTTTAGATTATTATTTTTAATGATGATTTGGAAATTTTGATAAAATATAATTTAGAAACATACATATCGATTTTGACATGTTCATATCTAACTCACTAGCTTATCCGTTTTATATCGATTTTGACATCTATATTGGTAAATGTTTTAAAATAGATTCTGATATAGATATTACCTTGATATGTGTGTATCTGATTTAAGATATAAATATATATTGTATATTTTATTTTAACTATAAATTATATTATTGTGTACTTGTTTTCATCATATTTGATACGATCACTATGAAATAAATACGTCCAATATATTTGTATTAAGTGTAAGCCATATGATACATATATTTTAAGCTAATTATAGAATATTTATACTATGTGTATCATATCCATACTTATTTTATATGGTAACACAATTATCATATTTGTTATCTATACTCGTATTTAAAATGGATAAGGATAGGCAAAAATCTATATTTGTATCCCCAATCGACCTTTTGCGTCCCTACATATATATATATATTAACAAGTCCATTTCTTATGTTAGATTTTTTTAAATAAAGTAATTATTTTGAATGATTATTTTTAAAAATTAATAATTCTATAGTTTAAACATATGTAAAATTATTCTTGAGGCTAAACAATTAACTATAATTCAAAGTTAAAAGATTTGAAGTTAGAACATATGATAAAATTTGCTAAAAACTCTTGTTTGAAAGTACTTGGTATTGTTGAGAGCTTTCATCCTCTTAACCCTTACCGCAACTAGGGTTAGGATGTTATTTTGTAACTAAATTCTCTATTGTCTTTTGGTTTTCTTTGACGGGTGATGATCGTGATTGTTTTTCGATGGTAAAATAATTATTTTATTTATTATGAGAATGAGGAAATGAGGAGGGTTACGTTAGGTAGCCGACAGCCAGCGTAAAACAGTCAGAGACAACTTCCTAAATAATACTTTTTTCTAAAAAAAATACTATTTAAGAAGTTGCCTCATGATAGTCGGATCTTTTCAACATGGATTTAAGCAAACGTACAGATTTCGTTGGGGCGTTCCCTACTTGCGACGCGTTGCATCACCCGAATGCTACGAAAAATGAGCAAGGGCCGCTACATCGCAGCCTGGATGTAGTTCAAAATTTGCAAGGGTTCCCGCATGAGGAATGCATGCGGGTAATTAAGCTAGTTCCGCTGCATCACCGCCCAGATGCAGCCCAAAATTTACAAGGGTTCTCGCATAATGGACACATTCGAGTAAAGAAGTTAGTCCAAAAGAGATTGCAACGGAAGTTGCGGATTGGTAGTTGGAATATTGGCACTTTAACTAGAAAGTTGATGGAGATAGTGGATATGATGGAAAGAAGGAGATTCATATATTGTGTCTTCAAGAGACTAAATGGATTGGAGAGAAAGCAAGGAAGACTGAGAAGACAGGTTTTAAACTTTGGTATTCAGGTAAAGATAAGGGTAGAAACGATGTTGGAGGGGTTGTTCATAAGGATTTGAAGGATTGTGTGGTTGAGGTGAAAAGATTTGGGGATCGAATTATTTTGCTAAAATTGGTGCTTGAAGAAGAAATTATGAATATCATCTCAGTTTATGCACCATAAATTGGTTTAGATGAAATGATTAAACAAGCTTTTTGGGAGGATTTGGATAAGACTCTACAAGGAATCCCACAAAGAGAGATGATTTGCATCGGTGGAGATTTTAATGGACATGTGGGAAAAGATGCTTCAGGGTATGCTAGTATTCATGGAGGACATGATTTTGGAGATAGAAATGAAGAGGGAAAAGCCATCCTGGATTTTGCAACGACATATGATCTTTTCATAGCAAAAACTCTCTTCAAGAAGAGGGAGGAACATTTAATTACTTATAAGAGTGGGCCAACTAGAACACAGATAGATTACTTTACGTTGAGGAGAAGAGATCGGCTGTGTTGTAAAGACTGCAAAGTAATCCCAGGAGAGAGTTTGACAACCCAACATCGTTTGTTAGTCTTGGATGTACAATTGAAAGGGCTGGTAAAGAAAAGAAGGGTTTCTAAGATAACTAGAACTAGATGGTGGAATCTTCCACTGAAGCAAGCGAACTTCAGGGAGAAGGTTTTAGAAGACTTTTCTTGGGATTTTAGCGGTAGTGCAAACGAGATGTGGGAGGCAGTAGCATCTTGTATCCGAAAGGTAGCCAAAGAGATGATAGGCGAGTCAAAGGGAGGAGCTCGAGGTCAAAAGGAGGCTTAGTGGAGTGAAGGGGTGCAAGAGAAGCTAAAAATAAAAAGAGCTTGCTTTAAAGCTATGTCTAAGGATAAAACAGAGGAAACTGTCACAAACTACAAAATAGCGAAGAAGGAAGCAAAGAAAGATGTAAGCGAAGCTAAGTCAAAAGCTTATGAAGTTTTGTATAAAAATCTCGACTCTAAGGAGGGACAGAAGTATATATTCAGGTTGGCCAAAGCAAGGGAAAGAAAGACCAAAGACCTTTCTCAAGTAAGATGCATTAAGGACGAGGAAGGTCATGTGCTTGTTACTCAGAAGGATATAAAGACTAGGTGAGAGCAGTACTTCCATAAACTTTTCATTGGGGAAGGAAACAGAGAGATCACTTTGGGTGATCTAGCTTGTAGTGAAAGTTACTTGAATCGTGCAAGCTATAGACGAATACAAAGAAAGGAAGTAGAGGAGGCTTTGAAGGTTATGAGACCCGGGAAAGGTGTAGGACCGGATGACATCCTTGTAGAAGTATGGAGAGTTTTAGGTGAGCGTGGTTTGACTTGGCTTACGAATCTATTCAATGTTATTTAGCGAAGCAAGAAAATGCCTGAAGATTGGAGGAGGACTATCGTGGTGCCTCTTTATAAGAATAAAGGAGACATTCAAAATTGTTCAAATTATAGAGGTATCAAGATGATGAGTCACACTATGAAAATTTGGGAACGTGCGATCGAAAGAAGGTTGAGGCAAGTTTCCAACATAAAAGAAAACCAATTCGGATTCATGTCAGGTCGCTCAACGATTGAAGCCATCCATCTGCTGAGGAGAACAATGGAGATTTATAGAGCTAAAAGGAAGAACCTCCACATGATCTTTATTGATTTGGAGAAGGCTTATGATTCTGTCCCACGAGAGATATTATGGAGAGTGTTGGAGAAGAGACAAGTACCTGTCCTATACATTAACCTCATAAAGGACATGTATGATAGGGCTTTATCTTGTGTAAGGACCCCGTCTGGGAAGACTGGGTATTTCGACATCAACATTGGTTTACATCAAGGTTCTGCTTTGAGTCCATTTCTTTTTTACTTTAATTATGGACGAGTTGACAAGTCACATTCAGGATGAGTTATCATGATGTATGTTATTTGCTGATGATATTGTGTTAATTGACGAGACTAGAGATGGAGTAAATGAGAAGCTTGAGATCTGGAGACATGAGTTGGAGACTAAAGGATTTTGTATAAGTAGGACTAAGACGGAATATATGGAGTGCACCTTTGATGGAAGCAATGGTCAAGGAATCGAGGTGAAGATTGGTGACGATAACATTCAGAAGAGAGATTCCTTTAGATATATGGGATCTATTCTGCAACATGATGGGGAGATTGATGGTGATGTTACTAATAGAATAAATACCGGCTGGCTAAAGTGGAGAGGAGCCTCTGTTGTTCTCTGTGATAAGAAAATTCCTTTAAAAATTAAAGAAAAGTTTTACAAAGCAGCCGTGAGACCTGCTATGCTTTATGGATTCGAATGTTGGCCTGTGAATCATAAACATGTGCAAAGAATGAATGTAGCAGAAATGGAAATGTTAAGGTGGATGTGTGGACACATACGTAAAGATCGGATTCGGAATGATGTAATCAAAAAGAAAGTTGGTGTAGCTCCGATCGAGGATAAGATGTGAGAAAATCGCTTAAGATGGTTTGGACATTTGCAAAGAAGATCAACTGATGCACCAATTAGGAGATGCGGGTGTTGGGATGTTGTACCGGCTAAGAGAGGGCGAGGACGGCCCAAGAAGTGTTGGAAAGAGACCATACGAAGGGATCTTAGTTTTGTAGATATAAACTCGGGATTGACTCAAGATAGATCTGAATGGAGGCGAAGAATCCATGTAGCCGACCCTACTTAATTCTGGGAAAAGGCTTTGTTGTTGTTGTATTATGAGAATGAGGAAAAGAGAGATATAAAAATGAGCTCAAATTTCATTTTTTATCAATTCTAATGGAATTGTTATTTTTTAAAGTTAATGAATATCCATTGAATTAGAATTAGTAGTCATTATTATAGAGAAGTTTTAGTATTTAAAGATGGGCCATATCATACCATTCAAATAATAGTCAAATAGAACGAAAAGTTAAGGAGGGATCATGGCCCCCCTAAAATATACATTGGGTTCACCTATGGCAGTGGCGTGATCGGTCTCTTTATATATAGTGAAGAACTGAGATATAGATATTGATTTAAAATATTAACCCTATGTAGGTTTTTTTATAGTACCTCAAACAGACAAATCTCCATAAATGAGGAGATTCTCAAATCATCTAAAGAAGTAGAACTTCCAAATCTCCTTAAACTGAATATCTCCAAATCTCCCCTAACGGGAAGAATGGATTGGTTAGGGAATAATCAGAACCCAAATAGATCCTCTAATCAATTAAGATCCCGACGGATTTTTTATCAATTAGAATCAAGATGATTTCCCTAATTATTAATCAATTAGGATCCACATGGATCCATAATAAATTATATCAACAATGTCCTTCTTGAATTGAGTTCTCATACCAACAATTTCCACCTTGAGTCAAGTGACAATGAAGTAATAACTGCTCTAGATTCCAATACAAACATGATAGTAAAATTCATGGCATTATCTCCACCTTGAATTGAATTCTCATATCAGTACAATAAATTCTAATCTCCATTGTGAATTGAATTCTTGGATAATATGATAACAACTACTAGGCTCCATTGTGATTTGACTTCTTAGATAGTAGAATAATAACTTCATGAGTGCCACCTTCACCTTCACGAGAATGTTATCAACGATCAATGTTAAGGAAGTCCAGAAAATGTTTTGGTCTTTCTCTTATGAATCCAATTCTATTTTCTTTATTCTAATCAAAATATAAGATCTACTTCTCTCAATAGCTCAAACCCCAAATTTCTACTACTTATTTGGAATCCAAAAATCTTTTCTATGATACTATAATTTATTGTGCTCGTCATGATTTACGAAATGGGTCGTGATAGTATTGACCTTATTCATCTTGTTCTCCTACTCTAACATATATAATGAAACATGACATCAATATTCTTGGTCTTTTCATGATGCACCCGATCATTGGTTATGCATATTATGCGAAGACGATCACAATATGCAGTAGTCTCATCGTGTTGCAAACTGATATCTCAAATCAAGCCTTACAACCAAATGCCTTCCTTCATCAATTCCTCCAGTACCACATAACCTACTCCTACGGTAGTCAAAGTAACTGAAAATGTAAGGTAACCTTGCAACTAATGTCAGAACTTGCCAAAGTAAAGATGTAGCCTATCATAGATCCACGTGTTAACATCTTCAACATAGTCTTAATCTGAATATGCAACAAAGAAAAATTCTGAATCATTTCCAAATATGAGTATGATAGTGGATATTCTTCTCACATATTGAAATATCCACTTAACTACCATCCAGTGCTCCTTCCCTAGATTCCAAATGAATCTACTCAATGCTCATAGCAAAAGTGATATACGGTCTTGCATACCCTGATATACATGAACTCCCAACTACACTAGAATTTAATCTCATGAAATGCACACTTTCTCTGCATTGGAACCAAGTGTAAAAGACAATGAAAGATGGATATTTGCAGCAAGTGTAATAATAAGCGGCATTGTTGTAGACCTCCCAAATCCTGCCAAGACCTTCTCAATGTAGTTCTTTTAAGATAAGAAGAGTTTTCTTTATACATGAATTCTTCTTAACAAAAACTAAAATATCATTGACATAAAGCAACGTATAGATGAAGAATCCATCCTCCAACTTGTTGTGGTAAACATACAACCATATAGTCCCCTTTCAATTCCAAGACCTATCATGAAGTTGTTAAATCTTCAACTGCACCCAAGGTCTTCCTTACCTCAAAATGCAAATCTTTTTGGTTGACTCATCGAAATATCTTCTCCGAGCTCACCATGCGGAAAAGCCATTGTCACATCCAATTGCTCCACCATCAAGCCTAGATTGATACAAGATCTAGTCACACATGGGTGGATGCATGGGAGGGAATATCTCATTGTAATCTACACATTTCTTTTGATTATAACCTTTTCAATAGGCATGTCTTTTATCGGATACCTTCTCTACTTAAGATTCTTGTCTTTCTTGGAGAACCACTTGCAACCGTTGACTTCCCTTCGATTTTTACTAAAGGGACTCCATCTCCTTACATATAGAAGCAATCCATTGTCTGGATTCCCCTCCTATAACAGACTCTTTGTATATAGATGGTTCTAGACTGCCTCATCAATAACCTGTAGTAAAAATGCAACAAAATCCTCAGGAGGATGCATCTCACACTATCAGAAAGTTATATATTTCGACGAGGTAATTGCGATGATTTAGTAAACCACTGTAAATACTACGATGTTTGTGACGATTCTTATTAAAAATACCACAAATGAATTTGTAAGCTTTGCTTGAAATGGATAACTATTTGCGGTAGTTGATAAGCGACCTGAAGGCTAGGGTAAAGGTGCTAAATTGTTCGTTGCGACCCAAGCGATCAAGTCAGCTTAATCAAGAAAAATATCAGACCACTAAATAAATCAAAGATCAATCAAAACAAAGCGAGAAGCGGTCTAGCTATGAGTTTAACCTGGTATAGCACCCAGGGTCGAACTCGAGGAGCACGGGTTGGCCAAAGGCCTACGAAGTAGTAAAAATGAAATAAAACAAAAGACAAATATTTTTAGTGATTTTTAATGATTTTTATATTTTTTTGGATTTTTAATAAATGGAGAAAATAAAAGAAAATAAAGACAAGCACACTTTAGCTAATTATTTAATGTGTCAAAAATCAAGCAAAAATTCAAACAAAAATGTTTTTATGTTTTTTATGTTTTTTAGTGTTTTTGGTTAATTTTTGATAATTTTCTGATGTATATTTTATTTTCTAAAAATCAAACAGTATTAAAGAAACAAGGTACTGTCCAGCCAGGCCCAAAGTCCTTAGATAAAATATCTAAGAACCTAAAAAGGACCTGGAGGTATTTTTCCTGTAAACTAGGTAAAACAAGGAAAATTTGAGTACCAAAATTATTGTTTTTGGATTTTTAGATTATTTACTATAATTTTTATGAGTTTTTAGGTATTTTTAAGTTTTTATGGTTTTTAAGCAGTGGAAATTAGCCAAAATTGGCTAGAAAATCAAGAAACACAAAATAAACAGTACCTAATTTTTATAGAATTTTTTAGGGGGTTTTTATATTTTTTTTGGATTTTTAACTCTAGACAGTAGCTGAAATAAAGGTTTTTGAATTTTTAAAAATAACAAATAAACTCAAAAATGTCCTCAAAAATTCTCAAAAATCCTACAACATGGCAGGAGCCATGTGTCAAATTTTCATCGAATTTGGAGGTGATTTGATATTTTATTCAAAAATCAAAAGAGGGCACTGTGCACAGGGACTGAAGTGCAAATACTCGAAGTTCTGGGGGTCCAGGTGCAAAATACCCAGCAACGCACGCGCGCGGCGCGTGCCTGGGGCACTCAGGGACCTCTTTGTAAATAAAACAAGTCCCGAGGACCTTTTGGTAACTCGTACCAAAAGTCCAGGGGGCTGTGTTGCAATTAACCCACCAAATAAACGCACATGCGCAATTAAACACTCACCGGGGCATATATGCAAATACTAAAAAGTTTTCATTCATTAATTAACATCCAGAACTACAGGGAAGATCTTGCAATTACACCAAACATACACGTGACGAAGCACGTGGCAAACACTCACAGGGGCATAAATGCAAATAAACTAAAGTGCGAGGTCCGATGTGCAAATAGCCCTAAACTAAAACAACTTGCTAGAATATTTACAGGACTAAAACTAAATAGAAACAAGAGCTGGGCCTAAGGGTAATTTACCCTTTATTAAGCGGGCCGTCGGATGCGCTCCACGTGGATGATCTGACGGGTACCCTGGTGGGCGCTCCAGATCTCCTCTCCAAGGATCGGACGGTGGCTGTTCCTCCGGGAATGGATGGACGAGATGAAAACTGGAGGTCGAGGCTGATCGGACGGCGGCTGAAGATCCTCGAAGAACAGGTGGCCGGCGAGTTTTGCCGGCCTCGTGCGAGTGCTGGGATCCTCGTCTGCTGCTTCCGGAGATCGAGGAAGATGCGCGATGAAGCTCCGAAGTTGATGGTGGCCTCCGATGGCCCAGCCGAGCCCGGGAGGGGCTCCGGCGAGGTCGGCGGAGGATAGCTCCTGGCCCGAATGTCGGGAGGCCTCAGATGGCCTCCTCTGATCCTGCAAAGTAGCTCAGAAGCTTCGCGGGTCGAGGGCAAAATGCCTCGACCCGGTTAGGCATCGTGGAGGTGATCTGTGCGTCGGTGCGGACGAATCCCGGCGAAGCGACGGCGAGGAGATTCGAATCCCAGATCCTGTGCGAGCTGGGTTGAACGGAGGGGCGGAGAAGGTGCGCGATGGGGAGGCGGAGGTGAATATGGGTTCCGATGATCGAACGGACGCGGGAGGTAGTCGGAATCGATGGGACACGGCGGCAGAGCGGATTGGGGCAAAATGGAAATTAGGCTAAATGGAGAAGCTAAGGGATTACCTGGGCGGTCGAGGAGACTATGCTGGAGCTGGGGTAGCTCCTGGTCGTGGCCTCAAGGGTTGTCTCGGCCCGAGGCTCGAGCTCCTGCTCTGGGCGGAGCACGGCGGTGCTAAGTCGCCGGATCAGTGGAAACCGGCCCCTCTCCTCGCTGCGACGGCACCTGGAGCGAGCTGTCACTCACGCTCGGGCACTGGAGCTCACTGGGGGTGGAGCGGATTAGCCAAAGATGCAGAATGAGGAGGCGGAGCTTGGTATTTAAGTGGCTCGGGGTCCGAAAAGATGAGCTCGGGTAGGGTCACGGTGGCGCGCGGACCCCGAGATTGACGCCCGGCGAGGGTGTCGGATGTGGGAGGTGACAAACGGAGCCGGGGTTTGGGTGTTAGGCAATCGGGTCGAGCGGGTATAAAATGGAGAAATCGGGTTGGCCGCTCGAACCCGTGGGAAGTGGTCCTGGGGGGGCCAGTTGACCGGGCGGTCAACATCCCCAGGACCCAATGAGGATGGGCCACGTGGCCGGATTTTGAAACTCAAAATCAAGGTAGCTAGGGCCCGATTTTGTAAAAACCCAAAACATGAAATATTTTTATTTTATTTTTTTCTATTTTTTGGTGATTTTTAATTAATTTTTGGAAATAAAAATAAGGTATTTACAATATGTAGCTATATATAGGTATATGTACATTAGGTAGATTTTTTATTTTTGATTTTTAATTATTATTTTTGTACAATTTTATTCCTATTTTATATTTTATTTATTTATAGAATAAAATGAGGAATAAAAGGGTATTTTTATTTTGTTTTTATTATTTATATACATAGGTGAAATAAATAGTTATGTACATTTATATACATGGTATATATACAATGTATTTTTGTGTTTTGAATTTTGTAATTTTTATTTGATTTTTGTTTTGATTCTTTTCATTTTATTTATTTATAATATATAACATAGAATATTTACAAAAAGTTTAGACAATAATTTTATTTATTTACAAGGTTAAATAAATATAGGGGTGTGGTCTATGTACATGGTGAAAGGGTATTTTGATCTTTTTGATTTTCAAATTTTTATTTTGTTTTTAATAGTTTCTAAATATATACAAATATGTACAAGCATATTTTTGGGTGAGGAAAATATAGTTTTATTTATTTACAACTATTTACACATGAGCCCCTATCTCCCTCTACTTGGCTTTTATGCGGTCAGGCTCATACTGAGCCCTCCCTTGGGTTAGGTTGCTCAATATTTATTCTAAATATTTCCCTCTTTTTCTTTTTAATCTTTATTCTTTTATTTTTGCACAAAAACATGCTAATTATAGGTTTTTACACAATGCATGCTTTTGCTAATGATTCCTATTTACACATATCTACATGCATTTGCATAGGTTTTTGTAGCTAAAATATAAGAATAAAGAGTGATGAATGGGTATTCATCACCCCCCTATACTATACTTTGCTGGTCCCTTAGCAAACACTTATTTGAAAAAGAAGTGAAAAAGAAAGAAAGAAAAAGAAAAAGAGGATGTACATGGATCAAGTTGATTATTAAACTTGCCTTCATTAAATTGAGGTATGGAGCTCAATCAGATCTTTGGATTATTAATGTGTCGGAACCTTATTTAGACTTAAGCTTAAAACCTAACAGCCTCTAAGTTCCACTAATCTATAACCAAGACTCCTCAATGCTCCAGATCAGAACAAGTCATCAATCACAAACCCTGAAGACCATGAATCTTTCCTTGTCCTGTGAATGTGAAGTCTAAGCTCTCCACCTCAGAAATGGCAACTTGACAACCCTCCTTAACAAGGTAACTCTATGACCTCAATCTGGCCACTCTTTCCTCGAGGAGCGGGGTATTCCCTTCTAAGTTCAAGTTCAACCGGCTCAAGAAGAGGGGGAAGAAGAGAATGGGTCAAGGCCAGTGTAGCCAAGTACCCTTGGGAGCTTGACCAGTGTAGCCAAGTCTCCCTGCTGCAAGCTACAACAGGTGGATCATGAAACCAAGCTTTGCTTATTGCACTTATATACATAATCCGGTGGGATTATCATTTTCTCTCAGACCCACCACTTTTTTGGAGTTCTTTTCTTTTTTTTTTTCAAGTGCATCCATACAACATATACATGTGCAGCATATATACAAGGAGTTTTTCCTCTTGAGCCAGTAGACTATCCCTCTTTTGAAGCTTTATTGCAACCCACAACTCCCGTCGTTAGACCTCATGGCAACCAGACCAAGTTGAGACGCACTTCCTTCACTATAAGAAGAAGAGAGGTTCCGCCTAGAAGTACTACCCTCATATGCTACCCCAAGCCAAGGAAGACTGCCTCCTCACCACCTCATCCGTAGAGAGCTCGGTGCATAGTGCGGTTGTCCAAGTAAAGCCATAATCTATATGAGTCATGTGTTGTTGTTAAATGCTCTACTTAGGCTCATTGAGATGACATGTGATCATAGCCTAGTGGACTCAAAGAATTAAGTCACCATGGACCTGAAAAGCCTTAAACCTAAGCCCTATAAGGTTCCTCTTAGAATTAGGTGGATTAAGATCTTAATCAAGCTCCATTTCTCAATTTGATTCCAGGCTAGTTTAAATGTCAACTATCATCCAGAAAAACTATATACATATGTACAAAAAGATGCTTATTTACACAATATTTTACAATCATGCAAAATTTTTGAAAAATGTTTTGAAATCATGAATGGATGATGCATGAAGTGCAAGTTTTGCAAAAAGATATTTACACACATTTACACAAGATTTTTGCAAACTTTTGATTTTCAAAACATTTTGGAAAAATTTTGTACTATATACATAATTTTGATACAAAAATATTTACACAAGCTTTACACAAAAGATTTTTGACATCATTTTTACAAAAATAATTTGTACACTAGCTATGTATGTGCAAATAAAAGAAGATTATGTACATGAAAAATTTTTAATTTTTGTGGGTTTTTAGCCATTTTTATTTATTAACACACTCACACAAAGTACGAGTTATGGCTAAAGTATATATGAAATATATACACCCCCCCCCCTATACTTAACTCGAACGATGTCCTCAGAGTCAAGAGCGATGAAGAAGACATAACTCGTGCTATGTATAGGAAAGTGAAAAGAAAGGCTATACAAAAGAGAGATGAAAAGTCAAGAGGGACTCAGGTCTCCCCCCTATACTTAGGATCAAGTAATCCTAAGTATAGCAGGCTGTACACGACGGGAAAATCGAGTGGAGAATGTACAGGGTCTACCCCCCCTATACTTAGGGTGAAATATCCCTAAGTATAGGCAGCAAAACAGGGGTAGACATAAACAAAAGAAATACCCGAAATGTCTCACATCCCCCCTATACTTAGGGTAAAGTGCACCCTAAGTATAGCATAATCATGAGATGAAGAAAGGGATGTGGGACTAAAGAATGTGGTGATATGGACATCTGGATCTATATACAGCGGAAGATCAGTGAAACTCAGGCGTGAGATGCATTAGATGTGAGTCAAAGACCACATCTCACGCAAAATGAATAGGGGCAAGATCGACGACCCGCGGCTCATGATCTAGAAATGGCTTGAGCCGCTGGCCGTTCACTCGAAAGGTACTCTCAGAAGACAACTCAGATATGTCGATGCTACCGTTGTCGTATACCTTTCGAACCAGATAAGGTCCTTTCCATTTGCTCTGTAGCTTCCCTGGAAATAATCTAAGCCTCGCATCAAACAGCCATACTCTCTGTCCAATCTCAAAATGCTTGTGGCTGATATGAGAATCATGCCACTCCTTGACTTTCTCCTTATAATGTAGGCTGCTTGAGAAAGCTGCATCTCTAAGCTCCTCCAGGGCAGCTAGCTCTGCCCTTCTCTGGTCTCCTATACCATCTGGATCCATCAAAATATCTGTAACTGCCCAAAGTGACTTGTGCCTCAGCTCAACAGGTAAATAGCATGGCTTGCCATATACGAGGCGAAAGGGAGATGTGCCCAAAGGTGTCTTGAAAGACGTCCTATATGCCCACAAGACCGAGTCCAAAAGCTGTGACCAATCCTTTCGGTCAGGGCGGACGACTTTCTGCAATATAGTCTTGATCTCCCTATTTGACACTTCGGCTAGACCATTCGTCTGTGGATGGTACGGTGTAGCAACACGATGGTCTATGCCGAACTCGCTAGCAAGTGCCTTCACCTGGTCGTTGATGAAGTGGGATCCCCCATCGGAAATCAAAACTCGTGGAACCCCGAACCGCGTGATGATGTGCTTCCTCAAAAATCTGCAAACTGTCCTCGCATCAGCGGCTCGGGCGGGGATAGCCTCCACCCAACGACTCACATAATCGACGGCCAACAGAATGTACTCAAATCCCTGACTCTTAGGGAATGGACCCATGAAATCGATGCCCCATGCGTCAAAAACCTCACAGAAGTGAATGGGCTGCATCGGCATCATATCACGCTGTCCACAAGTGCCCATCCTCTGACAGTCAGTACACCTCTTCACGAACCCATCTGAGTCCTTGAAGAGGGTAGGCCACCACAAGCCGGATTGGAGCACTTTCTGTGTCGTTCTCCTCCCAGAATGATTTCCTCCTGCCTCAAGCTTGTGGCAGTAAGTGAGGACGCTATGGTGTTCCTCCTGAGGAATACACCGACGCCAGATGCTATCCCCTCCTTCGTGGTAAAGGATGGGATCCTCCCAATGGTAGGACTTGGCCTTCGCTAGGAAGGTCTCAAGCCTCTGCCTGGGCAAATCTTGTGGGACTTTCCCAACAACGAGAAAGTTCACAATATCGGCATACCATGGGAGTGAGGCGATAGCAAGGATTGCCTCATCTGGGAAGGTATCTCTAATAGGGTCAATCTGCTCAGAATCCTCAGGTTGCTCTAGTCGGGAGAGATGATCCGCCACCACATTCTTGACTCCAGGCTTATCCTTGATCTCAATGTCGAACTCCTGGAGTAGAAGGATCCATCTAGTCAGTCTGGCCTTGGCATCCTTCTTTGCCATGAGGTACCTGATGGCGGTGTGATCTGTAAACAAAGTCACTCTAGATCCAATGATATACGATCTGAACTTATCCAGGGCAAACACTACTGCTAGCATCTCCTTCTCTGTGACTGTATAATTCCGCTGGGCGGAATCCAATGTGCGGCTAGCATAGTGTATAGCAAATGGCACTCCATCCCTCCTCTGTCCCAGCACTGCCCCTACGGCAAAATCGGAGGCGTCCGTCATGATCTCGAATGGGAGAGACCAATCAGGCGGCTGGAGGACAGGAGCCTCGATAACGCACTGCTGAAGAGTAGCAAACGACGAAAGACACTTGTCATCGACAAGGAACTCGGTGTCTTTCGTCAAGAGATCAGTCAACGGCCGGACAATCCTGCTGAAATCATGAATAAATCGCTTGTAAAATCCAACGTGCCCCAGGAATGACCGTAGCTGCCTCAGATTGGACGGCGGTGCGAGTTTCCTAATGACATCAACCTTGGCCGGATCAACCTCCATGCCCCTGTTGGAGATGATGTGGCCAAGCACCGTCCCTTGAGTCACCATGAAGTGACTCTTCTCCCAAGATAGCACCAAATGATACTCAATACATCGCTGGAGCACTCGGTCTAGGCAGTCAAGACAGGAGTCGAATCCGTCACCGTAGATCGAGAAATCATCCATGAAGACCTCCAAACACTCCCCTACCATGTCCGAAAAGATCGACAGCATGCATCTCTGAAAAGTCGCAGGGGCATTGCATAGCCCAAATGGCATGCGTCGAAAAGCATATGTGCCGAAGGGACAGGTAAAGGTGGTCTTCTCCTGATCCTCAGGAGCGATGGCCACTTGGTTGTAGCCCGAGTACCCATCCAGGAAGCAATAATGGCTCTTCCCTGCCAGTCTCTCAATGATCTGGTCAATAAAAGGCAGGGGGAAATGGTCCTTCTTGGTGGCTTGGTTGAGTCTCCTGTAGTCAACACAAACCCTCCAAGAGGTGGGTACTCGTGTAGCGATCTTCTCTCCCGACTCACTGATCACAGTCGTGATGCCCGTCTTCTTGGGCACCACATGCAAGGGGCTAACCCACTTGGAGTCGGAAATGGGATAAATAAAACCTGCACCCCACCATTTTGATATTTCCTTCATCACAACCTCTCTCAGGTTGGGGTTCAGACGCCGCTGGAACTCACGCGACGGCTTCGCCCCCTCCTCGAGATAGATATGGTGGGAGCACACTGATGGACTAATCCCATGGAGATCTGCTACGCTCCATCCGATCGCCTTGCGGTTCCTTTCAAGAACCCCCATCAAACGGGATTCCTGCTCTCCAGTCAACTCGGCGGAGATGATGACTGGGTACATCTCTGGCTACAAAGAGAAAGGGGAGTGGGGGAAGAGATGCACGGAGACGGTGGAAGTAGCGAGGATTCATGTATTCCCTAAGAGTGGATCATGGGATTCTGGGATACACATGAATGAGATCTCTTCACCATGGGGTAACTACTCACCTGGTCCTACAAAATGCTTCAGCAGTTCCCCATTTACGAGGAATAGTTTTGCACCATATGTAAGTTCTGAAATCTCTACATTGTCGTTCGTGTGCACTTCCCTGAGTATGAAGGGTCATGTCCACTTGAACTTCAACTTGCCTTGAAAAATCTGCAACCTGGCTTTGAATAACTATACATTATGTCTTGGGATAAAACTCTTGCGTATGATATGTTGATCATGCCAACACTTGATTTTGTCCTTATCGATCACAATGTTACCATATGCCTTGTTTCTGATTTATAAAAGCTCATTTAGTTCCATCTTTCTTCTCTGTTGTTCTTCATGTGTGTTCCAATTCACTTCTTTAATGCCCATTCAGATTTGTGTATCAGCTCAGTGGGCAGATGGCATGGCTTTTCATAAACCAATCGAGATGGGGAGGTTCCAAGCTGGGTATTGTAAGTAGTAAACTCATCACGCCATCGTGAAAGCTGATAGATATCAGCTCTTTGATCATGATGCTTATTGTGGATGAGTTTGAGCTCATCGAGGATCCTCTAAAGGTAGAGGTACCTGAGGATGAGCTCTGTGATCTTGCCTCTGGTGTGTTTGCTGATGACCTTGATGTGGTCTGTTAGCTCCCTTCTGGACCTGCTAATGATACTGGCTCTACAGAGGGGGGTTCTGTTGGACTGATCAATTGTTCCATTAATAGTGAGTGGTCAGATTTATATTTTACTTAGGCAAGCACAAGCTCGAACTCAGGGAGGCAAATCTCTCCTTATGTTGATTAATAGGTGGTTTAGATGTCATAAAGCATATTTATGTTTTTATCTCTTTTTTTTAATTTTTATAGGTTTTAATTTAAAGAGATGTAATTAATTATTCAAGACAATATGATGAAAGCTTTTCAAAATAATTCTAATGCAAGAAACTAATGCTATGTTATATGGATAAAAAATAAATATATGCACTTTTGTGGTTTTTAAACGATGCAATGATATGATGATGAAATGGTGAATACGATAAATGCACACCAAGCAAGCAACTAATTCAGTTCAGAGCTTAGCAATTCATTCAAGCATACACCAAACAAATCAAGTCAATCAATGAGCACATCGCCCAATGTTCACCGCAAATAATTATTTAATTAAGTTCTGATTAATTTCCCTAAATAAGTCCCCACAATTCACAAGTGATTGAGCATTTAAGTCAATGAACATAATAATATACACAAAATATAAGAAATGATCTCCTCAAATAATAATGGTCAAATACTATCGTGAAAGTGGAATCTCATCGTTCTGTGTGCTAGATAATAAATCAAGGTTTAAAATGACCCGTCGAACACCAAAATCTGATAAATAGTGATCGAGATATGGTTGTTTGAAGTTTCAGGAACCTATATGTAAAGAAAATAAGTAAACAATCTCAAATATACCCTTATAAAAGGGTCGTTTTGCAATTTGCTAAAGTTGCAGAGCTCTTTGTGTAAATTACCCCTAGCAGGGGTATTCTAGTGATATCATATAACTAGAAGGGCCTCATGCAATTGGTCCAATGTCACAAGCATTGCGTGCGCTGGACTGATTTATGATTTTAGAATCGTGCAGGGTCTTGGATATAATTGTTTTTTCAAGCGCATGCATGATCACGTGTTGTCCGGTTCGGGTTGCAGCTCGGGTAGAGCTGCCACATGTTTGCTTCAACCCCTTTGAAGATGCCCAAGGCACAGGGTTTGAATGCAAGCTCGAGGATGATCTGGGTCGTCGATGAAGATTCGATCCACGTCTTAGGTTTGGGTGATGATGGACTGCCCCTATACATTGTGTTCCTGATCGTGCGTGATCTGGAGCACCTGGAGATTGGGGCTTCGTCTGAGGAGGCTTGGGCGATGATGTTGACAATGTGGAGGCAGTGACGGTTGATAGTTGTCAGTGAAGGTGGAGGGTGGTTGATATGATCCTGCTCCTTCCTCTTGGCTGACACATGATCGGGAGATATCGGTGAAGTGGACGTCGATGATGGTGCAACGGTGATGATCAGAGAGGTGGATCGATAGAAATGAATGAAGAAGGTAAGGGGAGGGTGCTCCGTGCGGTGGTGTAAGGAGCTCAAGTATGGGCAGTCGCGGAGGAGAAGGGAAGCAATGAGGGAGAAGATGGGTGCGAGGTGATGCGTCAAAGTTGGGTACGGTGATGTGAGGTGTGATGAGAGAAGAGAAGAAGAGGAACAAGATGATTAAGAGAAAGATAACAATAGTGGCATGATATCGAAGGAGGGAAGCCTCAACTCCGATCGTTTCTTCAAGGAGACAACGGGAAACTCAGAAGCTCTGGCTATGCGTGAATGGGGAAGCAATGAGATGCTCGGGGAGCGCCTCGGATCACACCTAGAGAAGATCTTCGCTGGAGGATGAGGCCTCTGTCACCGACCACTCCCTCCACCTCTCTCCCTCTCTCTTCTGATGAGGGATTAATGGCGGATGATCCTAGTCGGAGTTCGGTTTTTGGTTTTAATAGGAAGAGATGGCGAGGAGGGGCAATATTTTGAAATCTCCGTCAGTTGGTGGAGATAAGGATAAACAGAGGGGGTCGGCCGTTGCGGGTTTGCCGGAGAGAGGATAGAGTAGGGGGTGATCGACATTGCATAGCAAGAGGTTAGGTGGTAAACGATGGTTTTTAGGCAATAGGATGAAACCATGTCCATGGATATCGGGAAGGGGTGATAAAGGTACAGGACTCGGGCAACGGGGATAGGAAGAGAGGGGGAAGATTGCTGGACATTGTGTTGCAGTAAAGCAATGGCAGAGATGATGAGATGAAGGCAGCACAACTGCATTGAAGGTAGAGCAGAGGCGACCCTCACGTGCAGGGCACGTGAGGAGGAGAGAGATGGAAGGTCACGTGCATAGCACGTGAGGTAGGGGTAAGATGATGTCTCATGCTATGCATGTGAGGAGAGAGAAAGGAAGGAGGCCAGTTGACCAAGACTTGAGGTCGGTGAATCAGAGGATGCCACATGTACGTAACTGCTGACCAGGTATTTGACCAATGCTAAAATGTGTGAATAAGTATAAATAAAATACCAACTGACCTCAAATGTAAAAATGTCAAACACGAAAAATACTCATCTAAATGTAACCTAAAATTTTCATGAAGGACTCGATGCACATGAAATGCGGAATGAAAGATGTGTATTTTTGGTGATATTTTATATATATAATACCATTTTTTTAAAATTTCAAATTTTATTTATTTTTCTATTGATAAATAAATGTATGCAAAAGTCAAACATGATATGAAATAATGCAATGGACTCAAATGTGGTTTTTTGAATTTTATGGGTTTTATATAGGTCAGAAAATTAGGAAAGTTAATTACGTACGAGTGGATTATGTCAATAAGCTCGAGTCAGAACATATCACTTTTATTGCTTTTTTTAGTTTTTTTTGGATTTTGATTTTTATGTGATTATTAATATGAATAAAATAAAGAAATGAAAAATAAAATAATTAGAATGAATGAGATATGCACATGAAATGATAAGTCAAAATTAGTAGAAATGTATAATGCGCAGTTATGTCCCAAAATCCAATTTTCACAAATGGATTCTGATTCTTTTGAATTTAATCTCGATTTGTAGATAATTGAATGTAAATTAATTCAAAAGTGAGTAGAGTTCGTTTGGACATTGTATGAGAGAGATATCAATATTTTTATCTTTCTATCCTGAAATTATTGTTTTGAATCTGTACAAAGCATTTTTTTAGGATTTTTTCATAGATTAAGGTTAACCTGAATTAATTAAAAATAGGTGAAGTTAGGTGAAAATGCACAATTTATTATGGATGCATAAATGAATGCTAATTTATGCAAATTGCGTATGAGTGCATGAAAGTTAATTTTTATGAAGTTAATACGTAAATGATCCTCAATTCTCAAGCGAAGCTCTATTTTCAGCTAATTAGGGTGATGAATCACATATTCATCGTGCATCCACTCCCACATTCAACAATCCAATCGGAACTCTATATAGAGCATTTTGTTATTCAGATGCTGCTAGTCTAGCAAGTATCATATTCATGGGATCTTCACACTGTTCCTCCTCATCGTCTTTCTTCTTAGGAGGCATTTTGAATGATTCTTCTTTGTGACCTTCATCAGCAAGTGGATTTGAATTAGTTGAGGTTTTGAACTTAAATCTCCCTCACTGAGGCAAAGGTCTTCCTCAGTGAGTGGGAAAGAGATGAAGGGATTGGTCGGTGGTTGACCATCCCCAAAGTGAGTGAGCCTGGACTCAAGAGGGACATGAGTCTAGAGAGGTCCATAAAGTGAAGGGACATCTAAAGACGATCTCTTTGAAGGGTTCAATGATAAATTCACAGAGTCCAAATAAAAATCCCTCCAACTAGTCATCTTCTATTTCAAGAGGGTAGTATGCGAACACAAGTAGCAAGGAGAAATTATACAGTAATGGGCACTTAAATGTACAAAGAAAACTCATGCAATTCAAACACAATGAAAACCCTTTGAATTCACCAACTAAACACGTGAAGGTCGCAAGACTTTGGTCAAATTATCTTGTCAATTTTAGTTGGTGGTAATACAAACTTTCAGTCCATTATACACATGATGTCGCCTTACACCCAGGGGTGCTCCTGTATGCTCCCAATCAATGAGGTGATATGCCCAGGCTACTAGGTTCAATATCACATCTCAAAGGAGACACACATGCTTACACAACTGAAACATACAATGAGGTCTAAGATAAGCATGTGTAACCCTGAAGTTTGCAAAAATCAAACCTGAAGACTTAGGGGGAAAGTCTATGGATTGGGATCTAAACTTAATGTATGTGTCCCCACCCACTCTGTCTAGGGGTAAGTACCTGCATATAATGAGGGATTTATGCACCCGTAAAACAAGTATTCACTTTATTCCAAGTTGTTTTTGATCGACTTGCTCAATTCAGACCCAATTTTAGATTTGGTTTTCACTTGATATTAATGTGAGCACAAAATACATGCCTATTGTTCAATCCTTTTTCCTTTTATACTTGGGTTATAATACCAAGAGAGAAATCAGAAAGCGGAATGCAAGCGAGGAACTATGTTGTATGCTCATGTAAGAATGTAATTATAGTGACTCCCAACACTCTCCATGTGTTATGCTAGGCTAAATTGAACATTTTACACTAAATACGTGCAAGTCAAAAAAACCGCATCTAAACATGATACTATTAGCAGGAAAGAATCAAATTTATATTTGAGCTAATTGTACATGTTTATGTGTGTCTCTTTAATCTTTCTAAAAAGATGTGATCAATGAATATTTTTGGCCTATATTACAGGGGCACATACATATTTGAATTTGAATTTGAACGGTAATGTGCCTACCCTAATATCGTTATTCGAGTCGAGAACCACTCTTGGCACAACCACAACAAAGAAAAATAAAATAGTGTCCAAGTCTCAAATATACGCGCGAGCTCTCAAATGAGAGCTGCTTTAAATAGTGCAATTACATATGTTATTACAAAAATAATTACAAGATGAAGTGAAATGAAATTTCTAATTTAATTACTGTAAAAAATGGTCGATTTGACCCTCTTTGATTCAAGCTCCAAGCTTGAATCTCTGCTTTACTCCTCGTAGAGTCACTCTGTGGGCCCTACAAAATAGCAAGTGGTTAGCAATTTTCAAGAAATGTAGTTAATCAAATTAACAATTTATGCACACAATGATAACATAAAGCAGAAAACAAGCCCAATTTAAATAGATCAAATTTCACTTAATTGTAACAAATAAACCAAATTAAATAATCAAGACAAGTCATGTCCCCAGCAACGACACCATTTGACGAATCGAATTCTCATCTTTTTAAATATGTCGGATAATCGTAGAATAGGAGGTGAAGGTGATTCAGTCAAAAATCATACATTTGAATATGTGGAGAATTTTAACGTGGCAAATATACCAAGTTCAAACACAAGGACAATGTTGAATAAATAATCTAATTAGAATCTAGGTCATGTGATTAAATTACTCTGAGAATCTATTTAAATTAAGTATACAACATGCAATGAAATGATGCGTGCTTTTTAGTTGGCTTTTCAATGCGAATAATGTATGCAACAAATATAATAGAAATGCAGATGGACTCACCTGAACTAATCGATTTCACAACAGAGTTCCTAACCTCAATAATTAATCCTAATAATTCTAAGGAATAGAGGGGGTTCATTTCATCATTTAATCTACAAAATAGTTAATTTTCAGTTCAGTATATCGAGGTTCAAATTCAAAAATAATTCTTTGATTTTTTAAATTAATTTCATCAACTCAAATCAGGGACTTAAGCATAAAAAATTAAAAAGCATGAAATATACTTTCAAACGAGATTAATTTCAATTAATTTAGAGCTATGGTTCAAAAGATATTAAACATCAATATTAGGGACTGAATTGCAATTAAAATAACTTTAAAAACATGACAAGTATGTCCAAAGAAGGATATAAATGCAATAAATAAAAGTAGCAGGGGCTGAAAGTGTAAATAACACGTGTGCAGCGCATTAGTGGAAATATCAAAAGCCTATGGGGCTTATCTGCAAAAAGACCCAGGCACGTCAAGTGCATGCGTGAGGGCGAGGTTCGGGCAACGTAGCATGCGTTGGTGGCTCGATCCTATGCTCGGGCACCTGAGGCTCAGTGGTGAAATGGTGCTCTCTAGACCGAGTCTGAGATATAATCTCAACTATTAGATCAGATCAGAGAGATCTGATCCAACGACATCTGCTGCTCATTCCTCCTCCATTTTGGAAGTAGCAGGCGGTGCTCTGGCAGAGCTTCGGCGAGGGAGTTGAGGCTGCTCCATGCTCCTCCGAGATGTATGAGGATCCAGACACCTCTACGATGGTTTGGCTAAGGTGCTAGAGGGTTGATGAAGCTCTGGAGAGGTGTGAATAGACGTGTCAATGGAGCTTCGTCGGAGGCAGAGGTAGAGATCAAAGACATCTATGAATTCCAGCTAATCTAGAGGGCTTTGGGTATCTGCAGTGTTGGCCAATAGCCAAAGTGGTGCAGTGCGGGTTTGGATAGAAAATGGGGCAAGGTGGAGTCTCTCTAGAGGTGGCGGAGCTAGAGCCGTGTCGAGTCGCCTCCCTTTGCAAGGGCGATGAAGGATGTAGTCGGGGAAGGTTGTGGAGAAGCAAAGAAGGGGCAGGGAGTGGTGCACGAAGACGATGAGACGATGGCGGAGTTAGGGGAGTGGTTAGAGTGAAACGAGGGTGTGTATGCATACGAGAATTAAATGGATAAGAAGCGAGAAAAAGAAGAAGTGGGATCACATGGAGATGAAGGGGTGACCGGAGATGGAGGAAGTGGACATGGAGCGGAGCTTAGAAGCTCCTGGGTCCTTGCTCAAATATGTGATGAGGGGTTGAGCTCAAGCAGCTCAGAGAGAGCTGCGACTTGGTCAGATGACCAAGGATCATGCCTGCATCAGGAGCTCCATCATCTCACTCAATTTCGACCAATCTCTATCACTCAACCTCGAGAGGGATTGGGAGGTGGAGCACGAACGGGTAGATACAGCGTGCTGGAGGGCGTGGTTGTGTTTTGAGGGAGATGGGGCTATTACAGAAGTTGTAACATGAGGTGTTGTAATGACCACCGAGGGTTGAATGACGGAGGAATCGTGGTGTTAGGTTAGGGCATGAGTGGGTGAGGTTAGGAATTCATTAGTGTGTAGTGCTGACGTGTAGAAAAGGGCTGAGGTGGCAGAGAAAAAGGGGAGAAGGAGCAATGGCGGTGAGGCAAACGTGGACTGGAGGGGAATTATAGTGATGAAGACAAAGCAGGCACTGTTGGATCATGTGACCCAGTGACATAGAAAAGGGTGTGGATCGATGGCTCTGATCAGTCCGCTTAGACGGGTGTAGATAGAGCGAGAGTAGGCGGTCCAAATTAGATATGGATGAGGAATCAGATGGTTGAGGTGGGAAGTGGGAGCCAAAGAAGGGTCGGGCCATGTGGGGCGCCCTGTGAGCACCATGTGGCCCAATAAGAAAATAGATAAATACGAAATAATGTATACAATCAAAATAAAATAGATAAAAGCTTCAAATAAAAAGGTGTAAAACATGACATGTTGAACAAAATTTCAAAAAAAAAGGTCATATATATACTTATATTTTTTGAAGTATTTTTGAAGAATTAAAAACACTTATTTTATATTTTTGTTATTTTTTGGAATTTTAATTTTTAAATAATTACAAAACAAATATATACAAAGTTAAATTAATTTTATGGTATTTCTGATAATAAGAAAATAAAAGGAATAAAGGAATAAAAAGAATGTTCTCTATATATACTTAATTAGAGTCAGTTATTTACATAAGGTTATTTGTTAATATTAGTGAATTAATAAAGAATATTAGATAATAGTATAAGTGAGAGGAATACAAGTCATGTAATATGATGATAAATCATAGATTTATCACCCGATGCCTTCCATATTCTCCCTTCCTATTCTCGACCATTGCCACCCTCTCTAGTTGGCTCTACAATCACTGGCAACAAAGACCATACAAAGTCAACACTTGACCTAAATAACATATAATTCACTTAGCAACATATTAAACCTATATAGTTACATCAATGAAGTTGCGTCCTTGGCAATGGCGCCATCTGATGAATCTGTATTTGGCTATGTTAAGTAGATCAAATCGTAGTATGGTCAAATCTTAACTAGAATCGATTCGAAAGATCTCCGCGAAGAGGATTCGATCTAATTATACTAGATAAGTCCAAGATCTAACACATGAACATGAGTTGTTAATCTGATTAATTAAGTTATAAATAGTAATGTTAAGCTAATTATTTACATTATCTAGCTCACAATGGAAAATGCAATACAAAAAATAACAATATGATATAAAATGCATTTTTTATTTTGATTTTTAAATGCATGTTAAATAAGAACAAAATACCACAAAATGAACTAAGTACACAAATTGTATTTACATAAATATAACCCTAAATTAAATGGAATAACTTGGGATATATACTTAATTTAAACCATGGACTGAATACTACATGATTTGAAGCTAGATTTGATGAATGACATTTATAATTTTAAGAACAAAAGATACAAATCTTTAATTGATTACATTGAAAATTCAAGATCATAACGAGATTTATTAATTCAATATCATGGAAAGTTAATTAAGCTTCCTAGTGAAATTGAAATCACCTCGATATAAGTCCATATGCTCAAGTTATGCATCGATCATTATAGAACATACAAGCATTAATAGCATAATAAACAAATAGAGAAATATCACAAAAAGATCCCTGGAGGGACCTAAATGCAAAGAAATAAAGCAACCACTTATCTTTTAAAATTAACCCCAACACATGGATATTTTTGAAATATAGAGAAGTCCACAGGGTGATGCTGCTAAATTCCCTAAATTCCCAGAGGAGCACATGCATCACATGCTTGGAGGGACTGGTTTGTGAAATTGAAGACTTGGTGGGGTGGAGCTGCAAAGTTTCTAATACATCACATACAAGGCATGCAAACATCCCAAGCTTGGAACGAGGCTCGTGGCGAGGGCATGTGTCATAATTATGTGCTTCGGCTTCGACTCGGGTGGCTATGAGGTTGCATGCTCGAATTGTTGATTCAGGTCTCCATCTTGGTCGTCAGATCATATCCAAGAATCTGATCGAACAACAAATATATGTTGAGGAATTCTTCCTTTTCCTCCGTGCTCGAGGTGAAGACTGGGCTCCAACGAGTACCAGGGAGTTCCTCCTTCCTCCTCCTTGCTATCTGAAGGTAGCCCCACCTTTGTGGAAGTCAGGAAAAGTCACTAGAAGGCTGGAGATGGCTCAAAAGCCATTAAATTTCATTATCGATGAAGAATCACCGAAGTGAAATATCAAGATCAAAGATCACTTGGAAACTCTGACCAATGAGGATTAGAAGTGTACCTGCAACTTATAGCATAGCCGAAGCATGGTATGTGCGTGATTTGTGAGGCAAAATGGAGGTTTGTGTAGCGAAGAAGATGTAGAGCTTAGGTGGGTCCTCTGCCATTACTGGGGGATCAGGAATCTAGTGGTTTGATGGTTGGAGGAAGGGAAGAGGTGATCAACTCCTCCGACGTGCATCTCAGATGCAAGGTGAAGGTCAGGAAGGGTTTTGATTGAAGTGAAGACTAATCTATATGATGGGAAAAATTCAAGAAATCGAGAAGAGATGAAAAATACAATTACATGTTGATGAGTCTGCATTTCATCATCTTTATTCATTTATTTTAGCTTAAAATACCTTATAAAACATATGTATATATTGATAAATCCATATTCCTACTAACATGCATTTGTATGTAAATATTACATTTATTACTATTTTAACCTAAAATAAATAAATAAATAAAGGAAAAATAAAGAAAATAAAAAAAGATTGTATATATGTAATAGATACAGGCTGACTCGAACCCCAAGAGAAGGTCAAGACTTGACCTGATCGACCAGGAATAAAGTAGGGGGAGATAGGGTTTTTAATCAGAAAATCCAAATATATATAAATATATATGTTTGTAAATACTTCTCATTTATTATGTGTATATTTGTATAAAATTTACACTATCTTATTTGTACATAAATTTACCTCAAATTAAATTTTTTCAAAGTAAAATTTGTAAATGAAAATGTTTTCTAAATAATAAAAATACTTGTAAAATAAAATCATGTACATAATAAAAGTAACCACGTCCAGAAAAACTATAAAGCGATAATTGAAAGACCAATTCTGGATCCTTATGAACTCGAATTGAACCAAACTCACTTCCATCATATTCTAAATTAAATTATCTTTAAAATGGATGTGGTTTCATAATTTTTGGAGTTACGGTTTGAAAGGCAGTTTTTTGGGATGGTTTTTGCAATTTTACCATTTATTTACTATATATTTCCATATTTATTTTTATACATATTGTATTTATAAATAATTGTAAATATTTTTAATAATTAATAAAAAAATAAAAAAATAAAACATAAAAAATAATCTAATTTTCTTATTTAACTATGTATATAATGAACCATATGTATATAATATATGTATATAGTTGATTTCCTTAAATAACCACCACAAAAAATTAAATAATTAACATTTATTATTTAATTTAATAAATGATGAAAATAATTTATTTAATTAATTATGTAGATAATGTAATTTTATCCACCACTAATTTCTTCCCTTTTTCCTCTTCATTGAAATTTTAAAAATTCAAATTTGAATTCAATTATTTTATCTATTTTATTGGCTCCTCCTCCCTCATTCTCGCTCGATCAATCTTTGGTGAGAGGAGCTTATTATCCAAGAGCTTCTTGTTGTAGAAAAGGTGACTAGCCTTCGAGCCATCCGGTGACAGCGAGTCAGCCTTCGTCGAGCTCATCACGGCATTATCTGCGCCCACGGTAAGATCCGCATCCCTTTATTTCTCAATCTCTCTTCTAGATAATTTTAGGTTTAATTTTCATCTTTATTTCATTGTTCATTTTTTAATTCTAGATCTTTTCAACATGGATTTAAACAAACATACAAAATTCGTTGGGTCGTTCCCTACTTGCGACGCGTTGCATAACCCTAATGAAATGAAAAATTAGCAAGGGCCGCTACATCACAGTCTGGATGTAGTTCAAAATTTGCAAGGGTTCTCACATGAGGAATGCATGCGGGTAATTAAGCTAGTTCTGTTGCATCACCGCCTGGATGCAGTCCAAAATTTACAAGGATTCTCACATAATGGACGCGTGCAAGTAAAGAAGTTAGTCCAAAAGAGATTGCAACGAAAGTTGTGGATTGGTAGTTGGAATATTGGCACTTTGACAGGAAAATTGATGGAGATAGTGGATACGATGGAAAAAAGGAAGATTCATATACTATGTCTTCAAGAGACTAACTGGGTTGGAGAGAAAGCAAGGGAGATCGAGAAAACAGGCTTTAAACTTTGGTATTCAGGTAAAGATAAGGGTAGAAATGGTGTTGGAGTGGTTATTCATAAGGATTTGACGGATTGTGTGGTTGAGGTGCAAAGATTCAGAGATCAGATTATTTTGCTAAAATTGGTGCTTGAAGAAGAAATTCTGATAATAATCTCAGTTTATGCATCGCAAATTGGTTTAGATGAAAGGAATAAACAAGCTTTTTGGAGGATCCAGATAAGATTTTACAAGGAATCCCACAAAGAGAGATGATTTGCATAGGTGGAGATCTTAATGGACATGTGGGGAAAAGATGCTTCAGGGTATGCGAGTGTTCATGGAGGACATGGTTTGGGATGAAATGAAGAGGGAAAATCCATCCTGGATTTTATAACGACATATGATCTTTTCATAACAAACACTCTATTCAAGAAGAGGGAGGAGCATTTAATTACTTATAAGAGTGGGCCAACGAGAACACATATAGATTTCTTTGCGTTGAGGAGAAGAGATCAGTTGTGTTGTAAAGACTGCAAACTAATCCCAGAAGAGGTTTGACAACCCAACATCGCTTGTTAGTCTTGGATGTACAAATAAAAGGGCGGGTAACGAAAAGGAGGTTCCCAAGATCACTAGAACTAGATGGTGGAATCTTCCACTGCAGCAATCGAGCTTCAGGGAGAAGGTTTTAGAAGATTTATCTTGGGATTATAGTGGAAATGCAAATGAGATGTGGGAGGCAGCAGCATCTTGTATCTGAAAGGTAGCCAAAGAGATGCTAGGCAACTCAAAGGGAGGAGCCTCAGTCAAAAGGAGGCTTGGTGGTGGAGTGAAGGGTGCAAGAGAAGATAAAATTAAAAGAGCATGCTTTAAAGCCATGTCTAAGGATAGAATAGAGGAAACTGACACAAACTACAAAATAGCAAAGAAGGAAGCAAAGAAGGCTGTAAGTGAAGATAAGTCGAAAGCTTATGAAGTTTTGTATAAAAATCTCGACTCTAAGGAGGGCCAGAAGGATATATTCAGGATGGCCAAAGCGAGAGAAAGAAAGACCAAAGACCTTTCTCAAGTGAGATGCATTAAGGACGAGGAAGGTCACGTGCTTGTTACTCAGAAGCATATAGAGACTAGATGGGAGCAATACTTCCATAAACTTTTCATTGAAGAAGGAATATATAGATTACTTTGGGTGATCTAGCTAGTAGTGAAAGTTACTTGAATCGTGCAAGCTATAGACGGATACAAAGAAAGGAAGTAGAGGAGGCTTTGAAGGTTATGAGACCTGGGAAAGGTCTAGGATCAGATGACATCCCTGAAGAAGTATGGAAAGTTTTAGGTGAGCGCAGTTTGACTTGGCTTACGAATGTATTCAATATTATTTGTCGAAGCAAGAAAATGCCGGAAGATTGGAGGAAGAGTATCGTGGTCCCTCTTTATAAGTATAAAGGAGACATTCAAAATTGTTCGAATTATAGAAGTATCAAGCAGATGAGTTACACTATAAAAATTTGGGAACGTGTGATCGAGAGAAGGTTGAGGCAAGTTTCCAACGTCAAGAAAACTAATTCGGATTCATGCCAGGTCACTCAACTATTGAAGCCATCCATTTGCTGAGGAGAACAATGGAGATTTATAGAGCTAAAAGGAAGAACCTCCATATGATCTTTATTGATTTGGAGAAGGCTTATGATTCTGTCCCACGAGAGATATTGTGGAGAGTTTTGGAGAAAAGACAAGTGCTTGTCCTATACATTAACCTCATAAAGGACATGTATGATAGGGCTTTATCTTGTGTAAGGACCCCATATGGGAAGACTGGCTATTTTGACATCAACATTGGTTTACATCAAGGTTCAGCTTTGAGTGCATTTCTTTTTACTTTGATTATGGACGAGTTGACAAGTCACATTCAGGATGAGTTACCTTGGTGTATGTTATTTGCTGATGATATTGTGTTGATTGACCGAGACTAGAGATGGAGTAAATGAGAAGCTTGAGGTCTGGAGACATGAGTTGGAGAGTAAAGGTCTTCGTATAAGTAGGGATAAGACAGAATATATGGAGTGTACCTTTGATGGAACTAATGGTAAAGGAATTGAGGTGAAGATTGGTGATAATAACATTCAGAAGAGAGATTCTTTTAGATATCTGGGATCTATTTTGCAACATGATGGGGAGATTGATGGATATGTTATTAATAGAACAAATACATGCTGGCTAAAGTGAAGAGGAGCCTCTGTTGTTCTCTGTGATAAGAAAATTCCTTTAAAAATTAAAGGAAAGTTTTACAAAGCAACCGTGAGACTTGCTATGCTCTATGCATCTGAATGTTGGCCTATGAACCATAGACATGTGCAGATAATGGTTGTAGCAGAAATGAAAATGCTAAGGTGGATGTGTGGACACACACGTAAATATCAGATTTGGAATGATGTAATCAGAAAGAAAGTTGGTGTTGCTCCGATCGAGGATAAGATGCGAGAAAACTGCTTAAGATGGTTTGGTCATTTGCAAAGAAGATCAGTTGATGCACCAGTTAGGAGATGCGAGTGTTGGGATGTTGAGCCGGCTAAGAGAGGGCGGGGACGGCCCCAGAAGTGTTGGAAAGAGACCATGCGAAGGGATATTTGTTTTGTGGATATAAGCACGTGATCGACAAAAGATAGATCTGAATGGAGGCGAAGAATCCATGTAGCCGACCCTACTTAATTGTGGGGAAATGCCTTGTTGTTGTTGTTGTTGTGTCTTAGATTTTCATTCCTATTTTTTCATCATGAATCGACCCATCTCTGATTACCGACTTCACGCTATTTTTCTTGATCGCATCGCTTCACATTCTACCTCACGCGACCACACACCTCCGACCACGTACGGTGGCCGGAGATCCGGATCCATCCATCCACCTCATCGGATCTGCTTTTCATTCACATTTTCTACCTAATATTTTTTGATCGAGTTGTCGTGCTTGAGTTGGTGTTATTTTGATTTTAGTGCAGATATATGATTTGAAAAAAAAAAGAAAAAGAAAAAAATATAGTTTCTATTTTTTATAAAAACAAAAAAAATATAAAAAATCGGAGGCAGCAGGCGCCGCCCTCCCAACCGCAAGCGATGCCTGTCGGCCTCCACACTCCGCCTGGATCAACCGCGCCCCCACATCGACTTCCGCCTCTGCCAGCCGCCAGAGCTTCAAGCCACGCTCCCATCCACCGAGCCTAGCATGTCATGTCGCGTTCACAATCGACCTCACGAACATGCCGTGATCGTCATCCGGGTCTGTCATCTATCCATTCGTCGCTTAGAGCTTGTCGACACCACCTAGAGCTCGACGATTGACGCCGCCCTGATGAAACATGGTTTCACTATCATAATTCATAGATATTAACCCCTGGCTTAAAATAAGTGTCAATAAAAACCAGATAAAATGTTGTATGTATCTGAGTCATGGAATAAATTAAAAACAAAAAAAATAACAAAACTAAAATTCGTAGTTTTTTATACCCTTAAAAAGCGCTCACAAAAATATTTCTTCCTTTGTTTGACCCCGTCTATGTTTTTTATCAACAAGAAACTTGTAGATATCATCAAGATCTACAACTTTTATGTTTTGAGTTCTTCCAAAGTCAGCCTTCTTCTTCTCTATTTTCTTGCATCTTCATCTAAATAACCTGATTGGGCCACATGGCTCCTTCTGGTTGAGCCACGTGCCCACATCTCCTCTCGCAACGCGCCAATGCCATCCACCATCCGATCACCTTCTGGAGCTCTGATCTCTACCGTACACTTCCGCATCCTCTCATAGCCATCCGATCCATATCCAGATGCTATCTGGATTGTCCGCCAGCGCTTCTCTTCCATTATGCCACGTGTCCCATTTCAAGCCGCACGATTGTCTCCGAGATGCGTTCATCACCACCGCAACTTCCCGCAGCTGATCTCCAACACCTGATCCTTCTCCTAAACCGCATCCGACCGTCTGCTTCCGCCTTATCATTCTTGCAACACATGGCGCACTCCACAACCTTCGATCTGCTCGCCATCGATTCGATCAGGACCATCCTTTAGCGCCTTACCCTCGACCGTTGGATCGCGAGATCCAACGGCTGAGGAGTCATCCCCTACCTCCGGTCTCCTCCTCGCCCACGTCGCCCACCTCACGCGACCGCTTCCCCCTTTCTTTTTCCCCCACCAACTCAGCCAACTCTCCTCCCACGAACCACCCCACGTCCACGTATGTTCTTCCCTCATCCTCGCGGGGCACATATCACCACTCACCCCTCTCCCTCGTGCTCCATATCTCCCTCTCATCCCACGACGACCACAATCTGGACCACCAACCTCCACCTTTAAATACGCCTTCACCTCCGTGATTCCACTCGGTCCACTTGTAAGTGGGGCTCCGCCCGGCACCACTCCATCTCCCCGTGACAGGGGGAGGTCAGATTGATGGTGCGACGATGGGGAGCCTCCGGTGTCGACCCCTGGCCATTGTAGGTCAGGTTTGCGGTGCTCCGCCACCGTCGAGCTGCTCCCCGTAGCCGAGGGAGTCTAGCAAAGACCCGAGCATCATCTCGAAGCTCAATCCCATGCTCCGCCGCTGCCAATTTCTCCTGGTAAGTATTTCGATCTCCCTTTTGCATATTTATCTAAGTTCTCTGATTTAATTAGGCTCCTACACATAGCTCCATCCTCCATTGACCATTGACTAAGCTTTTTCGCACATCCATTATTCATGCGCACACCTTCAATCGTCCCTTAGCTCCTCCATAACCGCCGACCACTCGACCCATCTCCTCTGCCTTCATGGTAGAGGAGCACCTGAGCCTCCATCTTCTTCGTTCACCTAGGCTTCCATTCCATCCACCTCGCGCCACACCTCGTCGCTTTGGCTACTGGATCTAACAAGTGCTAGAATCTTTGATTGGTCGGAGCTCTTACCGGGTGCACTTCAAGTTCGCCATCGCCGACGATATTAGGTCGACTCCATCATCCAGACCACCCCGGCGAATCACTAACGTCGGAGCTTCATCTCCATAATATGATGATACTCCATCGAGCTTCAGACGTCTCGCCACGATTGGGCGGAGCTCCTTTGACTTCGTCGGAGCTTTGATCGCGCCGCTAGCCCCGCGGTGGAGGGAGAAACCCCGGGACGTACAGATATCGTTGGATGGCACCCTCCCAGTGCTCACCAACGGTGCACATCGAGCCACGTTGCTGCCTTCACGCCTTGCAGCCACTGTTCGATCCTGGTGATCAAATGGTTGCAACGGAGCCACGTGTCAGCGTCAAGCCAACCTCCGAGCCTGTTATCCTAGCCTACAGGCCAGGGTCCTCCGAACCTACTCTGAGCCAGCGACGACCTTCGAGCTTCTTGCGAGCCTGATCCGAAGTTGAACCAGCGACCGAGCCTCCTCCGAGCCTCCCTCGACCACCGAGCCGATCTCCCATGTGCATGTCATGTGCGGGATGGAAATTTTACAGGGAGGCCCCTGAAATTTTTCATAATTGCAATCAGGCCCTGATAGCACGTGGAAACCACATGCGCTTGGGGTAAATTGCAACTAACCCCTGTGGGTTTTAATAATTGCAATTATACCCCTGCACATGTGGGTAAATATCAGGGATGGCCTCACCACTTTTGTTATTTACATTAGTCCCTCCCAGGGACCTGTTTGCCATATTTTCCTTATTTATTTCTTGTTTTTCTTGCATTTATGCCCCTGGTTTCTTTTGTGAATATCTCGAACATCCGAGCTCTGTTTGAGTTGATTTTGGTCTCCTTTTGAAGCTAATGTCATTGTCTTTGTAATGGTATGGCTCACTCTCTGTTTTGACACTTTAGGAATTGATGTTTTATTTTAATAATTAAATGTCACTTATATAGTACTTTTTATGCCTTGCCTTAATTAATCAATGAGCTTGCTTCATGATTCGAGTTTGAATTTGACTATTGTTTAATTGCTAAATTTTTTGTATAATTCGGGCATATTTACATCATTGTGACCTTGCATTTTGTTGCCATAAAAAGTTCAAATAAAAAATGTATGATTCATGTGTCTGCATTGTTTGCACTTTATGCATAGGTGTGCATTATGACCTATGGATTTCTAATTCGACACTTAATTTAGGTAATAAGAGTCTAGATAATTACTTAAGAGGCTCGTATCCCTGAGTTCGACCTTAGGCTTGCCCAAGTAAAAATAAATCAACCGTTGGATTCATTGGTAGATTTATTCGAGTGGTTTTTGACGAATCCAATTCGGCCGACTACAATGACATTAAAATGACTTATTAAGAGGCTGAATTTCGGGTCCGATCAAATGGCCCGTTGTCGAGGACAGGGCTCATTTTTTGTGTTTTTAGATTTTTAATATTTAATTAAGTGTTAATTTCTAATTCGTAGGTCATGTTGTTGTCTTGCATTATTAAAATTTCTGTGATTGATATCTAACGCTTGTTTTTGTGGCAGGGCCCTTGGTGCTCAAGGAGGCAAGGAGCTGGAGCTACTCGTTGTGAGGAGCCGTAGAAGCAACATTGGAGGAAAATCGAAGAGAAAAAAATTGTTGTCTTGCATTTTTTCCTTTTTATGTAATAATCGTCTTTACAGCGGTCTTCATTCGAAGACTTGCGTGTGTAAATGAACGAGGCTGTATGTGGTTGTATGGGGATCGTCCCACTTGAATGTCGACCTAGGATCAGGCATGCGTCTCTCTAAGCTACCTCGCACATTTTTATTTTACGTGTTTGATCGTAGGTAGGACACACAATAATTCTATGCGCACATAAACATCACTTCACCTAGCCAAAATTAAAAGATGTTCCTCCCTGCAAATAGAAGCATGTTAGGTGCGGTTTTTCATCGACTTGCTTACATGTGGGTTTTGGTTTCAATTCAGTCTGATTTTTCATGCGCTCAAGGCACTGCAAGTTTTATTCAAGCATATTTCTTGATTTTATCGACTGCATGGCTTTTTCTTGACCGTCCTTCCTGGCTTCATCACCTAGGTTAATGGAAATTGGGAATGAGCGGTAGACAGTTGATTGATTGATTTGTGCTCACATTTAAACAGTGATAACCTTAAGCAAATAATTGGGATTGTTAAATGCAAGTTGACCTAAAATGGAGTAAAATCATGTTTTGAGAGAGCAACACCCTTGTTTTCGTAGGATGGTTTTATCTGACATTTTCTCTTGATCGTTGCATAAACTAGAAGGTCTTTATCACCAATAAAAATAACAAGATAAAATAACCAACACCTGTTGGTTTCACTTATGAGTTGGTGAATTCAAAGGGTATTGCATGCTTGATTGAGCCTTGATTGCTCCAACACCCTCCCCTAGACCTTAGGTACTCCATTCATCTCCGAAGATTCATCCGCTCATGTGTAGATCCATACTACTTCTTCGTTCACCTCAGGTCTCCCCAACATCAATTATCCATCTATGTACTTAGGCTATTCTCAACCTAAGTATAGGGGGGACTTGAGCCCCTGTGATTTTCTTATTCATCTTTCCGTTCCTTGATACTTAGGTTATGTCTAACCTAAGTATAGGGGGCATCCTCTTCAGTTCATGTATATTCTTCTATACTTAAATGGAGCTCTGGCTTTATATCATCTAGTTCTATGAGGACATAGTAAAATTTATGTATAGGGGGTATACCATATATACAGTATATGTACTTTAGCTATATTTTGAAAAAAGTTGAAATTTTTTTGGGCTAAAGCTTAATCTTTTGAACTAAGTGGACAAAATGCTTTCAAAATTTTGAGAAATTTCCTAGACTATGTTACACTATTTTTAAGGAAAATATTTTGAAAAATGATTTGAAAAATGGGTTTTACTTATTTTGAAAAATCGTTTGAAAAAATGTTTGAAAAATTTATATATGTGTGATATGGTTTGGAAAATATTTTCTTAATTTTAAGGGAAAATGAGCCTAACTTGTGTTCTAACTAATATCAAAAATCCATAAAAATGAGAAAAATAAAAAAACTTTGAAAGTCAATTTGATTACTAAACTCAAATAAGTAGCCGTTTTTCAGTGAGGGTTTTCCCTTAGCAGAGTAGGTGGTTTAGAGGACATCGTGTAAGGCCCCGTCCTCAAGTAGCGGGTTCTGTTCTACGACATGTACTTACACTTATACTGACTGAAAGCAGATGCATATACTCATTTGATTTTAGGCAGTCATTAGGCCTTTTAAAGTCTTCATAAAAATCTAAAATAATATGAAGGAGTTGGATTAAATCCCCTACATTGTTCACTTCCACACAGGGTCAGTGATGTTCGAGAACACTTGGTTTAAGAGGTCTTGAGATTTTAAGTTAA
This sequence comes from Ottelia alismoides, assembly GCA_037367405.1. NCBI lineage: Eukaryota > Viridiplantae > Streptophyta > Magnoliopsida > Alismatales > Hydrocharitaceae > Ottelia > Ottelia alismoides. The sequence goes on from JAZKJV010008224.1 coordinate 872,113, forward strand.
CCAACCTTAGTCATCAGGGTCTTCGGCTTAAATATCCACATTTTCCTAGATTCCCAGATTTGTGTGCTATATTGCATGCTTACTCTCAACCTTAAGAATATGATCAACACTTCACATATACGACTACGGTCATGATGAGATGAGTTGAAATTTCACTTGAGGGACTGAGATGAGGGATTCAAGTCTGGACTTGATCTAATGATGCTCGAGGATGGGATAAAATCATTGAAGGCTTCATGAAATTTGAGTATCAGCATTTTTTAGCCAGTATGAGAACTTGGTTATTATACTAATCTCTTGACATCTACCTAAGTGCTAGGGTGTGAATGAAAGAAAAATGTTGATCAGTGTGCACCAACTCTTGGTAAAAGCAGTGGAGCTAGCCAAAAATAAAGCAAAGAAATATCAATGTTGAAAGAAAAAACTCTCATTACACAAAGTCAATCATAATCATCAAAGAGCTTCCACCAAATCCGAGCGCTCCCAACCATAATTGTCCACTTGGACCGTCGCTATTAGGATCAGGAGTCAGGCTTGCACCAAAAAAGGGATATGCATCGTAAATGCTATAAGTCTGGGTGTAGAAGGTACAATAGGTACTCAAAAAAGGCACACCCCAATGTATTCCCAGGAAAACAAGTGCAGATGACTCCAACTTCTCTTGACGGATGCACTGATCAACACCAAAAATAAGCGTTGAGTAATAAGGCACTCGAGTGTATCCTTGTTCCAATGAGAGGGAGAGAAGAAATGATACAATCCTAAACCCTCCATCAACTGGCCTTCCACCTACACTTCTAAGACTGATAATTAAAGAGATGGTGGATTGGACGCAATATTTGATTTATTCCCTAGAGTTGAGGATTGGGTCCTTAGGAGAATTTCTTGGACCATGACTGTGGGTGATGTTGTGACTCTACTCTCGTGATCACGGTCAACACTTCAATTCATATCTTTAGTATATATGTATCAAAGAGAGAGTCTAGAAAACTAGAGGAATTGGATACCTCTTGATTAAGGCTATGTTGAGCTCTGAGATTTTGGATCTCTAGAATTGGGAGTTCTTAAACATATCAGATCATGTACGCACATGCACAAGGGGGTTAAATGCAGCTCATTCATTTTTGAGATGCTCGGGGACGAGCATAGTTTAAGTATAGGGAGGTGATGAAACCTGGTTTCACTATCATAATTCGCAGATATTAACCCCCTAGCTTGGACTAAGTGTCAATAAAAAATAGATAAAATGTTGTATGTATCTGAGTCATGGAATAAATTAAAAATAAAAAAATAACAAAACTAAAATTTGTAATGTTTTTATACCCTTAAAAAAAGCTCGCAAAAATATTTCTTCCTTTGTTCGACCCCGTCTCCGTTTTTTTGTCAACATGAAACTTGTAGATCTCATCACGATCTACAACTTTCATGTTTTGAGTTTTTACAAATTTGGTCTTCTTCTTCTCCTTTTTCTTGCATCTTGATCTGAATAACCTGATTGGGCCACGTGGCTCCTTCTGGTTGAGCCACGTGGCCGCATCTCCTCTCGCCACGCGTCGGCGCCAGCCGCCATCCGATCGTCTACTAGAGCTCTGATCTCCGCCGTACACTTCTGCATCCTCTCATAGCCATCCGATCCATATCCAGATGCTATCTGGATCGTCTGCTAGCGCTTCTCTTCCATTATGCCACGTGTCCCATTTCCAGCAGCATGGTCATCTCTGAGATGCATCCATCACTACCGCACCTTCCCACAGCTGATCTCCACCACCCTATCCTTCTCCTAAACCGCATATGGTCGTCCACTTCCGCCTTATCCTTCTTGCGACACGTGGCGCCCTCCACAACCTTTGATCTGCTTGCCATCGATTCGATCAGGACCATCCTTTAGCGCCTTTCCCTCGACTGTTGGATCGCGAGATCCAACGTTCGAGGAGTCGTCCCCTACCTCCAATCTCTTCCTCGCCCACGTCGCTCGCCTCACGCGATCGCTTCTCCCTTTCTTTCCCCCCCACCATCTCATCCAACCTATCCTCCCATGAACTAGCCCACGTCCACGTCCGTTCTTCCCTCATCCTCACGGGGCACGTATCACCACTCACCCCTCTCCCTCGCGCTCGATATCTCCTTCTCATCCCACGACAACCACCATCTAGACCACCAAACTCCACCTTCAAATACGCCTTCACCTCCGTGATTCCACTTGGTCCACTTGTAGGTGGGGCTCCGCCCAGCACCAATCCACCTCCCCGTGACAGGGGGAGGCCAGATTGATGGCGCAACGACAGGGAGCCTCCGTTGTCGACCCCTGGCCATTGTAGGCCAGGTTTGCGGTGCTCCGCCAGCGCTGAGCTGCTCCCTGTAGCCAGGGGACTCCCGCGAAGACCCGAGCATCTTCTCGAAGCTCAATCCCAGAGCTCAATCCCAGGCTCCGCCACCGCCAATTTCTCCAGGTAAGTATTCCGAACTTCCTTTGCATATTTGTCTAACTTCTCTAATTTAATTAGGCTCCTACACATAGCTCCACCCTCCATTGACCATTGACTAAGCTTTTTAGCACATCCATTATTGACGCGCACACCTTCAATCATCCCCTAAATCCTCCATAACCTCCGACCACTCGACACATCTCCTCCGCCTTCACGGTGAAGGAGCACCTGAGCCTCCATCTTCTTCGTTCACCTAGGCTTCCATCTTGGTTGGAGCTCTCGTCGGGGTGCACTTCAAGTTCGCCATCGCCGGCGATCTTAGGTCGACTCCATCATCCAGACTACCTCGGCGACTCACAAACGTTGGATCTTCATCGCCATAATCTGAGGATACTCCATCGAGCTTCAGACGTCTCGCCACGACCGAGCGGAGCTCCTTTGACTTCGCCGGAGCTCGGATCGTGCCGCCAGCCCCGTGATGGAGGGAGAACCCCCTGGACGTACAGATACCATTGGACGACACCCTCCCAGTGCTCATCCAACGGCATACATCGAGCCACGTTGCTAATTTCGTGCCTTGCATCCGCCGTTCGATCCTGGTGATCGGATGTTTGCAGCGGAGCCATGTGTCAGCGCCAAGCCAGCCTCCGAGCCTGCTATCCTAGCCTGCAAGCTTGGGGCGTCCGAGCCTACTCCGAGCCAGCGACGACCTTCGAGCTTCTCCTGAGCCTGATCCGAAGCTGAACCAGCAACTGAGCCTCCTCTGAGCCTCCCTCGACCATCGAGTCTAACTCCCACGTGCCTGTCATGTGCGGGGTGGAAATTTTACAGGGAGGCCCTGGACGCTTTTCATAATTGCAATGCCTAAGGTAAATTGCAACTAACCCATGCAGGTTTTAATAATTGCAATTATACCCTTGCGTGTGTAGGTAAATATCAGGGAAGGCCTCGTGACTTTTGTTATTTACATTTTAGTCCCTCCCAGGGTCCTGTTTGAAAATTTTTGCCCTATTTATTCCATGTTTTTCTTGCATTTATGTCCCTGGTTTCTTTTGTGAATATCTCGAGCATCCGAGCTTCGTTTGAGTTGATTTTGGTCTCGTTTCGAAGCTAATTTCATTGTCTTTCTAATGGTATGGCTCACTCTCTGTTTTAACACTTTAGGAATTGATGTTTTATTTTAACAATTAAGTGTCACTTATATAGTACTTTTTTCACCTTACCTTAATTAATCAATGAGCCTGCTTCATGATTTGAGTCTGAATTTGATTGTTGTTTAATTGCTCAAATATTTTGTATAATTCGAGCATATTTACATCATTGTGATCTTGCATTTTGTTGCATAAAAAAACAAATAAAAATGTCTGATTCATGTGTCTGCATTATTTGCATTTTATGCATATGTGTGCATTATGACCTATGGATTTCTATTCAACACTTAATTTAGGTAATAAGAGTCTAGATAATTACTTAAGAGGCTCGTTTCCCTGAGTTCATGGGCTTGCCCAAGTAAAAATAAATTGACCGCTGGATTCATGATAGATTAATCCGAGCGGTTTTTGACTGATCCAATTCGGCCGACTGTAATGACTTTAAAACGACTTATTAAGAGGCCAAATTTCGAGTTCGATCACGCCCCGCTCGTCGAAAGCCCAGCCGCTGCACCAGACCTCCACCCTCGAGCAGACCGGCCACGGTGCAGCTTGGTCCAACCACCTAGACATTCACACCGAGGCATGTTGCCTTCACTCCACCACACGACCGTCACCCTGTCACCACGCAAGGCGCATCGCCTTCTACCACGCGTCGTCATCCTTCACCATCTAGAGCCTCTACCCACCGCAGCACAACCACCATCCTCTTCGCTAGGAGCATGAAGCTCCACTGCGCCTCCGCATGAAGGAGCTCCGCGCCCATTTGGAGTCGCAGCCACCGTCTTCATCGTTTCCCCCTCGCGCAACCCACCAGAATCTCGAAGAACCTCCCATCACTGTCCTCTGCGCTTGCTTACAAAGGAAGACAGAAGGGGCGACGACCCCTCATGGCTTTAGCGTGAAAAAGAAGGGAACATGAACAAAAACCCTACTTGTTTTTGGGGTAAATATCACCTCAGGCCCCTGGTGATTTCCAAAATTACAAAGAGACCGCCATCCAGCTCAAGTGTGTGCAATGCGTATACCATCTGGGTAAATTGCAATAGTCCCTTAAATTTTATTTCCTTTTATAATTTTATAAAAAAACTTTAAATATTTGCATTTCAGTCATGTAATTCCAGACATTAATTTGCAAGCTTTCCTTATTAGAATAAATGTTTTTCATGGTCAAATAATTCTGCAAAAAATTGATATGCTCCTGTTGCGTGTCTCTTCATAGTGTGATTTTTTATTGCATTTTATTTGTATTTGATTTTTAAAAAAAAATCAAAAACATCATATTTTTTACTGTTTGCAATTTTAAAAATCATAAAAATTCAAACATTGCTTCAAAAAATCTAAAAAAATAGATTAGTTCTATTTTTGTATGTTTAATTTCCTATCCAAGTTTTACGTATTATCATTTCTAAAAACCAACAAAATTGAAAAATACCTAAAATCTTACAAAAATCATAAAAAAGTAGAAAATTCCAAAAATTGCGATTTCACTTCCTATTTGTAGATAATTCCCTATAGTTTTTAGGAAAATAATTGTCATATATTTCTTATTTGGTATTTTTAAATTACAAAATAATGCTGTGTGTTCACTATTTACTTTATTCCTCATTTTTATCCATTTTAAAAATCCTAAAAAAATCTAAAAATCTCAGAAAAATACAAAAATGGTAAAAAATCATAAAAAAATATTTTTATTTGACTTTTTTGAACAGTTTATCATATTTGAAAAATTCAAAAATTGTATTTCTTGTTTGTATAAATTTATTTTGAAACTTAACAAAAACATAAAAAAATTAAAATTACTAAAAATTAAAAAAATAGAAAATAAAAAATAGAAATAAAAAATATAAAAAATTAAAAAGATAAAAAATCTACAAAAACCAAGAGAGTTGGCATTTGAATTTCTTTTTGTTTTAATTGATTTTTCGATTATTACAATAACCCCCGGGTTTTGTAGCCTCCCTGAGTTCGATCATGTTAGATATACAGGTAAATTAAATAGCAAATTCTCTTGTTACACAATTTTGTAATTATTTTAGCTTGAGAATCAAAACAAATAATTTTTTTGTTGCGGCATTCTTTGGGTCCATGATACATTTATTTTCCATCAAAACTAAAACCTAGAAAAACACGTCCAACACATGTACACTTGAAGAAAATCGTCGTGGGAACAATGGGCTTGGGCTGAGGACATGGTATCCTCAGGTCTTTGCTTAATAAAGCCAGCCATGCCTTGAAGGTCGACGGCATAATTTCTCGCTCGTAGAATGTTTGTCTAACCTTGGGTCGACACTTGGGTTCGGTTGTCGTCGCTGCATTGCCGATCCTCTATTGCCCCATCATGGATAGGAGGAGAGACACCGAGCCTAACCCTTGTAATGGTGGACAAGGCAAAAAGCGCTGGAGATGGAATATTTGAAGGAGGATACAAGCATTTGCATGCGTTTGTCGAGTGGGTTTCAACCGCTCGTAGAATCATGGAGGTTGGGTAGATAATTAGAAAATTAAGAAAATAGAAATAAATCAAAATAAAATAGATATATGTATCAAATCAAAAAGTGTTCGACATGAAAATTTTAGATCTTTCCAAGATCTACATTCACAAACAACTCAAAGTCAAAATACACATATACAGAGTATTATTTTTGCAAGTATTTTAAAGTGTTTCAAGTATTTATTCTATTTTTTATTACATTTTTTATTTATTTTTAATGTTAAATCAAGTATACACAATATTAAACTAAATTTTATTTATTTTTTAATAATAAGAAATACATAAAATAATGGGTACAATAGTATAATTATTTATGTACATATAATTGGTGTTAATTAATTAAAACTGGTTAATTGTTAAATTAAATTAGTTGTCAATTAATGTTATTGAAATGTTTAAGATAGATGGATAATAAATATAAATAAAGATGATAAATCTGAGATTTATCAAAGGTGATGAATGAGGTCGTCGCAACAACCCCGTTATTGTTGCTCTGTGCACTATGGTCCTCTGCATTGGCATTATCGTTGTGCGTGACAACCAAGCTCGGTGGACGTTGATGTTGTTGTTCATATGCAAGAGCTCTGGAGTGTTTCGATAACTTGGAAGAAAAGGGGGGCTCGAGTCTGAAGGATACGGGAAAAATCCTCAAGCGCATTGCAGAAGCGTGAGGATCGCATCGAATGTGATTCGGGAGCGACTAGTCTCACTAGTAGCTCGATACAACGGAAATTAAAAAATTCTATGTGACGAAACCACATGATCCGAGAACACTTCTCGGATCATTTCGTCTAAATCACAAACAAGTAATAGGATTACCTCTTGAAGCGTGGTTGAGATCGAGTCTCAAAACAAAGAGACCTCCTGTCTCAAGTCTGATCCGACGGAGGAGACGCTTGCGAGCGCGTGGATGAGACGCGTGCTTCTCACAATCCATGTTGATGATTAAAGCCATGGATCTCCTGACCTTGACGAACGAGATACGACGTCTTCTTCACGAGCAAGGCACGCTGAAGTAGACGGAGATCCACGAGCAAACGATCGGGCAGCATAACGACGACGTTGCGGCGATGGAGGATCTCTCTAAGGGCATCCATGGTGGACGACCACATGAGAGATAGAGAGAATGGGTGTGTAGAGAGAAAGAGAGAGAGAGCATTCCTTGTTCATGTATCTAGAAGAGCAAGGGGTACCTCTTCTTATATAGGGTTTTGGGAACCCATGGATCACAATCCATGGGATACACATAATCAATGGATGAGATTGATTTGTGTTTCTTTCAATGGCTAAGATGTCGTTGTAAAAACACAACAATAATTAATTTAATTTAATTTAATATATATCGATAAATCAATATATTCAAATTCAAATTAAATCAATTAATTATCCTTGGAGATAATGAGGAGATAAACTATATCCCCTAAAAAAGGGGGACGGCTACAACATCTCATGAGATCTCATTATCTCATGAGATCTACACCATTATCTCATGATATCTCCAGGATTTACAACAACAATTGTTGTAAATTATTTTACAAAAATAATTCATAATTATCTTGTGAAATATTGCAATCATACCATTGGAAAATGTGAATCACATTCACATCCCAAAACAAAATGTAATTATATTTTAATTAATCATCCAATGTGAATCCAATTCACATCAATAATTAATTAACAAATATAAATCACAATATGCTCTCTCTAATATTGTAAATCACGTTTATAATATATATGATTAATATGGATAGTGCTATCCACATTATTCATATCCATGATAATTAAATCACATTTAATCATCTTGGATCTCTTTTCTCATGTGCCCAAATAACATGAATCACATTCACATTATTTATACCTTTAAAAAATAAATCACATTTAATTATCTCAGATAAATCTCCTTATAATATGAATCAAATTCATATTATCCATGGTAATTAAATCACATTTAATTATCAATTTCTCGATGCTTGGATGCATATATCAACAATGAAATTATCCATGAACTCTTTCAAGGATAATGCGCTTTCTCCGCAGATACTTGGAGATAAGGACATGGCGATTGTATTGTTCCACGTATAGTGACTTGGATGTTGAGATCACATCTCAAATCCAGATCTCGGGCCTCCCATAGATGCTTGATTAAATCAAGACCGCATCTCTAATCTTCTCAATGCATCTGAATCACACTCAGATCAATCTCCAACATTTGGACCAAGATCAGATTACTTCTCTACTGAGAGGATTTACTAAAATCCAGACACGTTTCATCACTCCCTAGGAATGGAAGCGTCATGGTTATACAATCATTTATGATCACTTCACCCTCACGTATTCCCAACACCTGTACATCCTGCATACTGGAAGACTCAGAATAAACCTGAAGTATTAGATCAACTTTATATTGTCTACTTTAGGGTTTTATTAGTAAGTTTCTTATTTGATCATTGGGAGTTGGTATCGATCATATACTTTCCAAAAGCATATATCATACCTAGGTCTTGATCATATACTTTCCAAAAGTATATATCAAACCTACAAATTCAGTCAAGCTTCCAAAGCGAGACGACCGTGCACGGAATTTGATTCTTCCCAATATCTCGTGAGTGAGCTCATGTCTTCCGGTTCAGTAATGAACATGTATGATCCCTTTGAGAGATTGTATTACTCATATGCCCTTGCATGCACACCAGCACACCGGTGTATAGACCTTGGTTAGGTCATCAACCTATTGGTCTGCCAAATGTACATACTCAGACATATAGTAACACATCTTTCTCCGGTCAGAGGATGCGTGCCTATATCATGACAACATACGATATAGGACTTTTGTTATCTCGATCTCGTTAAGTCAACTCTTTGACCTAACTAATCTAACACCTTCGATTCTCTATTCCTATGCTGAGGACCTGCATCAAGAGGTCGGTTAGATATCAGCCTATGTGAGAAAGGATTTCCATCTCCTACTCAGGCTGGAGATCATCTCTTATTAATCATTTGACGGTGCTTGATGAGTCCTCAATCTAACTCTTTAGATATTCATCCAAGAACCAGCCTCTATGATTCAATTATTGAATCAACAGTTGTATGATTATTAAGATGGCCATGGTACATAACCCTAATTGTACTAAGGGACATATTATGCAAATTAGTTATTCTTCATTTCAGATCAGGGAATGATATCTGCAATAACATTTATTGCATAATGGCTCGTCGTGTGCTCGCATGTCCAACAATCTCCCACTAACCCAAAGAGCCATTAATGGGCTAATCATTTAAACCCACACTCATGTGACAATCATAGGCTATTTAGAAAATAGCTAGGTAAGCTGATCAGTCACTCTGTTCCCGCGAGACTACACCAAGTCCTTTTACGGCACTTGCATATCCCCAGTAACAGTGCTCACATCTAATGTGAATGTTGCATCTTATGCAACCAATACTCAATCTTGATAAAGCAGTTATAATATCCTTGACACTACAACTTAATAATTATCATAACCAGTATTTCCATAATCCTTATTAGAATACCCTTATTCCTGGAGATCTCTATCTCCAAAGATATCCAAAGTTAAGACCTTTTAGATCACTATCTATAAAGTCTTAATTTCTTGAAGATAAGACTTAGAGATCACTATCTCGAAAGTCTTGTCATCTTTGAAGATTTTGTTATTACTGCAATCAAGTGTTTTATCTCCATAGTAGGATTAGCAACACTTTACTACTCCCACTGCATGGCAGACATCTGGCTTTTGTACACATCTAGCATACACTCAGCTTCTCGTAACTGATGCACAAGTGCAAGCAGTTCTAGCATTCACTTCCTCAACTCTTTGAGGTGCTATCCTTTCAGATAGGTTAGTACCATATCTTAAGGGAAGGAAGCCTTCCTTGGGATTTTCCAAGAATGGAACATGTCCAAGGTGTACTACAAATGTGACGGTCCCAATAGCCTCTTTTCTTTGCTTCTGAACACCTTCAAAACTAAGATCTAAGAGGTATCCTTGAAATCATATTTCAAGATATGGAATAGCCAGTCTATAAAACACTTATTATCATCCTTATATCATTCCAAATGATTAGTATATTATCTACATTTAGCACAATGAACACAATGGCACTCCCACTAAGCTTCACATGGTTCATCAAGATTCTATCTGAAATCATAACATTTATAATTTCATCAAACCTTATGTTCCAACTAGAAGAAGATTATTTGAGTCCATAGATGGATTTCTTTAGCTTGCACATCTTTCTTTCCTCAACCATGAAGCCCTGGGGCTATCGTGTGAATATCCTTAAAGAGGTATTCATAGAGGAATGCAATATTGACTTTGATCTCGCAGTTGTCAAAGTCAAGTTGTGTAGCTATAGTCAGCAATATTCTGATGGGTTTAAGCATGGTCACTGAAGAGCAAGTCTCATTGCAAGCAATATCTTCTCTTATGGTGTGTAGCTCATGGCTACAAACCGTGCTTTGAAGGTCTCTACCTTCTCATCAGATTCCCTTTCTCTTGAAGATCCATTTACACCTTAATGGGTCTAACCCTTATAGGTGGATCCTCGAGGGTCCATATACAACACATGTATATGAAGTCTACTTTAGACCTTTATTGCTAAATCCATCTCTCCATGTCATGATCCTCAGGAGTTTCATCACATGAAATCCGATCATTGTCAGACTTAACTGACACATGGAATACATCCTCGAACTCAGTTGAAGAGGTATTAGTGCTTCATCTTTAATTGTCCTTTTAGTTTCCGGTTTCAGGAGCCTCATTATCTTCTCAAGATTAAAATGAGTTCCTTTACTTCATTTTCGTCTTGATTCTCAAGAGTATTAATCATCTAAGAATCACATTCTCAGAGATGAGATCTTTTAAGAATCTCAAGGTCATAAAGTAGGTATCCAATACCATCCTTTATTTTCCTAATGAAGTAGCACTCTCTAGTGCTAGATTCCAGTTTACCAGTATGGAACCTTATTAAGGATGTATAATGTAATCTTTACTACATATATACCAAGAAACTAAGAGGAAATTATGCTAAAATTCATCATTGATCAAATCATGTCACACATGATCCAAATGTATCTCCCTACAACTCTATTGAGTTTAGGTTTATCAAGAGGAGTGAAATAGAAATGACATTCCTTTCTCCATAAGGTATACCATGAATTCATCTAATGGGTACTGATTACCTGGATTAGATCAAATTCATTTTCATCTTCCTTTAGACTTTGGTTCCAAACCAAAATTATGAAATCTTTGAACATTTCAAAGGTTTCTTAGATGAAGAGAAGAAATCTCATATCATACATACTCATCAATAGATATCACATATCCCTAATGTTTATTATGACATAGATGATCCACATACATCAATATGTATGAGATCTTGAATACCTCGACATCTAACACCATTCCCAGGGAAGGGTGTATTGGACATTTTACTTTGAATACTATATTCACAAGGATGTAAGATTTGAAATTTTAGACATTCTAACGTTTCATATCTTACTAGTCCATTGATTTCATCAATAGACATATGTCCAAAACTTGATGCCAAATCATTGTCAAATGATCTTCATCCTCCTATTGATCTTTTAAAGGTTTAATTTCAATATTAGAAATCTTAATGAACCATTCATTAATTTTCTAATTTAGTAGAGTCCATTAGATGCCAGATTACTATCTGAAATATATCCATCATAACTCTTTATGATAGGTTTATTCCAGAATTTATGATTATTTCCAACATTTAGAAATAAACTATGAGTTTATTCTTATATCTAGGTCATATGGACATTTTCTAAGACTAAGGGCTCTCACAATGAGAATATGAAGTCCATCTATCCAATAGATATTGTTGCAACAATTGCATCAAAATCCATGTAGATGACTATTGAACCTGAAGATCAAATTCTCCAGTCTTATAAAACATATGCAACCCATTGCAAGTGTTGTTAGAAGATTGAGATACAATCATAAGAATTTATCTTATGAAATAAGTAAGTCAAAGTTAATGATTATATGTAGATTATTCTGATGCTCTATCTGAGTCCTTCACTAAGGATTTTAGACAGACTTGATAGTCATACTATCAACACATCAACTTATTGCAGTATTTGCATTCATCCAACTCTTAGGATGTCATATGGAAGTCACAGAAGTAGGTCAACTCTTTGACTTTCCTTCTTACTCGACCCCGACCCATGCTTCCACTACGCTCCCTTTATCTATAAACAACCATTGCTTAAGACTAAGGATCTCTTATGTTAAATTCAAAAGAATTCAATGTAAGAGCATTTCAACATTTATACATGCTTCATTAAATTCATACAATATGAATATTATGAAGCTTCATGAATGACTAGAGTATAGACAATAAAATGATGACATTCATCGTATCCACATCCATCTAAACTCTTAAAACATTGGTTCAGGCAGATATTCAAACATTTTGAATACATCAACTCTTATAGAGCTACCATTCTGCATGATGCAGTGAACCATGTCATTCATGAGTAAAATGTCGAGAGCACATATGTATGCCAGAACATCTTCTTAGGGTTTTATAAGGATTAATTGACAATTACGATCATCATCGACATGCCACTTCTAAAGTACATTTGACGATATCAAGACTATAGAGACATACAAACCCTAGGGCTGTAGTCCTATTATCTATTTAATTGTCACTCCTCATTATTATGAGGAAACTTGCACATTGCAACCACATACAATATGTGTCCAACTGCAAGTACAATATCTGGATCATGAGTCCAATCCATGATATTTCACTGGTTATTATTGAGTATAACACTGAGCGGGTTTAATGAAGGATTATCTGAAATAAGAAATTTGCACAAGTGTATATATATTATATATACATATTTTACTTTGATTTAGGAGTTTTATATCAAAGTTGTCCTGCCTTGTCAACACTGAAAGTTCATTCCCTTAATCACTTTCAATGTAAGAGATATACTTACCATTATATCTCAAGCAAGGTCTGGGATCTCCTTCCTTATCTTTGTTACATCCCAAGAATATGAGAACTTGCAACTCGGATAAAAAGAAGCGGGAACACATTCCGCCTTGCAAGTCCAACTTGCATCTCCCAATTCGGTCTTTAACACCCAGGCCCACCACCCCTAAGGCGATGTTGACCCGTCATTAATTGAACCAACCATCAACATGCTTAATACTCGCTATACGCAATCCAATATCGCCCCAATCATATGAGGACTCGACATTAGGGTCACTACGTATACGGCCTTACTCTTTCGAGAAGCGAAGAGCCCGATCCAAATGGATTGTATGCAGGAGCTGTCACTTCGGACAGGAGTCTCCTACATACAATATCTGGCAACGGAACCCTTTACCTTGACGGGAGACCATGGATGTCACTTATGTGATCCTCCACATCATATTCAAAGTCTAATTAATCATTATGAATCATATTCATAACGATTAATTCTTCCAAGGGAAGTACACATCTATTCATAATAGAGTGTTTTTAATTAGATACAATTAACTTAATTACATTAAATTAATTATCAATCCAATTTAATCAAAAAACTTGATTTTACTTGAATATATGGTATTATCTCAAAGTATGTATTAATTCAAATTTTAATAATTAGAAAAATACATCATGATCTCTCAGGCATCATTCGTTCCCTGCCCGCTGTCATGGCCAGTACCGACGGGGGTGGGACAGACCGCAACCGGTGCGACCCGCTACCACTACTCTCCCCGACTAGACACCATATCCGCCTCGGGAAAAAATAATGCCGAGTCAATCACTTTGTACTTGAGATGATCATCGGTTTTTCAACCGAAATTATACCATATAATAGTCATCAAAACCATTTTGATAATATTATAAGGCGATTTTATAAACAAATCCCCAATCCTATTTAAGCAATAAGGTTTTGAATGTAAAAGTTGTCCTACAACTATTGTAGGATAAAATAGAGTTTTCATGAAAACAATGTTTGTTGGAAGTTTCATATTAACCAATTGTGATCAAGATCAACTATCTTGTCATTTTGGTTAATGCAATGTCATTCAAGGAAATAATTACCATCTTTAAATATTTCTCAAAAATTTATCAATAATCATTTCAGAAAATTAACTATTAATTTTCATTAATTTATTTGAATAACAATCACAAGGTTCATGATAATGATGCAATTTCCAGCAGTGACCCTCACTAACTAAAAATAACATATCTCATTCATTTTACATCCAAATTAAGCAAAATCAATTTCCAGAGATTGATAACTTGATTTAAGAATAAAATCATGTGATAAACACGTATTTTCATGTGTTTTAAAATCGTAATTAACATCTTAATTACGTCTCTAATCGCCATCCCCGAAACAGTGGACATATGGTCAATAAAACGATCATATATTGAGCAAACAGAATCCAAATTACGCATACTCAAATCCTACTATTTCCTTTATTAATGGGAAACATTATCCAATTTAAAATTTCGTCTTTAAACATTTTAAATAGGGTCAAAATTTTATCACAAGATAGACTGCGAAAATTGAAATGCTAAAATCTTCACGAACCCAATCGAGCTCAAATTTTCGTAGGTTCATGGATCTCATCCAAAAACTTCGACAACCTGGCTCGGATAACACTTGAAAGATACGGGAAAAATCCTCAAGCGCATCATGGAAGCGTGAGGATGGCATCAAATGTGATCGGGAGCGACTAGTCGCACTAGTTGCTCGATGCAGCGGAAACTAAAAAATTATATGTGACGAAACCACATGATCCAAGAACACTTCTAGGATTGTTTCGTCTAAACCATAAACAAGTATTAGGATTACCTATTGAAGCGTGGTTACGATCGAGTCTCTAAACAAAGAGACCTCCTGTCTCAAGTCCGATCCGACGGAGGAGATGCTTGCGAGCGCGTGGATGAGACGCGTGCTTCTCGCAATCCATGTTGATGATCCAAGCCATGGATCTCCTAATCTCTACAAACGAGATATGACATCTTCTTCACGAACAAGGCACACTGAAGTAGACGGAGACCCACGAGCAAACGATCGGGCAACATAACGACGATGCTGCGGCGATGGAGGATCTCTCTAAGGGCATCAATGGTGGACAACCACATGAGAGATAGAGAGAATGTGCGTGTAGAGAGAGAGAGCATTCCTTGTTCATGTATCTAGAAGATCAACGGGTGGCTCTTCTTATATAGGATTTTGGAAACCCATGGATCACAATCCATGTGATACACATAATCAATGGATGAGATTGATTTGTGTTTCTTCAATGGCTAAGATGTTATTGTAAAAACACAACAATAATTAATTTAATATATATCGATAAATCAATATATTTAAATTCAAATTAAATCAATTAATTATCCTTGGAGATACTGAGGAGATAAACCATATCCCCTAAAAACGGGGGACGGCTACAACATCTCATGAGATCTCATTATCTCATGAGATCTCATTATCTCATGAGATACCATTACCTCATGATATCTCCAGGATTTACAACAACAATTATTGTAAATTATTTCACAAAAATAATTCATAATTATCTTGTGAAATATTGCAATCATGCCATTGAAAAAATGTGAATCACATTCACATCCCAAAACAAAATGTAATTATATTTTAATTAATCATCCAATGTGAATCTAATTTACATCAATAATTAATTAACAAATATAAATCACAATATGCTTTCTCTAATATATTATAAATCACATTTATAATATATATGATTAATATGGATAGTGCTATCCATATTATTCATATCCATGATAATTAAATCACATTTAATCATCTTGGATCTCTTTTCTCATGTGCCCAAATAATATGAATCACATTAACATTATTCATATCTTTAATAATTAAATCACATTTAATTATCTCAGATAACTCTCCTTATAATATGAATCAAATTCATATTATCCATGGTAATTAAATCACATTTAATTATCAATTTCTCGATGCTTGGATGCATATATCAACAATGAAATTATCCATGAACTCTTTCAAGGATAATGCGCTTTCTCCGCAGATACTTGGAGATAAGGACATGGCGATTGTATTGTTCCACGTATAGTGACTTGGATGTTGAGATCACATCTCAAATCCAAATCCCGAGCCTCCCATAGATGCTTGATTAAATCAAGACCACAGATCTAATCTTCTCAATGCATCTGAATCACATTCAGATCAATGTCCAACATTTGGACCAAGATCATATTACTTCTCTGCTGAGAGAAGTCACTAAAATCCAGACCCGTTTCATCACTCCCTAAGAATGGAAGCGTCATGGTTATACAATCGTTTATGATCACATCACCGTCAGGTATTCCCACCACCTGCACATCCTGCATACCGGAAGACTCAGAATAAACCCGAAGTATTAGATCAACTTTATACTGTCTACTTCAGGGTTTTATCAGTAAGTTTTTCATTTGATCATTGGGAGTTGGTATTGATCATATACTTCCCAAAAGCATATATCATACCTAGGTCTTGATCATATACTTTCCAAAAGTATACATATCAAACCTACAAATTCAGTCAAGCTTCCAAAGCGAGATGACCGTGCACGGAATTTGATTCTTCCCAATATCTCACGAGTGAGCTCATGTCTTCCGGTTCAGTAATGAACCTGTATGATCCCTTTGAGAGACCGTATTACTCATATGCCCTTGCATGCACACCAGCGCGCCGGTGTATAGACCTTGGTTAGGTCATCAACCTATTTGTCTGCCAAATGTATATACTCATACATATAGTAACACATCTGTCTTCGGTCAGAGGATGCATGCCTATATCGTGACAGCATACGATATATGACTTTGGTTATCTTGATCTCGTTAAGCCAACTCTTTGACCTAACTAATCTAACACCTCCGAATCTCTATTCCTATGCGGAGGACCTGCATCAAGAGGTTGGTCAGATATCAACCTATGTGAGAAAGGATTGCCTCTCCTACTCAGGCTGGAGATCATCTCTTAATAATCATTTGACGGTGCTTGATGAGTCCTCAATCTAACTCTTTAGATATTCATCCAAGCACCAGCCTCTATGATTCAATTATTGAATCAACAACTGTATGATTATTAAGATGGCCATGGTACATAACCCTAATTGTACTAAGGGACCTATCATGCAAATTAGTTATTCTCATTTCAGATCAGGGAATGATATCTGCAATAACAATTATTTCATAATATCTCGTTGTGGGCTCGCATGTCCAACAGAGTCTAGGACTCGACCTGAGTTGGATGCACAAAGTAACAAGGGGTGAAGAGCTCTATACATAGGTGGAAGGAGCTCAAAGCTCTGATGTTAGATTACCGGAGAGGATTTGGATCAGATATAAAAGAGGAGGTTGAAATCCGAGGAGAGATATGATTACTAAGATTAGTAGTTATATCTGAAGGCTTTTGTGTGGGAGGAGAATGAACTAGCGGAGATAAAAAATGTACTAACGGAGATACACAAAATGTGAATAAATGATTTCTTGCTTTCATTTTTGTTCTGCATAAATTAAAAGGGGAATGAATTAATTAATTTAGTGGTCTTCCATTTCTTTTGATTCTTTCTTGTTCCATCCTATCATCTTTGTCCAAACACGGTACTCTTTCTTATCGCCCTCTCCATTTTATTGCCTCCTCACGTGTACTCAAATACACATGGAGAATAAGTTATATCATGTATATTCAAGTAAAGAAGAGAAACAAATAGGTAATAAGCAATATTCATATCTCCATTTTGCCCAATTGAATTGAGAGACGAGGAATGCATAAATATTTTAAAATAGTCGATGATGACAGATGTGACCAAAATGTGGCCACATTATCCAAACACGGCACATCAGTAATAGATTAAAGAAGAAAGTTAAACAAAAATTTGTGTAACATCCCAAATATAGTCTCACATCTAGTAATAAAAAATTGTGATAGTGACTTATAAATCATGAAGAATACTGGTAAACAAGGCCCTGTTTGGTTGGAGAATAGACCCTGGAATAAGGGGCCAATTCTCCTCCTGACACGGTTCCCGGTGGTACGATTATTCCTCATTATTCCATCTTGTTTCACTCTTATTCCCATCTTTATCCCACCCTACCTACCTTTATTTCACCTTATTCTCCTTATTCATATCCTCTAACCGAACGGAGAATAGACCCTTATTTCCCTTATTCTCCATCCTTATTCCTGCTTATTCTCCTACCGAACGAGCCCTCCGGCTATAGTAGTTTGGCTGTTGACAATGGATCTAGTTGAACTCAAGCTTAACCATTTGTGTGGACTCTCCGTTAGCTGAGCGGGTACGAGATCTTGAATTACATCCCAAAGTGTTATTAGCAAGTTGAAATGTAACAATTCCTAACATGCAGTTTTCCTTTACCATTATTTTGAAATATAAGGAGGGTTTCCGTAGAATAAAACCAGATTACAGTGGATTATTCACATTCCTAGTTTCTCTATTCTTGAGAATGTGCCATAAGTGGTAAAGTTTATTGAATAAGTGATAGTTATTTATGGCATAAGCAGTGTGAATAAAAGATTATTAATAATCATTATTCCCAAATTTTAATAAAGGAAAATTTTAATAATTGTGAAATAATGGATATATCCTACGCGGAGAAACAAGGAAAACACGAGATAATAAGAAAGAAAATCCTTTCTCTCTCCTTGTCCTTTTTCCCCCAAAAGAACCATTTCGCCCTCGTTTACCCGCCACCACCGTCGCCTCTCTTTCACTAGTAGCTGCAACTGCTCTTCTCCTCTTCCCTCCACTCGAAGCGCGCATCCCACAGAAGATGGCACCCTCCTCCCCTCCAGCGCCCGCCGTCGATCCCGGTCGTGTCATCTCCCACATCTTCCCCGAGGTTCGCTCTTCGATACACATCGATCAATCCTGCACATCTCTTTGATCGTCCCATCTAGATTCACCGATTCCTTGTTCTCGATTTGCCGCAGACCACGTTTTCCTACACGGAAAGGTGAGAATTAGGGTTCGAATTGCGGAGACGCGAACGGAGTAGGTTTTGATTGATGCTTCGTTGTGGTGATTGAAGGGATGTTGCTTTGTATGCCCTGGGCGTCGGGGCTTGCGGGACGGACCCCGTGGACGAGAAGGATCTCAAGTTTGTTTACCACGAGGATGGGCAGCGTGCCATCAAGGTTGCTCGATGCCTTTTTTATGTGCTTTTGCGTTAATATGGATAAAGGTTGTTTTTTTGATCTCATCTATTGCTTTACTTGTGAGTTATTTGTGATGAATACGGTTAATTTTGCTGGGTGTTGGCGTCTGTGATCTTCCGAAGTTCACTTCCATCACATTAATTTTCAAAATTATATCTGCCATCATTACAGATGACCTCACCATTAGTGGAAAGAATGGGTCTTTTGCCATATTCTATAGGAAACCATTCCTCTCTCAACTTAAAACATAAGCTGGACTGATATTTAGCCATGACACTCTTTCTCTAACTCACTATCCACCCCCTCTCCCCGCACATCGTTGCACTTGCGCGTGCACACACACACTAGAGATATCCCATCCGCTCCTTGCCCATGATAACATATGCATTCCCACGTTGCTTAGTTGAAAAACAAATGCTATTATAAACTCCACAATTTATAAGTGACACAAAATATGAATATATTGTCTTTATTATTATGGAAAGGCAATGTGGAATACTATATTGAGAATGGACCTTTGCCTTTTCTGTGAATCTATATAAAAGGGGCTATGATTAAGAGGGCACACATGAAGAGAGAAATTCAAGACCTCCTCCAAGGGGTTATAATTCTCACATGCTCTTACATTCCTCTTCAAGCTGGATCATAGATATATAGCATATGCAACTTATGACGATATCATCAAAAGAGGCTCTGACGAGTGCCTTGGTAAACATGTATGTGGTTTGATTTGCAAAAAGAATATTAGAAGTCTATGGAAGTCCTCAGTCAATGAGATGCCGATGAAATGACAATCAACCTTCACATGTTTGGTTCTTTCTTGAAACACGAGAGTGTTTACTATGATCGTGATGATGATGTTGATGCATCTTTGTTAATTCATGCACAAGTGCGGAGATTGTTAGTGCATGAATATGTATATTTTGATGTTAACAAAACTTGCGTGTAAAGCTTGTAGTTATGTCAAAAGCAGGAAAGCTACTGAACCAGGAATAAACCCAAACTTGAGGAGATCAAGCTTAAGTGAACAATAAGTTGGAAAGCTCAAAGGAGTTCAAGGTAACTCCAACTCAAGCTCAAAGAAAGGATATTGAGCTCAAGAATAAGGCCAAGTTTTTTCTTTTATTGAGTCTTGCATTTTGTAATTGTATTAGAATGTAAAAAACCTCAAGAATCGTGCATCTTGCATTTCAAGATCTTTGACTTTGACTTTCAGGTCAAAGGATCAAGCTGATCGATCAACCACTCTTCACTGATTGATCACACCTGATCGAATAACCTTGTTTTTGATCGATCATTTTTTGAATTATAAAACAACTATATTCTGATCGTCCGTCTTTTTAATTTTGATCGATAATCTAAATCCTCATGTTCGATCATTTGATTATGATTGACCACACTTTGTATCCTGAATGATCATATTTCATTTAAGGAAGATTTTTGAAGGTGATTTCATTCCTGATTTGTTCACAACGACTACTTTTTAAAAGCCAACAGTTATGGAGACTCTAGCCTTATAAATAGGACCCCATACCTCCTCATTTGTTCCACACAACAAGAGCAACAAGTATTCTTCCCTTTGCTTCCCACCCTATACTTTGAGAGAAAGATCGAATAGCTATTTTTGCTCCGTTCTTCACGTCTACAACTCTGGTGTTTTGTGATCAATTCTTACGAGTATGCTCCTCGCTCTGTAAGATTATTTTAGTTTAACCTCATATTATTCATTGCATATTTTTACTTTGATATTGAGGTTATTAGGATTGTTGCTTAACAGATATGGTTGTAAGTTTCCTAGAACAACTTATTGTAATTCGGTTGGGCTGTCCGCGTAAGCAACTTCGGTCAGCGGAAGACCTGTGTGGGTTAGGTTGAAATCCCGAGTAGGGAGACTTTGGTTATGGTTTTACCAAGGAGGGTTTCCACGATAAATACATGTACACTTGTGGATTGATTGCTTATCTTGTGATTAAAATGATATGTAACGAATGCGGTTGTTTGAGTTTATTATTTGCATCGATCCAAGTCATATTATCTGGTCCACCCTCACCCATCGGTCGGTGTCCGGGAAAACCAACAATCTCAACCATTTTTTAACTATAAAACCCAGATATAAGGGCTTAGGTCGCCCCTTTCATCAGTATAAGTGATGTATACTATGGGGCACTAGATGTGAGGGGCATATAGCCTTACACTTTATTAAATATGCCATCTTTTCCTTTGTCCATTGATGGACACCAAAACCCACTAAGACCCGGGTGAAGGTAATGAAACAAGGGTCGTTGCGACCCGGATCTCAGAAGAGGTGTCAATCAAGAAAAAGAATCGAACCGCGAAACGAATCGAAAATCAAACAAGGCAAAACAAGCGGTCCTAGCTATGATATTAACCTGGTATAGCTCCCAGGGTCGAACACAAGGAGCACGGATTGGCCGTAGGCCTACGAAGTAGTGAAAATGAAATAAAAATAAAAGAAAAATGTTTTTTAGTGGTTTTTGATAATTTTTATATTTTTTTTGGATTTTCAAAAGATAAAGAAAATAAAAGAAAGTAGGATCTAGGCAACTTCAACAATTTATTAAACACACCAAAAATAATGCAAAAATTAAGGAAAAATTGTTTTTATGTTTTTTAAGTTTTTAAGTGTTTTTGGTGAATTTTTGAGATTTTTCTAATGGGTAAATTATTTTCTAAAAATCAAACAGTGCGAAAAATGAAAGGTACTGTCCAGCAAGGCTTAAGACCCAAAAATAAAATATTTAAGGATTTCAAAAAGCCCTGGAGGTAATTTTCCTATAATCTAGAGAGAATAAGGAAAATTTAGGCACCTTAATTATTGTTTTTGGATTTTTAAATTAATTATTATGATTTTTATGGGTTTTTAGGGGTTTTTCAATTTTTAAGGTTTTTAAGTGATGAAAAATAGCCAAACTTGGCTAGAAAATCAAACAGCAAGCAAACAACAGTATCTAATTTTTTTAGAATTTTTGGAGGTGATTTTATATTTTTTTGGTATTTTCAAACCTAGACAGTAGCTAAAAAGTAGGTTTTTGAATTTTTAAAAATACTAAACGAAATCAGAAATGTCCTCAAAAATAACTGAAATTCCTACACCATGGCAGGAGCCATGTGTCAAAATCTCATTGGATTTGGAGGTGATTTGATATTTTATTCAAAAATAACAAGTGGGCACTGTGCACAGGGACGAATGTGCAAATACCCGGAAGTCTGGGGGCCTTGGTGCAAAATTCCCAGCAAGTCACGCACGTGGCGCGTGGCTGGGGCACTCAGGGGCCTTTTGGTAATAAAAACCAAGTTTCTGGACCTTTTGGTAACTCGTACCAAAAGTCCAGGGGCTTGGATGCAAAAATCCCACTAAAATCCGCACATGCGCATAAACAACACTCACAGGGGCATAAATGCAATTACCAAAAAGTTATCATTCATTTCAGAACAACCCAGATCTACAGGATAAAAGATGTAAAAAGCCCAGCTAAACACGTGACGAAGCACGTGGTCACATACACACAGGGGCATACATGCAATTAAAACTAAGCACAGGGTCCACAATGCAATTTACCCTACGTAAATAAAGTTCTAAAAATATTTACAGGACTAAGACGAAAAAGACAAACTAAGAGGGGGCCCTAAGTAATTTACCCCTTTATTCGTCGACGGCCAGATGCGCGCCACGTGGAAGATCGGACGGGTCAGGTCTCAGGTAGCTCCCTCTCTCTGCTCTACGGTCCTGATCAGCCCCTCCAGGTGATCGACGGTAGCTGCTCCACGATGAACGGACGGCTGGGATTAAAACTGGAGCGGAGGAGCTATCGGACGGTGCTGGAGGCTCCTCGAAGAACAGGTGGCCGGCGAGGTTCGCCGGCCTCGTGCACAAGCTTGGGACCTCCTCAGCTGCCTCTGAAGATCGGAGCAGGTCCGCCTTGGTATGCCGCAGCTGTGGGTGCTATCCGATGGCCCAACCGAGCCCTGGAGGGGCTCCGGCGAGGCTGGCGGCGCGAAGGAGCTGTCTGGAATGTAAGGGGGTCTCAGACGACTCCCTTTGGACCTGCAAAGCAAACCAACAGCTTCGCGGGTCGAGGGCAAAATGCCTCGACCCAAAGAAGCGAAGTGGGGGTGATTGGTGCGGCGGGGCGAAGGAGCTCCGGCGAGCGACAGGTGGTGGAGCTCGACTCCCAGCTCCGGGGCGAGCTGGGTTGAGTGGGAGTGCGAAGAACGTGCGTGAGGAAGTGGCGAAGGTGATGGGGTGCTCCGATGATCGAGATATTAAGCGAGATGGCCGGAATCAGGGAAGCACGTCGGAGAGTGGATTTGGGCGAAATCTGAGATTACACTAAATGGCGGAGCGAAATGGATACCTGGATGATGCGGGAGACTGGGCTGGAGCTTAGCTAGCTCCTGGTCCTTGCCTCAAGGGTCGTCAACGCCCGAGGCTCGAGCTCCGGTCAGACGTCGGAGCACGGCGGCGCAAGGCAGCCGGATCGATGGTCCAAGCACCTCCTCCTCGCTGCGACACCGGTGGATGCAAGCTGTCACCTTGCTGGTTGCGATGGAGCTCACTGGAGAGAGAATGGGGAGCCAAAGATGGATTGAGAGTGCGGCGGAGCTCGGAATATATATGCGTGCAGGTCCGGAAAGGAGGTGGCGGGTAGGGCGAGCTGATGCGCGGATCTCGAGGCCAAAGCTCCGGCGCGCTTCTCGGATGTGACATGGTCATTGCGGACCCGGATTTGGGGTGGATGGAAATCGGGTCATCAAGAGAAAAATCCGAGAAGGCGGGTCGAATGAACAGACCCGGGCTCTGGTGGTCCTGGGGGAGGTGTTGACCGGGGGTCAACAATCCCCCGTGGACCAATCAGAGCCCGCCAATTATTGAAATTTTACTTGATTTTTTTGGGGCCTTAAATGGCCGAATTTTCAAAAACTTAAAACATGAAAAATTTTTGTTTTAATTTTTTCTATTTTTTTGTGATTTTTAATTAATTTTTGGAAATTAAAAATAAAGTATATACATAGTAGCTATACATAGGTATATATACACTATATTGATTTTTGATTTTTGATTTTTAATTATTTATTTTTATACATTTTTATTCCTATTTTATATTTTATTTATTTATAAGATAAAATGAGGAATAAAAGGCTATTTTTATTTTATTTTTATTGTTTATATACATAGGGGAAATAATTATTTATGCACAATTATATACATGGTATATATACAAGATATTTTTGTATTTTTAATTTTGTAATTTTTGTTTGATTTTTGTTTTAATTCTTTTTTATTTATTTTATGTACAATATATACCATAAAATATTTACAAAAAGTTTTGGAAACAAATAGCTTTATTTACAAGGTGAAATAAGGTAAGGGAGGTGGTCTATGTACATGGTGAAAGGTTCTTTTTGGTATTTTTGATTTTTAGATTTTTATCTTGTTTTTAATAGTTCCTAAGTATATACAAAATATATACAAGTATGTTTTTGGTTGAGGAAAATATTATTTTATTGATTTACATAAATATTTACACATGAGCTCCTATCTCCCTCTACTTGTGGCTTTTATGCGGTCAGGCCCATGCTGAGCCCTCCCTTGGGTTAGGTTGCTCAATATTTATTCTAAATATTTCCCTCTTTTTCTTTTTCTTCTTTATTCTTTTATTTTTGCACAAAAACATGCTAATTATTTATATTTACAAAAATGCATGCTTTTGCTAACTTTTCCTATTTACACATATCTACATGCATTTGCATAGGTTTTTGTAGCTAAAATATAAGAATAAAGAGTGATGAATGGGTATTCATCATCCATCCACCACGAAGTATTCCTCACTTTTCCCTTTCACCATCAATTGATGTTACAACACTTCTCTTTCTCACCATCTAATCGTCACTAATCCAAAAGTCAGTGATTTTATTCTTCTCCTCAGGTTCTTTGGTTATCTGATGCAATCTGAAATGGTAAGAGCCTTGAGTAGTGGGGATAAGAAAACACAGATGCGATGCCCATTCAAGGAACGTAGAAAAATAAAGAAAAGAAGCTTAGACGGCTTGAATGGATGAAATGTAATAAGGATGTACTCTAATCAAAGGCTGGTTCTGACTATCCTATGTTCTGGAATCTGGATAAAATTAAATAAACAAGAGCCCTGACAAAGCACGAAAGCATGGAAAGCCATGTTACTCTAGATCCCGGATAAAATAAATAAAAATTCTGAAAATCTTGGGACCACGACAATTAAATGGCAAAGCCTTTTTCCACTTTAAGTAGAGCTGGTTACATGAATTCTTATCAAATCCATGTTGAAATAGGTGCCCACTTCAATGGTCTGGTAGTAGTGCAATGTGTCTACCACCCAAAGGATCAGGTTTCAAATCCCTTCATGTAGGGTTTGTGTTAGTAACCGACAACCGGCGTAAAATAATCGGATCTTTCAACATGGATTTGAGCAAGAATCCATGTAGTCGACCCCACTTAATGTGAAAAGGCTTTGCCATTTTCTATCAACTACCTAACGTAACCCTCATCAAGGGGGATTTGAACCTTGATCTTTAGGTGGTAAGCACACTACACTACCATCAAACCATTGAAGTGGGACCAAGTTAATAAAATAAATAAAAATGTATGATCATTCTGCTCAGAAACCAAGATGGATTAAATAAATAAAAGCTATATGGTTCTGCTAAGGAACCGTGTTAAATTAAATAAATAAAGAACATAGGAACCAAGATAAATTAAATAAACAAAAGCTGTACGGCAGGAACCCAGATAAAAATAAGTAAATAAACAAAAGTTCTCTGCTACTTTGGAATTGCTGCTTTAGGATCGGGATTTAAATTAAATAAGATACTTGAATAGACAAGTCAAGCGATGGAAGAATCGTGAGATGCAACGGGATAGCTCAAACAGAGTTGAGCTGTAGCAATGGTGATGCGATTGAGGAGGTGGGGAGGGTGTTGTTGTTGATGATTGCAGGGAGAGGGAGATGATGGGGGTGTCGGCTATGGCGGGATGAGGGCAAGGTGACGACAGAGAGTTAGTAGATGAGAGCAAAGAAGAAGAGAGGCTCGAGGATTCTCATGTGGAAAGGAAATGGCATAAGAGAGAGACCAACAGAGAGAGACAATAGTGGAAGTGTTTCTCATTCAACTGAACTTACCCCATACATGGGTTTCCGCCCCTTACTTAGAAGGGATGGAGCTACCGAAATACACAAAAAAGATAAAAAAATACATATTTTGACCAGCCGGTAATTTGATCCTAAGTAGTCTACTCTATGCTGCATCAATTCTCTCCTGTTTGTAAAAATCAAAACTTGATGAGTTGTGTGAATTTTGGTTGCGGTCTTGGTCTGACACAGGTTAACATTTTTCACTCCCAATGTTTCTCTGGTAATGGAAAGGGGGACGCTGTTGCAATTTTGTTACCTCATCACTAGAAGTCTAGAACAAACTCATCCTTTGACTATTTCCTAAATTTTAATCCTATGAGAAATCGCTTTTGTGGCAGGGGCCTCTTTAGGTTTTTCTCATGACAGCCCCTTAATACCTTTCTTCGAATGAAGTGCTCACATTTGGAATAGGTGAGGGCCTTCCAATGCAATCGTAGTGTTACCAGGGATTTCTTTACTCCAAGTCAAACGACCACAGTGATGGGTTTCACTGTAAGAGGTTCGGTGATGGCACCTTTGACACGAACGGCGGCAACGGGTGGATTCTTCCTCTGGGTGAGGGCGATGACGATTGTTGCAACACGTACGACATTGACGCGTGCTCATATAATGCTGGTGGTGCTTGCATCGGGCTGGAGTTGGAAGCCTTTTATGACAGTCATTGATGGGCTCATGAAAGCTCAAGTGGTGGTCTTGTCATTGGTCGCATCGGTGGCTACGGTTGTAGGTGAGGGGTGATGGGGGGCTGTGGTGGGTGTCTATGGTGGGGAAGGGCAGTGCTACAAGGAAGCGACTGGTGATAGTGTTGGAGTATATGCGTCGCTCATGTATAGATGAGTAATTGGATCCCCTCTAGGGTCTAATTACCACATCCAGTGCTTTAGTCCCACATCTACCAATGGTGGACTTAGAGATTCAGTGGGGGCTGTATAAGAAGCCCCACACCTCCTGTAATAATGAGAGAAAGTTCAATGAACACATCAACCTTTTGAGGCGTTATTCCGTGGTTTCATCCTGCTCCCTAGGGAGTAGGGTTCCACGTAAAAATCCTAGTGTTCTTTCTTGTTTATTCTTTATCTCTGATATTACGCTTCCACATTCTTCGTTTTCTAACATGG
Organism: Ottelia alismoides; assembly: GCA_037367405.1. Taxonomy (NCBI): domain Eukaryota; kingdom Viridiplantae; phylum Streptophyta; class Magnoliopsida; order Alismatales; family Hydrocharitaceae; genus Ottelia; species Ottelia alismoides. Next base: position 899,711 of record JAZKJV010008224.1, read on the forward strand.
TATCCGAAGGGTTCGATTCTCGAGAAATTATTTTCGTGATTTTCGAGACTCGATTGTCAGTTGTTCTTGAAGATGGTTATTATTGTTTGTTCAAGTTCTAGGATTTATATTGAAATCATGGTTCCAGCCAACAAGGTTTCAAGTTGTAGATCAGTTCTCAAAGGAAGAAGTTCATCATCAACAATGTTCTAGGCTTTATTCCCGAAACCCTATTCTGAAGATCCGATTCCGTTGAATGGGAGAAGCTCCAGGCCTCTCTCCCTGTTCGAAACTTTTGAACTGGAAGTCTCCAAGCCTCCTTTGACCTCTTGAAGACTGGGAACCCTAGATATCCCCAAAGCATGCTGCACCATGCAACCATGATAATCGAAGAAGGCGATTGATCCCTCGTGGGCGCATCCTTCTCGCATCTACAAGCAGGCGAGCAAGAGCGGTGAGCTCCAAGCGGCGATCCCATGGCCGTCGAGCCCTCCTGCCAAACCCATCAAAACCCTAACCCTCCCCAGTATCGCGCGTCCTATCGGGCGATCTCGTGCAAGGCGACGCATCTCCAACAGGGCGGTGCATATCGAAGCCCTAGCCACATGGGTTTGGGCATCACGTAATGGAGTCTTGACATCGGAAGAGGGCGATGCATATCGCATAGAGCAAAGCTCCAGGCGGTGAAAGCACACGTGCACGACCCCATGGGGCGGCGCTACACTCATCCAGGAGCACCTCCGGGCCCCTTCAGAGCCGCTCTCTTTCAGGAAGAGCTCCAGATGCATCCGCAATAGTCGAAGATGGAAGAAGAGGCGAAGCCCCATTGTGGGACCACCCTCCAACTGATGGCTGCGATCTCGTCGCAACTCCCCCAACCGCGCCTCCGCACAGGCGGAGCTTTTCCGCCCCCGTCAATAGTACATCTCCCTCGCAGGAGTAGCCCCTCACGCTCCAGGGGAATTCTCGATCGACGACAGTAGTATCGTGAGAGAGGGTTCCTCGAAGGGAACCCTAAAAAGAGGAGCATGCTTATTTTTGCCCCAAAAGTGGGCTACTGTTAAAATAAAAGAGAGAGAGAGAGAGGCACAGAAAAAAGGGAGATGGGTCCTACATTAAAAAAAGGGGATGTGATACTTTTGGGCCCAAGTGGGCCAAGAAGTTTTGAAAAAATGGCACGCACAAAAAAAGTATGCTTAAAAAGGGATTTGTTTTGGAAAAGGTGTGTACAAAAGAAAAGTCGTATGCGGGAAAAAATGATCTGAGAAATATTGTGAGAAGAAAAGCCATATAAAAAAATTGAACGCCTTTTTACAAAAAAAGAAAGAGAAAAGAAAGACGGCTATTAAAAAAAGGAATAACTGCAAAAAATTCATTTGAGTATGTTTTGTTTTCCTTATCTTCTTGTGTTCTCCCAACTTTGTTGATGTCATTGTTTTCGGACAAGTATGTGAGGAAGGGGGAGTATTGTGTAGAGTTACAGACTGGATTTAGAATTTCCAAGCCAGATTGTCAGACTCTACATTTCAGATTCAAACTCGATGGTCAGATTGGTTCCGAGTCTTCAAGTTGATGCGCACATGTTTGCCATCAGTTGTGTGGTTCTCATTTTTGTTTTGTTTGGTCTCATAGTTTTCATGTGATCCATAAGGAATCCAGAGTAGAGATCCCATTCTCTATGCCATATGGACTAGGGTTTCATAGGGACTCCAAAGTAGAGATCCCATTCTTTGAGCCAATATGGGAGAGACCCGGTTCTCTGACGAGGAGACTTTCAGACTCCATTCTCCAACGATCGTGAACTCCGACGAGGATGTCTCTACAACTTTTTCAGTTCGACCCTTCAGTGATAGAACAATTGTCCACATGATTCAGTCTTCTACATGTGATGGGCCAGACTCGCCAGAGTACTCCGATGAGGAGACTAATTTCAGTTTTAGTGACTCTTGACAATCACAGTACAGAGCACATGTTCTCCGACGAGGAGACTCAGTTTGACTCGCACTCCAGCCCGTTTGTTCCTCCTCACCTGCACGACATGAGAGGCAATGTCCTCGACCACAACCAGCAGCTGTGTTTACGTTGAGTTGATATTGTCTGTAGTGTCTTGTATTGCGAGTTTGAGATTTCTTTCTGTTTGTCCAAGCTGAGGATTGCATGCTCGAACTTGAGGGGGAGAATTGGAGTATATGCGCCATTCATGTATAGACGGGTAATTGGATCCCTCCAAGGTCCAATTACCACATATAGTAGTTTAGTCCCACATCTACCAGTAGTAGGACTTGGAGATTCAATGGGAGGCTATATAAGAAGCCCCACACCTCATGTAACTGTTAAAAAAATGAAAGAGTTTCTTATTCCTGTGAACCTTAGGCTCTCTTATATAGGGGAGAGACCTATGGGTAAATTACATAAGACCGACATAAGAAAAGATAAATAGAGAAACAATACATAAGACAAATATATCTCTACACTCCCCCTCAAGATGGAGCATAGATGTCAATCATGCTCAACTTGGATGAACACTTCTGGAAAGATCCTCTGAGCAAGGCCTTGGTAAAGATATCTGTTGTTTGATCTCCTGAAATATCACGAGAGGTGGAGATAAAACCTTTTTGCATGGCCTCAAATTTCAGCGAAATTCGGTCGAATTTCTGTCGAATATCGATATCCAGTCGAAATCGAAATTTGACCGAAATGACCGAAATGACCGAAATATGGGAGTCCTAGTATAAAAATGACCGAAATGACCGAAATTTCGGTCAAAATTCCACCGAAATTCCATCGAAATTCTGTTTTGGTCGATACCGAAATGGTGACCGAAACCGACATTTAAGGCCTTGCCTTTTTGGATCATGTCATGTGTATAGTTGCAGTCCACCTCAATATGTTTAGTTCTCTCATGAAACACATGGTTGTTGGCAATGATTAGTGCAACTTGGTTATTACACTATAACTGCATAGGAAGAGGAACATCTATATGTAAATCTGCGAGTCCTGCTCGAACCCACATCATCTCTGTGCTCGCTTGTGCCATAGTCCTATATTCAGATTTAGCACTTGACCTAGCAACCACAATTTGCTTCTTACTCTTTCAAGATACAAGAGAACCGCCAACAAATACAACAAAGCCTGAAGTGTACTTTCTGTCTTTTGGGCATCCCGCATAGTCTGCATTTGCACACGCTGGAATAGTTAGATCCGCTCCTTTCCTGAATAGCAATCCTGCATCTGGAGATGACTTTAGGTATCTCATTATCATATATACATCATCAATATGCACATGTCGGGGTTGCTCCTTAAACTGACTCACCTGACTAACTACAAAGAAGATATCATGTCTAGTTAGTAACATAGAGAAGTTTTCCCACCAATTCTCTATATCTTCTCTTGTCTACTTCATCTGTATCCTCATCATATAGTCTCATACTAGGATCCATAGGAGTTGTAGCAGGTCTACACCCAATCATTCCTGTCTCAACAAGCATATCTGTGACGTACTTACTCTGAATCATCATAAGACCCTGATGATTCCTGGCAAACTCTAACCCCAAGAAATACCTTAGAGTGCCAAGATCCTTGGTGACAAATTGACGTCCTAGAAACTCCTTTGCCCTTTGTATCCACTGCACATCATCTCCTGTGACAAGCATCTCATCATCATAGACCATAATAATGACAGTACATGTAGATGTTCTATGAACAAATAGTGAATGGTCTACATTTGGCCTTCTAAATCCCTGCTTCTTAAATAAATCTGAAAGCTTCTGAAACCATACTTGCGGGCTCTGCTTCAGGCCATACATTGCCTTATGAAGTCTACAAACCTGTTGGCACTCCCCCTCAACAACAAATCCCGGAGGCTGTTGCATGTAGCCTTCTTCCTGAAGATCACCATACAAGAATGCATTCTTAATATCAAGCTGAAATAAAGGCCAATCACGTACCACTGCAACTGAGAGAACTCGTAGAGTAGAATGACGAGCTACAGGTGAAAATGTGTCCATATAGTCCATGCCATACATCTGAGTAAAATCCATTGTAACCAATCTAGCCTTGTAACGATCAATGTTCCATTTGCATTGTGTTTCACTGTAAACACCCATTTGCAATTGACAATAGATTCCCCATTGGGAGCAGGGATCGGACTCCGGGTACCATACAACTATAGGGCAGCCATCTCCTCTTCCATAGCTAGACACCACTGACTGTCTTTCAATGCCTCCTGATAAGTCCGTGGTACTACCATGGCAGATGGTGCAACATGAAACTTCTTGAAATCCCTTGTTAAGCGATCAAAGGAAACCTGAGAAGCTAGCGGATATGAGTCACATATATGCTTCTGCTTTTAATGGCAATTGTAACATTTATGTCATCAGGTAACTCCTCAGATTGAGTACTAGCATCTTGCAAAGGTTCTTGCTCAGATACATCTCCAGAACTATTGTTAGAAACCTTGTAGTCAGATTGGGGGATGGAGAGGAGAAAGCGTGAGAGGTTGAAGTGGGTTATTCGGGCAGGGGCGGAGGAATGTCAACGAACCTCCGCGGTCTCATGCTCGGCAACGGAGGTCGTCGCGAGTGGGGGGAAAGAGTTCGAAGATGGATGGGAAGTGGTCTCCCATCGAAAGCGCGGGCGCAGATGCTTCCGGTGTGGCCTTGCTGGCCACTTGGCGGCTGCTTGTGCTACACCACCTCGGTGCTTCGTGTGCGGGGAAGAGAGTCATAGGAGAAACACCTGTCCTACACGTGCCTGCATGCCGTCTAAGAAGAGTTGGAGGGGCGACGCGCGATCCGTCTCAAACACTTTATCTGCAGAGAGCTGTTTGGCGGTTGGTGGGGATCCACGTTCTCCTGTCTCACCGTCCCTACATGCTTTCCTCGTCGGGTCCTGGGTGGAGGACTCATTGCATGTGGAGGATATTCGTTCGGCCATCGAGCAAGAATTCGCTGACGCTTTCGCAGGAGATGCTGTGGGGTTGGCGCCTCGTCGTTGCTGCGTGCGGGGCCTCTCGGAGCTTCAGCGCCGACGTCTTCTTGATTGGACGGGACCAGGTGGACTCGCGTGGCGGTGTGCCAGGTTTGCGGATGGCGGAGACGATCGTGTTTCGAGAAGGGTGGCAGAGGTTCGGGGTGTCCCGTTCCTCTCGCACTCTGTACTTTGCTTGGCTCCACCGCTCAAGGGCCTAGGCTCGGTTCTTCAGATTCTCCAGGATGGTACGCTCCCGGGTTCTGACCCGGAGATTACTCTCGTCTTATTGGATTGCCCCGATTCGGTCCGCCCCCTCTCGGAGGCGGAGTTGATCGTTGGTCGTTTTTGCTTTCCTTTGCGGATTCGGCTGCTGGATCAGATGGAGATCTCTGTGCAGCTGGGTGCCGTGGGCGGTGATGGCGACCACCATGGTACTCCTGATCCCGGCGGCGAAGCTCCGGCCGTTGGAGAGTTCGGTTCGTCTTCCTCATCCGGGGACGTTTCGCCTTCTTCCCCTGGGATCGCTTCGGTTCCTGCAGATCCGAATCGATTCGGTGCCTTCGTCGCCACTTGTGCTCCCATTGTGGGGCTGACGCCTCGATTACTGCCTCCTTTTCAGAATGTCGTCTTCGGGATGGGAGCCCATATCTCTTTGCGCTCTTGGGAATGCGTTAAACCGCCCTTACCCTTTGGGTCGATTGGTGCCCGCCTCTTCCGGCCCAACGGTACCACCTCGGAGTCGGATATTTGGACTCCCGGGTCGCAACACCTGGGCTTTTGGGTATTGGATCCGCCTGCGGGCTCCTCGGAGCAACGGGCGTTGGATCCGGTTGCCCTTTCGGATTTTGTGCTGGCTCTTGCGTTTCTGATGACATCCTTGGGCCTGAGTGGCCCCGTTGGACTCTCGCCCTCGAAGGCAGGCCCTCTCCGGTGGGGGGGGCCAGGATCTGGGCGCAACTAGAGCGGAGGAGGGTCCCCTTTCTTGGGGGCCGCTTCTTGCTGGGAACTCTAACTCGGGTACTTCTTTGGGTACCTCTCCTGGGCCCGACCACATGCGGGTCAGAAAGAGGTACAGGAGGCGCCCGCGGGCGCGTCGGGCCTACACCTCGCCTCCGCCGGTGTTCGATCGTTTGGCCCGGGTGGCTGCGTTGGCGGGTGTGGTTCATACTGGGGGAAACCGCAACGGTTCTCAATGAAGGTGCTCACTTAATGTAAGGGGTTTGGGTGACCCGGAAAAGAGGAAGATCTTGGGTTCTCGATTCCTCGAATGGGGATGTGATATCATTTTGCTTCAGGAAACTAAGTTGCAGGCTTGCACGCGGGATGTTTGGCGCTCTTTCGACGTTGGTCCCATCTCCGATTACCGCGCTATGGACGCGGTGGGATCCACGGGAGGTATACTAATTGCCTGGCGGGATCGCGGTTTTGCTTTGCGCTCGGAGCTCAGGGGATCCCATGTATTGACGGTTCTCCTTGAGTGCCTCTCCACTTTGCAGACTGTTGTCGTCTCTTGTGTTTATGGACCCTGCTAGGCCGGTGACCGTCGACAGCTGTGGGATGACCTTCATTTGGCCAGATCCTCTTTCCCGGGGGGCGCGTGGCTGATCGGTGGCGACTTCAACGTTACCTTACTTTCTACCGATAGATCGGGGTTGCATGGCGGCCAAGACCAGGAGTCGGCTGAATTCGTGGAGTTATTAGATGATTTGGAACTTGAGGTGATTGATGCTCCTAACACAAAGTACACTTGGAGGAGCTTCGGCTCTCACTCCCGCATCGACCGGTTCTTGGCGTCGTCTGAACTTCTAAATCTCTTCCCCTCGTGCTTCGCCATTACGAGGATTCGGACCCGTTCGGACCATTCCCCGTTCGTTTGGGACTCGGGGAAGCTTTCTCCGCCCCGGGGCTTCTTCAGGTACGAGAAGGCATGGCTTCTCGAGGATTCTTTTCGCGAGCTGGTTACCCAACATTGGACCTCTACGATTGCCTCGGGTTCGGCGGTCTCGAGGTTCTTCCAGAAGCTCGTTTCGCTGCGGGGAAGGCTTTGCTTATTCAAGAAGGAGTCGCGCGCGGCTCGCCGTGCGGCCAGGGCCTCGACTGAGGAGGTCCTTGCCGGCCTTGATCAGCTCGAGGACTCCAACCCTCTCTCTCCTAAGGATCTCGCAAGGTGGGAGTCTTGTCTCAAAGAAGTGGCACTGAATGATAAGAAACGAGTTGCGGAGTGGCGCCAGCGTTCTCGTCACAAGTGGCTAGTGGAGGGGGATGCCAACACGTCATTCTTTCATCGTGTTGCCAGCGGTAGACGACGTGCTAATGCTTTACGCTCGGTCATCGTGGACGACGTTCGTGTTGCGGGTGACAAGGACATGGGTAATTCGATCGCCAAGCACTTCCGTACCTTCTCGTCCCGGTCCCTTCATCGCAGGTGGCGTTGGCTGGGCCGCGGGGCGGAGCGGCTGTCGCCGGAGCTCACTGCGGGCATGGTCATGCCGGTGTTGTTGGAAGAGATTCGGGCCGCTGTCTGGTCTCTCAACGCAGATGGCGCGCCCGGGCCTGATGGTTTTCCCGTGTCTTTCTATCGAGACTTCTGGGATCTCCTTGAGGGGGAGGTCTTCGAGGTGGTTCGCGAGGTTTGCTTGTGCAACGCGGGGTTCGAAAAGATTAATTGTGCGCTGATTGTGCTCCTTCCGAAAAGTTGTGTGGCTGAGCGCATTGAGGAGTTCCATCCAATTGCCCTTTCCAACGGGCTCTATCTGATTATTGCTAAAGTGTTCGCCCTCCGCCTCAGTAGGGTTCTCGCGAACCTTATCTCGCCCGTCCAGGCGGCTTTCATCCCCGGAAGGCAAATTGGGGACTGTTTCATTATGGCGTCAGAAATTGTGGCGGAATGGAAGAAGCTCGATAGGAAGGCTATGCTCTGGAAGGTAGATTTTGCCAAGGCTTACGATACTCTCGATTGGCGCTTCCTATGGGAAGCATTGCATAGGAGGGGCTTCCCCGATACATGGATTTCTTGGATGAAGCGCTGTGTTACCACGACGTCTATGGCGGTCCTTGTCAATGGCCGTCTGGAGGGCGGGTTTTACCAGCCTCAGAGGGGAGTCATGCAGGGATGCCCCCTTGCCCCGCTCCTTTTTGTTATCGCGGCGGATACGCTGGCGTGCATATTGGTGCAGGTGCAACGCTGTGGCCTGTTCTCGGGTTTCTCCAAGGACGATCTTAATATCCCTCTGGTACAATATGCGGACGACACATTATTTTTCGTGGAGGGGGGCAGGGAGGAGATTGGGGCGGTTGGCGTCGTGCTGGACCTGTTTGGGGAAATGTCAGGTCTCGTCCAAAATCGGGACAAGTCCATTTTGGTGCCGTTTGTCTACCCCGAGGAGGAGGCACACACTTGCTCTACTGATCTGGAGGATGGCTGCGGCAATCTGCCGTTTCGTTACCTCGGGATGCCCTTTACTTTCGGTCGTGCGCGGATGGCGGATTGGCTTCCGATCATTGAGAAGATGGAGATCAAATTAGCAGGATGGAGTTCCTCCATCCTCTCTAGGGGGGGAGGTTGGTACTTCTGAAGGCGGTACTGGCATCCATCCCCACCTTCTTCATGTCCACGTCTTTATTGCCAAAGGGGATTCGTGTTCGTATTGAAGGAATTATGAGGAGATTCGTATGGCGCGGGAGCGGGCTGATGGCCGGGGGCATCCATCTTGTTGATTGGGACACGGTCACGTTGCAGAAATTGGATGGAGGGTTGGGTGTCCGTAACCTAAATGATATGAACGAGGCATTGCTACTGAAATGGATCTCCCGCGTGTGGGGGACCTCGGATGATTTATGCCGCACGTTGATCCACCGGATCTACCTCTGTCGAAGCACCCTGGCCCCTGCGCCCACTCCGGGCTTTCGAATTTCCCCATTTTGGAGGGGGATTCTCTCGCTGCTGCCCCGATACCAGGACTTGTTCCAACCCATCTTGGGCAACGACCTATCGTTTGCATTCTGGCTCGACAACTAGACCGGTGAGGGGTCTATCGCTTCTAGATTCCCAAGGCTATTTGCCTTGGCAGCGGACAGAGTAGTTAAAGTTGCTGATGTGTGGTGTGATGGGAACTGGGTGCCCAGATTCAACGCTAATTTTTCAGACCAAAGACTTGATGATTTCCTTCGGATATGCGATTCTCTGGCCGGTTGCGAGGGCCCCAGGGGGGCGGGACCACTGGGTGTGGAGAATCGCTCCTTTCATGGTCAAGAAGGCCTATGCGGCTATTTGGAGGCCGCCTTCGAGCCCTTCCGAGGTCCTCGTTAAAGACTGCTCCTCCATATGGGGCCTTCACCTCCCTGAGCATATCGGTTTCTTTCTATGGCTCCTCAGGCGCAAACGCCTAATGACGCGGGACCGCTGCGCGCGGTTCTTGGGGGCTGATTCCAAGTTCTGCTACCTTTGCGGGGTGGCCGTCGAATCGGTGGATCACCTATTCTTTCAATGTCAACGCGTTGCGGATTCATGGCTCGACCTGGTCTCGACTGGGTCGACGCGTCTTCATTCGACACATTTTGGGCAGGGTTCCGCTCTAACCTCCGCAGACCGCGGGTGGAGCTGTTAGGTCCTCTGGCGTTACTGTGGTGTATTTGGTTGGAGAAAAACGCATTGGTGTTCTCGGACTGCAGATTCTATACGGAAAATGTGTTAGCGCGGTCCAAGGCTTTTGTAGAAGCCTGGTCATCTTTATGACCCTTTGATTGTATTCTTTTTCTTTTCCTTATTCTTTTTTAATAGATTGGGGAGGGCACCATAGCGTGTTACCCCCTCTTTTGGTCCAAAAAAAACCCTTGTAGTCAGTAAATACCTGAGGCGTGCTGGATGTCGGATGTAGACCATGAGCAGATGATGGCCGTCGTGTATGGAAACATGGGAATGGTGGAACAACAGGCACATGTGGTGGTTTGGGAGAAGGTGATGTAGGTGGAGGAGGTGGTGGTGGTTGGGTTGGAACAACCGGAACAGATTGGGCTGGTAGTGGGCTCATGGGAGGAGGTCGCATGCGGACCTCATCATCTGAATCTGATAAAGTCAACCTATCACTTGTAAGGGAAAAGTACACAACCGACTCAAAAAATGTAACATCATCACTCACATAATATTTCCTGCTCAATGGATCATAGCATCGATGCCCTTATGTATCTTCGAGTACTCAACAAACACACTTGACAGCTCTAGGAGAGAGCTTGTCTAGACCTGGAGACAACTGGTGGGCAAATATGGCCGAACAGAACACACGAGGAGTAAGTGAGAACTATTCATTCTCTGGAAATGCTAGAGCGAAAGGAATTTTCTCACCCAGAACAAATGGAGGCATGCAATTCACAAGATAACATGTCGTAAGAACTGCATCACCCCGGAATGAATGTTGGGCACAGCTCTGAATGAGAAGAGTACGGGTGACATCGAGTAAGTGGCGATGCTTCCTCTCTGCAACACCATTCTGTTGAGAAGTATAGGCACAATATTTGATGAATGATACCACATGATGTAAAGTTTTTTGAGAGAGCATACATACATAATTCCAAAGCATTATTAGTTCTCACAAATTTTACAAAAATATGTTAATATCCCCTGCTTCAGATTTATTCTTCAAAAGAAACACCCATGACGAAGAGAGAAATCATCAACTCTGACTAGGTAAAATTGTGCCCTTGGTGATCGGGAACACGACTTGGACCCCAAATAACAATATGAAATAACTCAAAAGAGGAGCGACTGCTCCGACTTTGACGAATAGGAACAACGGACCGATGCTGCTTTCCCAACTAACAAGCTTCGCACTGGAATGAAGAGCGAGGGGAGATCTGAGGTATGACATGACACATCTTCTGGAGTGGGAGATGACCAAAGCGTAGGTGCCACGTGAAAGGAGAGACTAATCCAGGAGACTGAGAAGATAAGCTGGCATATGGGGTTCGGACCAGTAGATAGAGGCCCTGCTCACGGCCACAACCAATCACCCTGACCGTAAGTATGCCATGAAAAACAAGAGATGATGGATCAAAAATAGCCAGATAATGTAAACCCTTCGTAATCTGACTAATAGATAATAAATTCATAAAAAAGTCAGGTGCATGCAACACATTCTGCAAACGCATTTTACAATGTTAGACTGATCTCCCCCTGTTCTGTGATCAGGGAATGAGTCTCATCTGTTATGACAACGATTCTCCCTGGAGGTACCTGTCTGTAAGCTGCAAGTTGAAATCTATCGCTACATATGTGATGTGTTGTCCGATAGTCCATAATCCATTCTATAATATCGGAACCATGACAAGTAGTGAGAGCGTATGTACTACCTGAGGTGCTAGAGGAGGTAGAAGCTGCAACATCTGAGTGGCCTCCTTGAGTAGGCGAGACTGTAATGCAACCATTTTCCCCTCCATAGCTAGACACCACTGACTAACCTGTAATGCCTCTTGATATGACCGTGATATCTCCACAGTAGACTTGCCCACAACAAACATCTAAAACTCCTTTGAGAGACATGCAAGAAAAACATGAGAAGCAAGAGGATACATAGTACATGTATGCCTCTGCTTCCGTAGGGCAATGGGCATGTCAAGATCTTCAGCCTCCTTAGTGGCCGAGACCGGAACATCTAAGACCTCATGCACATCCTGTTGTAAATTCAAATCACTAGTGTCATCAGTAGAAACCAAGTGCTCAGGACATACTTGGGACGTGTTGGATGATGGAGGAGGCACATAAGCACGAGATCGGTGTTGGTAAACCTTTGGAAAATAAATGGGTGCGGCAGGTGGAAGTGGATGTGGGGCAGATGGTGAGGAAGGTGATGAATAAGCAGAGCCCGTGGTAGACAAAATAGGAGGTAGAGGCATGTATACCTCTTCTCTAGACTTTGAAGGAATCAACTTATCACTTGTAGGAGAGAAAAAGATAATAGATTCAAAGAATGTGACATCTGCACTAACATAATACGTCTTACGAACATGATCAAAACAACGGTATCCATTTTGAGTCCTGGAATACCCCACAAAGATGCACTTGACAACTCTAGGAGAGAGCTTGCCATGACTAGGGGACGTATGATAAACAAATGCAACTGACCCAACCGCACGAGGAGTGATGGGGAAGAGATCCTTCTTGAGAAATACAATCGAGAACGAGATCTTCTCTCTCAACAGAGAAGAGGGCATACGATTCACCAGGTAGCAAGCAATTAGAACCACATCCCTCCAGTATGAATGAGGAGCATGACTCTGGATCAAGAGGGTCCTGGTAACATCCAATAGGAGATGATGTTTGCATTCAGTCATCCCATTCTGTTGGGAAGTATAAGCACATGAAGTCTGATGTACAATACTAAGAGTTCTGGAAACTGTGAGAGTTGAAGGCTATACAATTCTAGCGCATTGTCAGAACGAATATATTTGACATTTGCAGAAAAAACATTCTTTATTTCGTTAATGAAAGATTGAATAACAGGACTAGCATCAGACTTGTTTTTAAGAAGGAAAACCCAAGACAATCTGAAAAAATCATCCACATAACAAGATAAAATCTGTGTCCCCGATGGTCTAGGACACGACTCGGACACCAAACATCAAGATGAAACAACTCTAAAATATTATGACTACTTCGCCCCTGACGACTTTGAAAGGTAGATCAGTGATGCTTCCCAAGCTGGCAGGCCTCGCACTGAAAGGTAGAGTAAGGTGAAATCTGAGGAAGGATATGGCACAACTTTTGCAGAGGAAGATGACCAAACCGGAGGTGCCACACATAAGGAGAAACTAATCTCGTGTGAAGAGATGAAACATCAACATATGGAGGTTAGACCAGTCTATAGAGACTTCCTTGCTCATGGCCAGATCCAATCACCTACCTGTAAGAATGTCATGAAACGCGAGAGACGATGGGTCAAATATGGCACAACAATGTAAATCATTGGTAATTTGATTAATGGATAATAAGTCATAGAAAAATCAGAAGCATAAAGAACATTCTGAAGGCGCATTGCTGAAGTTAACTGCACCTCCCCCTGACCAGTGACGGGAGAGTGTGCTCCATCTGCTATTATTACCGATCTACCTGGCTGAATCGGTATGTATGTACTAAACTGTCCTCCTTTACCACAAAGATGATGTGATGCCCCTGAGTTCATAATCCATTCTGACAAATCTGCCCTGTAACAGCTAGTAAAAGCATATGCTGTACTTGATGTAGATGCATATGCTGATGCAGCTACCTCTGAGGATCCTGAAGGAGTGGATGACCCTAGTACATGCATAATCTCTCTCAGTCGTATCACAAGCTTGTCAAATCTCTGATCAGATGCATGAGGTGGAATACCAACTTGCTGAGTCTGCTCTGCAACTCGGACTGAAACAAGAAAACCATGCTTAGAGTAGCATGTATCCTCAGTATGTCCCGATCGGTGACAATATGTGCAAGGCTGACGGGGTCGACTGCCCCCTCCTCGACCGTGGGTACCACGCCCATGCTATTGTGTAGAGCTCCCTCTACCACGAGATGTAGCCATAGCCGAGGAGGTCTGAGACTGCTGAGTAATACCACCATGAGCTATAGAGAGCCTGCTCAGTCTGCGGTATGCCTTGTCCATTGGAGGTATGGTGGCATTAGTAAGAATCTGCGATCTAGCATCATTATACTCAGGGTCAAGCGCTGCTAGAAAAACTCCGATCATCACTGAATCTCTGTACGCCTTGAGCTATTCTGGCGTAACAGTCAAGGGAGTGAACCCATGAAGCTTCTCAAGCATACTCTCAGAGAAGTGTAAAGGGTATGGAGATGACGTCCGTTCTGCTTCGATGTGAAGATATCATGTTGAAGTTGCAGTATCTGCGATCTAGCAGCATTATACTCAGGGTCAAGCATTGCTAGAAAACTCCGATCATCACTGAATCTCTGTACGCCTTGAGATGTTCTGGCGTAGCAGTCAAGGGAATGAACCCATGAAGCTTCTCGAACATACCCCTCAGAGAAGTGTAAAGGGTATGGAGATGACGTCTGTTCTGCTTCGATGTGAAGATATCATGTTGAAGTTGCAGTATCTTCGACTCATTCTTCGCCGGGGAGTATGTAGCGGTGAGGATATCCCACATCGCCTTTGCTATGAGCTGACTCAGAATATCATTGGCTATCACCACTAAACTTATACCAAACAACCATACACACGCATATGCGTCATCTGCCTCCCAAGATGCATGAACTCTAGTCGTCTTTTGGCTCATCCTGAGTGAGGATGTGCTTCTTGCCATTTCACTGTATTAGGCTCATGAATTGCACGGCCCATAGTTCATAATTCATTCCATCCATATTGACAATGTGTACTGGACCTTTGAAGGCACATAGGGATGAAATATCGGCTTTAGAGTCAACTCTGTTGTCTGACATGATGACAACAATAATCAAGACTGGGGCTGCAGATATAACTGTGTCTATACGGACATAAAAGAAGATGGTTGTGGGTGTAGACTCATACTACAACCTCTTCCATCCGTTGGACGCTTCTTTGGGTAACTAAGGTGGTTTTAGATGATCAAATCACACCATAAAAGCCCAAAAATCAGATCGAAAATGGATCAAATTGTTCTTTTGAAACCATTTTCAGACCTCGGAAAGCATCGAACAATGATCCCTAGAGAGCCACGAAGCCCCTCGAGCTCCGGTGGAGGGCGGCTAGGGCTGCTGGATGTAGCCCTAGGCCATTGAGGATGGCAACGGCGAGTCGGCGACCGCTCTGGCTGCTGCTGTTGCTTGCGGCAGCAACAAGGCTGCTGCTATTGCGCATGGAGGCGACGATGCGATCGTCTTGCTAGATCCTTGGTGGCGGCGGCAGCGTGCGCACGTGTTAGGGTTTTGCTGGGGCGGGGATAACTAGGGCTCATGCTCCGGCCTAGGACCGTCGCTCTGATACCATGTGGAAATGATAGATAGAATTGTATATATTCACCGTAGCCCTAGAGCTCTCTTATATATGAGAAAAGCTCTATTGGGAAATTACATAAAGTAGACAGAAGAAATATGATAAAGTGGAGAGGAGCCTCTGCCGTTTTCTATGAGAAAAGCTCTATGCCGGCTGGCTAAAGTGGAGAGGAGCCTCTGCTGTTCTCTGTGATAAGAAAATTCCTTTAAAAATTAAAGGAAAGTTTTACGAAGCAGCCGTGAGACCTGCTATGCTTTATGGATCCGAATGTTGGCCTGTGAACCATAAACATGTGCAAAGAATGAATGTAGCAGAAATGAAAATGTTAAGGTGGATGTGTGGACACACACGTAAAGATCGGATTCGGAATGATGTAATCAGAAAGAAAGTTGGTGTAGCTCCGATCGAGGATAAGATGCGAGAAAATCGCTTAAGATGGTTTGGACATTTGCAAAGAAGATCAACTGATGCACCAGTTAGGAGATGCGAGGGTTGGGATGTTGAGCCGGCTAAGAGAGGGCGAGGATGGCCCAAGAAGTGTTGGAAAGAGACCATACGAAGGGATCTTAGTTTTGTGGATATAAGCCCGGGATTGACTCAAGATAGATCTGAATGGAGGCGAAGAATCCATGTAGCCGACCCTACTTAATTGTGGGAAAAGGCTTTGTTGTTGTTGTTGTAGACAGAAGAAATATGAAATATAAAATAAAAAGTACTGAGAGATACAAATATCTCAACATTATTTAGGATTTCTTTTGTGTTTGGTTCCTTATGGGTGAAAACATGATGTTTGAACTTGTTTCTGCTCATTAAACTTTGGGATTTTTATCTCACAAACCCTAGAATCATTGTGAATTACCTCCTTGACCTTCTAAAATCGTTATTACTCCCTCGACCCATAAACTTGCTCTGTCTTACCCATAGATGTCAAGGTGCACGCCTAAGTGCCCAGACGCCCCAGGTCATGCGCATAAAAAGAGAGCCTTGCTTTTATAGAAAATGGCGTATGCCTTGGGTCGCCTAGGCACCAAGGCATGCCTGGGCGCCTAGGCGACTATTTATGCATACTACACATATATCGCATTTTGTAAATGCGATATACATAGCACATTTACAAAATGCGATATACATAGCGCATCGTGAAAATGCGATATACATGTCGCATTTTTGAAATGCGATATACATGTCGCATTTTTGAAATGCAATATACATATAAAAAAATGATTCGCATTTGAGACATGCGACATCCATTTGTTTTAAATAACTATATGTTGCATGTCTCAAATGCAATAAGTAGGACACACTTTGGAAAACGTCTAGGCGCGTCTAGCCTAGGCGTACAGGCGCCCAAGTTTAACACCTTGTCGCCTTAATAACCATGGTCTTAGCCCACAGACCCTACCATTAATTTTACTTTTACTTAAGTCAACACCTTGAGTTAATCTAACCAGAGAAGAATTGTGTGACTTGATCTCTGGCTCTTCAATGGTTTGGATGTGACTGAAAGAGAACTGAAGATCAACGGCTGAAAATAGGGCCCCTTTCTTGCTTCATCTTGTTCACGTCTTCTTCTTCACGGAGGTACACGACGGAGTAGCTTCGTACTGATGCTTTTGGAGATCAAGCTCCGATGGGGTTCCGATATGATCCATCATCCTCCCCCTTCGTCCATGCCCAGATACTCCGATGATGGTTCGAGAAAACGGAGAACCTCCTTCGTCGTTTCAGTCCAAGCAAAAGGAGAGATTGTAGCAGCTGCTCCTATTGTTCAATAGAAGTTCTGCTCCACCATGATGGTTTCAAGGCATCGCTTCTCCTCAGATGGTTTCTTCATCGACGAGTTCCTGTATGGTAAAAGAATGGATCGAGATCTGCGATGGTCTCAACTGGAGGTTAAACCAAACATTGGGTGTTGCAACTCAGTCTCTTACTAGGAAATCAGATGGTGTGAATGAGCGATGAAATGGCTTCGAAACTAGTGACAGGAAGGACCTCGTGTGTAGAAGGGAAAAAGCGGTAGAATTGAGAAGCGAGAGGCAGGGAGGTATGTTGGTTGGCCGTTTAGTGTTGGGTTACGCACAACAAACAGAAGAAAAACGATGCAGGGAAACGATCAACCTTCTGTAGCCATGCGACTCTCTGCAACAGTGCTGCTATCCAATACCTAATGGCAGCGAAAGTAGATGAAGCAAAGTACTATTGCACTACCTTTGCAGGAGGGCGTGTTTTTCCTCTTTTCTTTCCATATGCGAAGACATCGGAGACGAACGCGGAAGATTGTAAATGTTGTAGCAATGATGATCTATGAGCGGAGGAGAGGAGGGACACGATGACAAGGAAGAGGCGATACCATCACCCACCGCCCCTAAGCATGATTGCATTGTCGTCCACAGTCACATCGTCCTCCCTGAGCCCTTCTCCAACATCGAAGAGGACCACACCGTCCGACTCAAAGTCGTCATCACTTCCCCGTCCGAGGCAGTTTACCCAGAAGAACAGGACCGCATCTTCCCTGTCACCATGGTCTTCTTTCCCACCGGAGAGGGTGACCGAGGATCATCATTACAGGATTACTACCTCGAGTACATCATACTGGGTCGCCCTTCCCCTCCCTCCCTAAGGTCGATGCTGGGAATCAATCATTGTGACCAACTCCCGACGCCCCCTCCCTCCCCGCCACCACCACCACCCACTCCCTCCTCCTCGAGCTCCTCCACTCCCTCTTCTCCTCACTCTTGGTATCCATTACAGAGGATTCAATCAATGGCTGTACCACATGGGGAAATTTTGACGACAAAGAACTAGATATTTTTCCAGAAACAACAGAGCTGGAAGCAGAAGTTATTTTTCCAGAAGCTAAAGTTGAGATGAATGTTCTTATAGAACAAACCGAAGTACCAGAGAAAGAAGGTGAATCCCTGGTGGACTATAAAGAGGATCTATCTCAATTAATTACCACATTGGAGCATTCAGTTGATGAACAAGAGACGGATGTTCTTATAACATCAACTGCAATGATGGATACTAAGTCAGTTCCCAGCTGAAACTGAGGTAAATATTCAAACTGCCGGGGACCTGCAACCGGAGGTGCTTAGAAGGGGGACGGTGCCGGGGAGCTACGAGTGGAGGTGCGGTGAACGCTCTAGGAGTGGGGGAGGGGCAATGTGGAAGAGGAAGGAGTTAGGGGAGGAGGAGGAGTTGGAAGAAGGATATGGATTGTAAATTATACAAATATGAAGGGTAAAAGAGTCTTATTTTTGACGGATTCCGTTTACCATTGATGGATAAATGGATGTCTATTAACCATATGGTCTGTGAGGTAAGGGTTAGCAAGTTTACGTGATCGAGGGAGTAATAACAATGTCTAGAAGGTCGAGAAGATAATTTAACCTCACATTGATACCACTCTCACACCTCAGATCCGATCATGGCCTCAAATTTCAGCGAAATTCAGTCGAATTTCTGTCGAATATCGATATCCAGTCGAAATCGAAATTCGACCGAAATGGCCGAAATGATCGAAATATGGGGGCCCTAGTACAAAAAATGACCGAAATGACCGAAATTTCTGTCGAAATTCCACCGAAATTCTGTTTTGGTCGGTCACCGAAATGGTGATCGAAACCGACATTTAGGACCTTGGATCCGATTATATTAAATTATAAATTATAAAACCACGTAAAACTGCATATACCCAATATGCCCTAGTATACCGCTTAATCACTAGTCGGTGACCTGTCCGAACATATACACATACCGTTTTCCTGAATCTTGATGCTCTTTGAGGTTCTTTATAATATTGTGATCATTACAAGATGCGCGACTCAATAAAAGAAAAATTTTCAGCTTCATCGAATCTTTCAACATGGATTCCATAAAAAAAGTTCTTTTCTTGAGCTTGAGTTTCCTATTTGAGCTGAGTTCTTTAACCTTGAACTCATTTGAGCTTCTTAGCTTCTTCTTCTCTTAAGCTTTAACTTCTCATACTTGAGCTTCTTTTTGATCCATTTGCTTCCTTGCTTTTTACCTAGCTTCAAGCTACATATCTAGGTTTTGAATATGCTTGCTTATGCGAGAACTATCACTTCTGTCCTCTAACGGAAATTTAGAAGATTTATGATCATTAGGCATAGTTAATCGCAGCTAACTTGATTTGACAATAGAACGGGTTTCTCATGTTACTTGTGTCCCCTGTTGATGATGCCATATCGAATTCCAAATTCCTGGAAATATCATCTATGGTAGATTCGCACAAGAATATGAAACCACACCAAATTTGTAACTGGAAATATCATCCCATTTGCCTGAAATCGAATGCAGACTTCTTCGTGTACGTTTATCAGGAAGTACTCCCGCTGCAGGTTTTCAATCTATTGCACTACCCGCTTGCCCCCATTTGTATAAGTAGGAAATTAGCAGCACTTAAAGCAAGATAACCGTGTTATTATTCTGTCTCTTCGTTAACTTCTCTTCAGATATTCTATTGTTTATTTTGAGTTTTTTTTCTCTCCACTTGTACCAATTCGCTTATCCGACTTCTTATACCTAAAGTGATTTACGTGAAGTAACTCCCTTTATAGCAACAAAGGCAAGACGTTGAAGGAAGTAAACAATCCTATTATTTATTTTGCATCACGGAATTACGGAAAAATAGCAAACTATTTGCTTGAAACATTGTATGTTCATCGTATGAACAAGAATTTCAGCACAACTTTTGTACTATGCGATACCATTAATTTAAGGAACACAATTTTCCTAATATAATTTCTAATATTCTAATGAATATTGAGACGAGATCCGGGTTGCCTCTTGAAGCGTGAGTCTCTAAAGCAAGAGACCTCATCGAATCAAGTTCGATCTGCGATTGTTTCTCTCACAAATACGATGATGAGTCGCGTAGCTTCTCGCAAACTTCGATGTCTTCTTCTTCTTGAAGTTGTCAACCCAAAGATGAGACCAAGAAGATCCCAAGCTTCTGATTTCGTCTCGTGAGATTGAGTTCTCTTACACGTACATGACGCACGACGAAGAAGACAATATTCTCTCTCGCAGGGCCGTGCCTATGAAGAGAAGATGAAGGTTTGAAGGTGGACGCGTAAGGCTATAGAGAGAGGGGAGGACATGTATTAGATAATCTTCTACTCTCTAAACTTCTCTCATTGATCAAGGCAACTTGAAATTATTAGGAGGAACAACATACAATGAAAGAGAGGTGTTGTCTACTCTTTTATAGCCATGGGGGACGTCTATGAGGTGTTTTCTACTCATAGTAGACGTCCTCTATGGTGTCCCTTGGATCATTGATCAAGGGCTATGATTTAGTCCTTCTTCAATAAGGATTAGGACTAGAACTATCTCCTTTTAATTACTAATTAATTAATTAATTAATTAAGCAACAAATTGAGAGCCTAATCCAATTAGGACTCTCGTAGAGGGCACCAACGTGTCCTCACAGAATGCGTCCCTTTTCATATATAGATTGGAATTGTTGCTTTATTAATTAAGTTGATAATCTAATTATCAAAATCTGTAATTTTATGAGAATAATCCTCATAGCTTATGAATCATATTCATAAATCCAAATAAAAATGTAAATTCAATTTGCAGTTATTAATTCAATGCAAATCATATTTATACACGCACCTTGTAATAATTACATGAATCATATTCACATGAATATTAATTAATTATTGTGAATCATCATTCATATTAATGAATGAATCACATTTGTGATTCATATTCACAAAAATACCCTTATGAATTATAATAACAATTATTGTCCCAATGTTGACATCAAATAGTATGAGTCGTAGTTCAGTTAGGACTCGTGATGTACAAGGGTCTGTTTGGTTGCTGGGTTGGACTGGGTTGGGTTGGGTTGGGGTACCCCTGTGAATAGTAAACTGTACCCCTGTGAATAGTAAACTGTGAGGAGGATTGAGAGGGTTGGAAGGAGGGGTACACCGGTGTATCCTAACCCAACCCAGTCCAACCCAGCAACCAAACATGCCCTAAGGGTTCGTTTGGTTACCGGGTTACCTCGGGGTAACCCGATTTATCCCCCTCCATTCCCGGGTTAGAATTCCATCACAAATCAATGTGACATCATATCGCATTCATTATTCCAACCCTTTCCAACCCTCATAACCATCCAAATAGTTATTATCCACAGGAGGTTGCCCCATTGCCCCACTCCATCCCAGTAACCAAACAGCTCTTAAGTGAGCTCAACAAAATGCATCACGCTCTCCATGAGCTGGATAACACATCAATGAGCTGGATCCTGCTTCCTTTACCTTTCTAATCAAAGCCCAATCATTTGGAGTTTATATGAGCTCAAGGAGTGTATATATATTTTCATTTCCATCACCATTTCACTTTCCAATATTTGGACATTGAAATTGAACATTGGATTCAAATGAGATGAGACTTAATCAAATTAACTCTTAAATCATTAAGCTATGAAATAGAACCACCAAAATCCATCTGGTTTCATCATTCCTTCAAAGTGGAAGTGTCATGGTAGATGATCTAGTATGATAGATTAAACCATGAGTATTACCAACACTCATTCATCCTTCATAATGGAAGACTAAGATATATTCGAAGTTCAAATCCTAGTTTGAATGTCTTCTTCGGAACACATCAATAGATTTCTCATTTGATAATTGGGCGACCATATTAATCATATACTTTCCAAAAGCATATATTAATATCTCGAATTCGTGTCTTATTTCATAAACAAGACGACCATGCATGGAATTCATTATGACCCCGGATTATCTCATGAGTGAGATCTGTCTCCTGGTTCATCAACTATGAACCTGTATGATTTCTTTGAGAGATCATACTTCTCATATGTCTTGATAGGCACACCAACTCATCGGTATATGGACCTTGGTCAGGTCACCAACCTATTGATCTGTCAAATGTGCACACTCAGACATATAGATATATATTTCTCCGATCAAAGGATGTGTGCCTGATCGTGACAATTACGATTCATGTCTTAGTTTTTCTCGACCTCATCAAGTCAACTTTTTAATTTGATTATTCCAACACTTCCGAATCTCTATTCATATGCAGAGGATCTACATCAAGAAGTCGGTCAGAAATCAGTCTATAGATAAAGATTGCCATCTCTTTCTTAGACCGGAGATCTTTTTGAATATCACATGTTAATGTCAGTTGTGTCCTCCCAACTGCATGATATTCAATATGGCTACGATACGTAACCCAAATTGTATAAAGGGATCTTAATATTAAGTGCATTCACAATCATTCATTTCAGATGGACATGGTAAAACAACAACTTTTATTGCATTAATGTGTCACCAAGGGCTTGCAAGTCCAACAGACGTGTAAGCGGATCAACTCATTAAGTTCCTATTGAAATATGATCTACATAAGGAAAAACACTATCTATTCCTTGGTTATTATGAGCATCCTAACAACATTTGGGTCGAAATATGCCTTTCAAATTAAGTCCCAAATTAATAAATGCTACCAATAAGAGTGGTGAGACTATCCTTTTTCTTTGTTGTTGGTTGTTTACAATCTACTCCAATTTATCTTTTTTTTTGTAATGTAGTTATTTAAACTTTCTAAATTATGGTATTCATGTAAAGAGAGGGTTAGAAATGGTGTTGGAGTGGTTGTTCATAAGTATTTAAAGGTTAGTGTGGTCGAGTTGCAAAGATTTGGGGATCGGATCATTTTGCTAAAATTGGTGCTAGAAGAAGTTGTAACTATAATCTCAGTTTATGCGATGTAAGTTGGTTTAAAGGAAATGATTAAACAAGCTTTTTGGGAGGATTTGGATAAGATTATACATCGATTTCACAAAAAGATATAATTTGCCTAGGCGGAGATCTTATTGGACATGTGGGGAAGGGTGCTTCAGGGTATGCTAGTGTTCATAGAGGCCATGGCTTCGAGGATAGAAATGAAGAAGGAAACATCATTCTGTATTTTGTAATGCCTTATGATCTTTTCGTAGCAAACACTCTCTTCAAAGAAAGGAATGAGCATTTAATTACTTATAAGAGTGACATGACTAGAACACAAATAGATTACTTTGCGTTGAGGAGAAGAGATCGGTTATGTTGCAAAGACTGCAAAGTAATCTGATGCAAAATGATATTCGGCGCGGCGCGGGAAATAGATTTGACGGTGGATTTTCGATGGTAGAAGAAAATAGAGGGGTTGAGAAGAAGAAACTGGAAGGGTTGAGAAGAGAAGACACGCCGGATGCGCGGGGTTAGAGAAGAAGAAACGCGTAGACCGCGAGGGGAAGAGAGAAGAGACTCGTCGGGAATACGAGGGGTTTGGGAGAAGAACACGTGTAGATCACGCGGGGAGAAGGAGAAAGAGGGGAGAGGAGAGAGAGAGATAAATCTCTATTTTATCACATCTTGAACTGTTGAACATAATGGACCCTCATCCCTTTATATAGGAGGGATGGCACTACCAAAAATAGTAAACCAATTAATTTGACCACTAATTATTCTAATTGGACTCTAACTAATTTAACTGACAAATTTAAAATTCAAATTGAGATCACAGGCGATCTCTTTATTTAAAATTGCGACAACCTAAAAAACATAAATAAAATTAACTACCATAATTTAAATAAATAGGTGGCCCTATATTTCGGGTCCACGCTGCATCAACTCTCCTCCGCTTTAAAAATTCGTCTCCCGACGAATTGCTTGAACCTTGAGGCTTGACATAAGGCGCTTCATGAACTTGTGCCGACGTGCGCGTGAATGCGAATCATGAGATATGCAACTCAAATCATATTGCATCTTCCAATGCGCGATGGGATCGTCGAATCGTAGGGACGATTCGGTTGCCATGCTCTGATACCAATTGATGCAAAATGGAATTCGGCGCGGCGCGGGAAATAGATTTGACGGTGGATTTTCGATGGTAGAAGAAAATAGAGGGGTTGAGAAGAAGAAACTGGAAGGGTTGAGAAGAGAAGACACGCCGGATGCGCGGGGTTAGAGAAGAAGAAACGCGTAGACCGCGAGGGGAAGAGAGAAGAGACTCGTCGGGAATACGAGGGGTTTGGGAGAAGAACACGTGTAGATCACGCGGGGAGAAGGAGAAAGAGGGGAGAGGAGAGAGAGATAAATCTCTATTTTATCACATCTTGAACTGTTGAACATAATGGACCCTCATCCCTTTATATAGGAGGGATGGCACTACCAAAAATAGTAAACCAATTAATTTGACCACTAATTATTCTAATTGGACTCTAACTAATTTAACTGACAAATTTAAAATTCAAATTGAGATCACAGGCGATCTCTTTATTT
Source organism: Ottelia alismoides (assembly GCA_037367405.1). Taxonomy (NCBI): domain Eukaryota; kingdom Viridiplantae; phylum Streptophyta; class Magnoliopsida; order Alismatales; family Hydrocharitaceae; genus Ottelia; species Ottelia alismoides. The sequence goes on from JAZKJV010008224.1 coordinate 923,943, forward strand.
AAAATTGCGACAACCTAAAAAACATAAATAAAATTAACTACCATAATTTAAATAAATAGGTGGCCCTATATTTCGGGTCCACGCTGCATCATAATCCCAGGAGAGAGGTTGACAATCCAACAATGCTTGTTAGCCATGGATGTGCAAATAAAAGGTCTGGTAAAGAAAAGGAGGCTTTCCAAGATCATCATAACTAGATGGTGGATTCTTCATTTGAAGCAATCAAGCTTCATATTCAGAGGGAAGGTTTTAGAAGACTTATCTTGGTATTGTAACGAAAGTGCAAATGGGATGTGTGATGCGGTAACATCTTGTATCTGAAGGGTAGCCAAATAGATGCCAGGTGAGTCTAAGGAAGGAGATCCCAGCCAAAAGGAGGCTTGGTGGTGGAGTGAAGGGGTGCAAGAGAAGCTTAAAAAATTTAAAAAACTTGCTTCAAAGTTATGTATAAGGATAAAACACATGAAACTATCACAAACTACAAAATAGCGAAGAATGAAGCAAAGAAGACTGTAAGTGAAGCCAAGTAGAAAGTTTATGAAGTTTTGTACAAAAAGCTTGACTCTAAAGCAAGAGAAAAAAAGAGCAAAGATTTTTCTCAAGTGAGATACATCAAGGATGATGACGGACATGCGCTTGTTACTCAAAAGGATATAGAGACTAGATGGAATAAGTATTTCTACAAGATTTTCATTAGGGAAGGGGATAGATATATTACTTTGAGAGTTCTTACTGGTACTGAATGTTACCTGAATCATGCAAGCTATATACGGATACAAAGGAAGGAAGTAGAGGATGCTTTAAAGGTTATGAAACCTTGGAAAGGGGTAGGACCTGATGACATTCCTATAGAAGTTTGGAGAGTTCTAAGTGAATGGGGTTTGACTTGGCTCAGAAATTTATTCACTGTTATTTGACGAAGCAAGAAAATACTTGAAGAATGGATGTGATGCATTGTGGTGCCTCTTTATAAAAATAAAGGAGACATTCAAAATTGTTCGAATTATAAAGGTAGAACTGATGAGTCATACTATGAAAATTTGGGACCATATGATTGAAAGAAGGTTGAGGCAAGTTTCCAAAGTAACTGAAAATCAATTCGGATTCATACTAAGTTGCTCAACTATTAAAGCTATCAACTTGTTGATAACAATGGAGATTTATATAGCTAAAAAGAAGAATCCCCATACGCTTTTTATTGATTTGGAGAAGGCTTATGATTTAGTCTCAAGGGAGATATTCTGGAGAGAATTGGATAATAGACAAGTACATGTCCTATATGTTAACCTTATAAAGGATATGTATGATAGGGCTTCATCTTATGTAAGGATCCAGTCTGGGAAGATTGACTATTTTAACATTAGCACCCATTTGCATCAAGGTTCGGCTTTGAGCCCATTCCTTTTTACTTTGATTATGGATGAGTTGACTAATCACATTCAGGATGAGATACCTTGGTGTATGTTGTTCGCTGATGATATTGTGTTGAGTGGCGAGACATGAGATGGAGTAAATAAGAAGCTGGAGGTTTGGAGCCATGCCTTAGAGATTAAAGGATTTCATATAAGAAGAGCTAATGCTGAATATATGGAGTGCAGATTTGATGGAACTACGATGAAGGACTCGAGATGAATATTGGAGACGATAACATTCAGAAGAAGATTCTTTTAGATATTTGGGATTTATTTTTCAACAAGTTGTGGAAATTGATGGAGATGTTACTCATACAGTAAATGTATGTTAGCTAAAGTGGAGAGGAGCCTCTACGGTTCTTTGTGATAAGAAAATCCCTTTGTATGCTCTATGGATCAGAATGTTGGCTTGTGAACTATACACATGTGCAGAGAGTGACAGTTGCAGAAATATAAATGCTAAGGCAGATGTATGGTCATACACGAAACTATCAGATTTGGAATGATGCGATAATAAGGAAAATTTGTATAGCTTCGATAGAGGATAATATGAGAGAAATCCGCTTAAGATAGTTTGACCATTTACAAAGGAGGTTAGTTGATGTACCAATTATAAGATACGAGATATGGAATGTTGAGCCGGTTAAGAGAGGGCAAGGAAGGTCCAAGTAGTAATGGAATGAGACTATCCGAAGGGATCTTAGTTATTTGGATTTAAGTATGAAAATGACTCAAAATAGTTCTGAATGGAGGCAAAACATCCATGTAGCCGAACCTAATTATTTGTGGGAAAAGGCTTTGTTCTTGTTGTAGTTACCTGAACTTTCCCATTATTTATCAGAGCTTACATGTTCAATCACATAACTATTGATGTTTTCTGTATGGGCTCTTTCTTATTTGTCCCTTTTTCTCAGGTACATGTAATGAAAGTTCTGAGACATCGAGGGTGGTAAGACTCATTGCAAGACAATCCATCGAGGTGGAGATGACTATAAAAGGAAAGAGATGCTGAGTGAAGGAAATCACAATCAACGGAAGACTCAGATAATAAAAGAAAAACAACAAATTATTGGTGGGCAGAGTAAATATAAAGATGGTGCGGTGAGAATCATGCAGGACGGACGAGTTCAGGATAATGGTGTAGAGATGGAAAATGGTTCCATAGCTAAGAGGTGAGAAGTCAGAAGAGTACCGAGACTCTAAAGAAATAACACTGATTAAAGAGGGTGGGTAGGTGAAGATAAATTGAGGTGAGATCAGGAATGTTATCAAGCACAATAACAATGATTAGAAAGGGTTGGTAGGTCAAGATAAATTATGTGGGGTGATATTAGGAATGTTATCAATCATGAGGAACACTGCATACTATTGAAATATAAACACGTAAGCATAATAATAAGAAGAACGAATAAAATAAAGAAATATAAAACATGAAATGCTCAAGATTTTACGCGGAACCCTACTCTGTGAAGAGCGGAATGAAACCTCAAGAGAATGCCTCAAAGAGTCGGATCGTCTATTATAATCTATTAATGAGTACATGGGGTGTGAGGAGCTCCTTATATAGCCCCACAAACAGATCGGAGTCCCACCACTCATGTAGGACTAAACATGAGTGTGGTAATTGGATCTTGGAGATATCGAATTACTCCTCTATTACATACTCCAACACTCCGCCTCAAGCTGAAGTTGAGAAAGCTGCAGCTTGCAATAAAAGAAAATATACAACACATCTTCATACGATACATTTAAGAGAGGCAATGATAGAGAAACCCTGCTCGGACGGGGATAAAGGCACCCCATTTGAAGAACACGCTGCTGGTAGAAGACCTCGTCTGAGGACGGGCTGCGACTTTCAGGTCATTGGAAAAGAGCTTCAGTTGTGCGTGTAGTAGTCATTGCGACAACGGGTCGTGCGTAGAATAGAGTCACTGTAAAAGAAGAAAGACCAACACAAAGTAGTAGCCGGGATATAGATACCCCGACGAAATAGTCGATGCTCGGTGAAGACGACTGATGACAATAGTAGTATGGAGTGCTGGTTTGTCAGTCATGAACGAGCAGTAGAAATCCTGTAGATACATCTCAAGAAGAAGAATATAATGCCCTGCTCTCACCCCCTTTATCCCATACATGATAGAATAAGAACATAGATCTCAAGTTGAGAGAAATAAAAAACACATTTTTTTCTTTTTTGGTTCCTATTTTTGCACAAATAATTTTTTGTAGCTCCTTTTTCCCTGACCATTCTCTCTTTTTTTGTACAACTTTTTTTGTACCATCGTCCTTTTTTTCTTTCAAAACCTCTCATCCTTTTTAAAGCCATTCACTTATCTTTTTTTGAACTCATGGCTCAATTGGGCCTGGATTTCTCCCTCTTTATTTTTTTATGTCCAACTTTGAGCCCAAGAAATATCTCCACTCCCTTCTCTTTTTTCCTCGTGCCTTTTTTCCTTCAAAATATGCCCCTCATTTTTCAGCAGCGTCACTTTTTTCCAGGACACATATTGCAGTAGTCCCCACTGAGTCTCCCTCCTTTTTTTAACAGTTGGGCTCATTGGGCCCAAATAAAAGAACCCCTTTTTATTTAAAGCAAGGGATTTCAAGACCCCCTTCTTATCTTTTGACGCAAGCCCTAGGGTTCCCAATGGGGAAAACCCATCGTCTTGCGATGCCACCGCTGCTTGACTTGCCCTGCTAGCGGTGAAGTTGGCGGTAAGAAGCAGAATCCCTTTGCTGCGTTGGCTTTAGGTTGTTGCAGCTGAAGACAAAGGTGGTGCCGCAAGAAGCGTTGCTGACATGAGCGCATGGATCTACGGGGTGGAAATCTAGTGCACACGGTCTGATCTGAGGGAGCATTGTCAGGCAGAGGAGAAACTGGGGCGCGATGATGACAAAGAGTGGCACAGGGTGAAGATGAGAAGATGGTGCCTCCAATCCATGTCGCCCACATCATGCTCTTTAGTTTTTTTCTCGAAGGATATGGAACCCTTTGGGTTCTGGATGCCCCCTTTTGCGATTATGGTTGCTATCGTGAAGAAGATGTGACCCTTGATGGCTGATGTTGGGGCAGATCGCATGAAGACAAGTGCTTGGGGCTGCACCATTTCAGATCTAGGGTTCCATCTCTGTAACCCTAGTTTTTTTATCGACTGGACTTTCTAGATCTTGAACATCCTTGCTCATGTTAGATACTGCACCATGATTTATAATTGTTGGAGAAGATATAACAACGCTGCAGGAATCATAACGGTGTAATATGGGTGGAGATGCCGGCATGTCTTCTTAGATTAGGGTTGCAAGAACTCTCTCATTTATGATGGAGTTGGTCCTCAACACCACTTTCAAACAAAATATACGAAGATGACTTTGAACATATAATTAAATCTCAAAGCAAACAGAAGTTGCTGCTTGAATAATAAATCTCAACAACAACAACAACAAGGCCTTTTTCCATTTTAAGTAGGGTCGGCTACATGGATTTTTTGCCTCCATTCAGATCTATCTTGGGTCATTCTCGGGCTTACATCCAAAAAACTAAGATTCCTTCGTATAGTCTCATTCCAACACTTCTTGGGCCTTTCACATCATCTTTTAGCCGGCTCAATATTCCAAAACTCACATCTTCTCACCAGTGCATCAGCTGACCTCCTTTGCAAATGGTCAAACTACCTTAAGCGATTTTCTCGCATCTTATCTTCGATCGAAGCTACACCCACTTTCATTCTGATGGCATCATTCCGAATATGATATTTATGTGTGTGTCTACACATCCACCTTAGCATTTTCATTTCTGCTACTGCCATTCTCTGCACTTGTATATGGTTCACATGCTAACATTCAGATACATAGAGCATAGCATGTCTCACCGTTGCTTTGTAAAACTTTCTTTTGATTTTCAAAGGATTTTTCTTGTCACAGAGAACAGTAGAGGTTCCTCTTCACTTTAGCCAACCTGCATTTTTTCTATTTGTAACATCTCTATCAATTTCTCCATCATGTTGCAAAATAGAACCCAAGTATCTAAAAGAATCTCTCTTCTGAATGTTATCATCGCCAATCTTAACATTGATACCTTCACCATTGCTTCCATCAAAAGTACAATCCATATATTCAGTCGTAGCCCTACTTAAACGATATCCTTTAGTCTCCAAAGTATGTCTCCATACCTCAAGCTTCTCATTTACCCCATCTCTAGTCTCATCAATCAACATAATATCATCGACGAATAACATACACCAAGGTATCTCATTATGAATGTGACTTGTCAACTCGTCCATAATCAAAGTAAAAAGGAATGGACTCAATTGATGTTAAAATAGCCAGTCTTCCCAGACTGTATCCTTACAAAAGATGAAGCCCTATCATACATATCTTTTATGAGGTTAATATATAGGATAAGTACTTGTCTCTTCTCCAGAACTCTCCACAATATCTCTCGTGGGACAGAATCATAAGTCTTCTCTAAATCAATAAAAATCATATGGAGGTTCTTCCTTTTAGCTCTGTGAATCTCCATTGTTCTCCTCCGCAAGTGGATGGCTTCAATAGTTGAGCGACCTGGTATGAATCTGAATTGGTTTTCTTTTACTTCGAAAACTTGCCTCAACCTTCTTTTGATCACACGTTCCCAAATTTTCATAGTGTGATTCATCAACTTGATACATATGTAGTTTGAACAATTTTGAATGTCTCATTTGTTCTTATAAAGAGGCACCACGATGCTTCTCCTTCACTCTTCAGGCATTTTCTTGCTTTGCCAAATAACATTGAGTAAATTTGTAAGCCAAGTCAAACCACAGTCACTTAAAACTCTCCAAGCTTCTACAAGAATGTCATCAGGTCCTGCACCTTTCCAATTTCTCATAACTTCAAAGCGTCATCTACTTCCTTTGTATTCGTTTGTAGCTTGCACGATTCAATTAACTTTCACTACTAGATAGATTTCCCAAAGTGATCTCTCTATTTCCTTCCCTAATGAAAAGCTTATGGAAGTATTGATTCTATCTAGTCTCTATATCCTTCTGAGTAACAAGCACGTGACCTTCCTCATCCTTAATGCATCTCACTTGAGAAAGATCTTTGGTTTTTTCTTTCTCTTGCTTTAGCCAATCTAAATATATCCTTCTGAACCTCCTTAGAATCGAAATTTTTGTACAAAACTTCATAAGCTTTTGACATAGCTTCGCTTACCGCCTTCTTTGCTTCCTTCTTAGCTATTTGTAGTTTGTCACAGTTTCATCCGTTCTATCCTTAGACATAGCTTTAAAGCATTCTTTTTTAATTTTGAGCTTCTTTTGTGCCCCTTCACTCCACCACCAAGCCTCTTTTTGGCCTGGAGCTCCTCCCTTTGACTCGCCTAGCATCTTTGACTAATTTTCGGATATAAGATGCTAATGCCTCCCACATCTCATTAGCACTTCCGTTACAATCCCAAGATAAGTCTTTTAAAACCTTCTCCCTGAAGCTTGATTGCTTCAATTGAAGATTCCACCATCTAGTTCAAGTGATCTTAGAAACCCTCCTTTTCTTTACTAGCCTTTTTATTTGCACATCCATGACTAACAAGCGATGTTGGGTGGTCAGGCTCTCTCCTGGGATTACTTTGCAGTCTTTGCAACACAACCGATCTCTTCTTCTCAATGTAAGAACTTTCTCATCTGATACATGAGGCCTGGGGCTTCTTATATAGCTTCCACAGACCATCCAAATCCCCCGCTGGTAGATGTGAAACTAAATATTCGATGTGGTAAATGGATCCTGGAGTGCTCCATTTACCCATCTACAAGACACATACACAAATACTCCAACACTCCCCCTCAAGTTGGAGTATGCAATGCTCAACTTGGACAAATAGAAAGAAATCACTCAAACTCACACTACAAGACACTACATACAATATCAACTCAACGCGCACAACTATCGACTGCTGTCCATGGAAGGCCATATCGATATCGGTATCGATATCGGTACTGTGTTGATACGATATATCATCGATAATATCAACGCCAAATCGCCGATATCGAACCGATTTCCTGAAGAAAATGACCTGCCAAGGCCAAATATCGGCCATATCGACGATATATCGATCACCTGTCGATACCGATATCGTCGATATATCACCGATATATCGACGATATGACCTTCCATGCTGCTGTCGAGGACGCTACTTCTCATACAATACATGTGAGGGGGAACAAACATGCTGGAGTGTGAGTCAAACTGAATCTCCTCGTGAGAGAGCATGTGTTCTGTACTGCGCCTGTTAGAGTCACTGCAACTGAAAATGAGTCTCTACTTGGAGAACTCTGGCCCGCCACATCATGTAGACAACTGCTCCATCTTTGAAAGGGCCAAACTGAAAAAGCTGTAGATACATCCTCGTCAGAATCTACAGTCGCTGGAGAATGGAGTATGAAAAAGTCTCTTTGTCGGAGAACTGGGTCTCTCCAATGCTGGCTCAGAGAATGGGATATCTACTCTGGAGTCCCTATGAAACCACATGAAAGCCCTAGCCCAAATGGCACAGGGAATAGGATCTCTACTCTGGAGTCCCTATGGAACTCGTGAAAACTCTGACCAAAATAAAAGGATGGGGACCACATAAAAAAGATCGCATACATGCGCGTATGAAAAAGAGTCTCTCTCTGGAGAACTCGGAGTGAAATGGGTCACTCAAATATGGAGTTTCTCAAACTTGGAATCTAAAGTAATCTGCAGAGTTTGAAACTGAACTGTAGTGTATGAACCATTGGTTGGTCTGGAATCTGACATCTGAATTTGGAACAAACCTGTGACTCTACACAATACTCCTGACATCGAGACAAATCAAGATGGGGAAAACATGAATCACATAAGCCGTCTACATTTTTTTCAGCTTTTGCTTTCATTTTTTAAAATTATTTTTTTCTCGACTATTTCATTTCATCATTTTTCAATAGCCGTCACTTTTTTTTTCTTTTTCTCAAATAAGATGTTCACCTTTTTTTTCAATTTTTTTATCGCGTACGATTTTTTTGTACGCACCTTTTCCCCTTTCTCTGTTTTTTTTAAACAAAGAAACTTGACCTACTTGGGACCAAAGATCATGGCCCAAACAGTGGTCCCAGAGCTTGCTCCCGCTTTCTCTCTTTCTCTATTTTTTTGTTTTCTTTTGGCCCACTTGGACCTTACAATAGAAGCATCACATTTTTTAAAAAAAATCGGCCCACTTCTTATTTAGGGTTCCCACTTGGGAACCCTTTCTTTCAACGCACGACAGATACCAGCCCTCAGGGACTACGCTGCCGCCCCCCGCGTGAGGGTTTTGGAGCCGCGACCTCCGCCTGGAACTGCAAAGGCGTGGCCCTCGCTTGAAGGCGCAAACGGGAGATGCTTCTCCTGGAGCATCGAGAAGGGGCACCTCTGGAAGATGGAGCAGTGATGCGGCGTCGCCTAGATCTGGAATCTGGATCGCGCGACACCTCTGCTTGGAGTTGTGGGGCTCGGCACCATCGTGGGGGCTCCGTCTGGAGGATGCAATTGGGTGCAAGGTCTTGCACCTCTTGTGCGAGTGATGCAGTATTCGCCTGGGGCAGAAGGGATCGCCACCTGCGTTAGAGAAGCTCCGCCCGAAGCTTCGCCGCTGGAGGAGTAGCGGCTGTAACGAGATGCACTATTCAGAGGGTACGGAATCACCGCTTGCTCTGGAAAGAGGGTGTCGCCAAGGGTTGAGAGCGCCTCCTGGGAGCGGCATAAGGTGCCTAGGATTGCGCCTACGCTGGAAAGGCCGAGGAGGAGAAGCTGGCTTCGGGAAGGGCCACTGCCTGTTGAGTACTCGCGCGCATGAGTGCATGGAGGCACTGGTGCGCCAAACTTCCAGGGTTGGAGGCGACTCTTCCTTGAAAACGATCAGGTTGGCTTATGGCTCGCCGCCTGGAGAACTTTCTCGACTGGAGCCTAAGGGCTCGTCGCTTGGAGAACGACCGTGCTCTTTAAAATTGCACGCAGGTTAGGGTTCCAAAAAACCATAAATTTTCTTGATCTTCAAAACTGGAATTGGTTTGCATACAACATAATAATCTTCAAGAAGAATGAAGAATGGATATCCGATTAAATCGTGAATTAGGATTTCAATAGAGATTCCTAGATCTGAGTCTCGAATCTAGAACATAAATAAAGGAAAAAATTCTTCGAGAATCGAACCCTCTCTGATACCATTATAGAAAATATACATGCTTTGATACGATGTTAGAAAATATAATGCGAAGCGAATATCAAAGAAAAGAATAAATGTTGAAGAATGCATGATTTTATGTGGAACCCTGCTCCCTAAGGAGTGGGATGAAACCACAGGAGAGGGTCTCAAAGGGCCATATGTTTCATTGAACTTTCTCATATGATACGAGAGGTCTAGGGTTTCTTATATAGCCTCCACAGACCCTTTAGGTCCCACCACTGGTAGATGCGTGACTAAATATTGGATGTGGTAAATGGATCCTGGAGTGATCCATTTACCCATCTACATGATACATGCACAAACACTCTAACACTCCCCCTCAAGCTGGAGCATGCAATGCTCAGCTTGGATAAACAGAAAGAAATCACTCAAACTCACACTATAATACCCTACAGACAACGGGTCTATCAGATTTGGAGGGAGGTGAGATTAGCTTGGGTGGAAAGCGAGGGGTCATCGGATTTCTGGACGTCCACCCGGTCGATCGGCGCAAATTCTACAGATGATTGCTCGAAGGCTTTTGCGGTCCTATGGACCATTTGGTCGGGGCGGAACGATTTGATCTTCAACAACCAGAGGTTTTACTTTGAGAACGTTGTGGCTCATTATAATGCGCTTTATAATTCCTGGATCTTGCGGTAGTATCTGGTATTGTACTATAATTTATTTTTAATGCAACTCTCTTGGTGGTGACCCCCCAAAAGGGGGGTTCACCCGTTTTTCATTAAAAAAGACTCTACAGACAATATCAACTCTACGCGCACAACTTTCGGCTGCTGTCGAGGTCCTTACTTCTCATGTCGTGCATGTGAAGAGGAACAAATGTGCTGGAGTGTGAGTCAAACTGAATCTCCTTGTTAGAGAGCATGTGCTCTGTACTGTACCTGTCAGAGTTACTGCAACTGAAAAAAGTCTCTACTTGGAGAACTCTGGCCCGCCACATCATGTCGACAACTACTCCATCTTTGAAAGGGCCAAACTGAAAAAGCCGTAGAGACATCCTTGTCGGAGTCAACGGTCGCTGGAGAATGGAGTCTGAAAAAGTCTCCTTGTCGGAAAACTGGATCTCTCCCATGCTGGCTCAGAGAATGGGATCTCTACTTTGGAGTCCCTATGAAACAACATGACAACCCTAGCCCACATGGCATAGGGAATAGGATCTCTGCTCTGGAGTTCCTATGGAAGACATGAAACTCTGACCAAAATAAAAGGATGGGGACCACATAAAAAAGATCGCACATATGTACGTCTGAAAAGGAGTCTCTCTGGAGAACTCAGAGAGAAATGGGTCATCAAATATGAAGTGTTTTAAACTTGGACTCTGAACCAATTTGCAGAGTTTGAAACTGAACTGTATAGTCTAAACATTTGGCTAGTATGGAATATGACATCTGAATCTGGAACAGACCTGTGACTCTACACAATACTCCCTCTTTCTTCCATACTTGTCGGAAAACAATGACATCGATAAAGTTGAGAGAAGACAAATCAAGATAGGGAAAACATGAATCACATGAGCCGTCTACATTTTTTCGGCCTTTCCTTTCATTTTTTTAAATCATTTTTTTCTCGGCTGTTTCATTTCATCATTTTTTAATAGCCGTCACTTTTTTTTCTTTTTCTCAAATAAGTCGTTCACCTTTTTTTCAGCTTTTTTTGTCGCGTACAGTTTTTTTGTACGCACTTTTTTTCTCTTCTCTCTTTTTTTGAAACAAATAAACTTGACCCACTTGGGCCCAACAATCATGGCCCAAATAGTGGGCCCAGAGCTTGCTCCCTCTCTCTCTCTATTTTTTTGTTTTCTTTTGGCCCACTTCGACCTTACAATAGCAACATCACATTTTTTTTAAAAACTGGCCCACTTCTTATTTAGGGTTCCCACTTGGGAACCCTTTGTTTCATCGCATGACAAATACCATCCCTTCAGGGACTGCGTTGCCGCCCCCCTGCACGAGGGTTTCGGAGTCGCGACCCTCGCCTGGAACCGCGAAGGCGAGGCCCTTGCTTAAGGCGCAAAGGGTAGATGCTCCTCCCGGGGAATCAAGAAGGGGCACCTCTGGAAGATGGAGCAGTGATGCGGCGCCACCTGGATCTGGAATCTGGATCGCGCGACACCTCTGCCTGGAGTTGTGGGGCTCGACACCGTCGTGGGGGCTCCGTCTGGAGGATGTAGTTGGGTACAAGGTCTCGCGCCGCCTGCGCGAGTGATGTTGTATTTGCCTGGGGCAGAAGGGAGCACCAACTGCACTGGAGAAGATCCTCTTGAAGCTTCACCGCTGGAGGAATAGCAGTTGGAACGAGATGCACTATTCAGAGGGTGCATAATCACTGCCTGTACTAGAAAGAGGGTGTCACTAAGGGTTGAGAGCGCCTCTTGGGAGCGGCATAAGGCACCTAGGATTGCACCTACGCTGGAAAGGCCGAGGAGGAGAAGCCATCGCCTGGAAGGGCCACTGTCAGGTGAGTACTCGCACACATGAGTACATGGAGGCATCGGTGTTGCTAGACATCCAGGGTTGGAGGTGGCTCCGCCTTGAGAACGATCGGGCTGGCTTAGGGCTCGCTGCCATGAGAACTTTCTCGATTGGAGCCTGATGGCCTGCCGCTTGGAGAAACATCGTGCTCTTCAAATTTGCATACAAGTTAGGGTTCCATAAAATCATAAAATTTCTTGATCTTTAAAATTGGAATTTGTTTGCATACATCATAATAATCTTCGGAATAATCTTCAAGAAGAACGTAGAATGGATACCCGATTAAATCGTGAATTAGTGTTTCAATAGAAAACCCTAGATCTGAATCTCGAATCTCGAACATAAATAACGGAAAAAAAATCGTCAAGGATGGAACCCGCTCTGATACCATGTTAGAAAATATAATGCCGAAACAAATATCAGAGAAAAGAATAAACATTGAAGATCGCATGATTTTAAGTGAAATCCTACTCCCTAAGGACCGGGATGAAAGTACAGGAGAAGGCCTCAATGGGCCATACGTTTCATTGAACTTTCTCATCTGATACAGGAGGTCTGGGGCTTTTTATATAGCCTCCACAGACCCTCCAAGTCCCACTACTGGTAGATGTGTGACTAAACATTGGATGTGGTAAATGGATCCTGAAGTGATCCATTTACCCATATACATAACACATACACAAATACTCCAATACCCCCCTCAAGCTGGAGCATGCAATGCTCAGCTTGGACAAAATGAAAGAAATCACTCAAACTCACACTACAAAACACTACAAACAATATCAACTCAATGCACACAATTGTCGGTTGCTGTCGAGAATGCTACTTCTCATGCCGTGCAGGTGAGGAGGAACAGACGTGCTGGAGTGTGAGTCAAACTGACTCTCCTCGTCGGAGAGCATGTGCTCTGTACTGTGCCTGTCAGAGTAACTGCAACTGAAAATGAGTCTCTACTTGGAGAACTTTGGCCCACCACATCATGTGGACAACTGCTCCATCCCTGAAAGGGCCAAACTGAAAAAGCCTTGGAGACATCCTCGTCGATGTCCACGATCGGTGGAGAATGGAGTCTGAAAAAGTCTCCTTGTCGGAGAATTGGGTCTTTCCCATGCTGGCTCAGAGAATGGTATCTCTACTTTGGAGTCCCTATGAAACAACATGAAAACCCTAGCCCACATGGCATAGGGAATGTGATCTCTACTCTGGAGTCCCTATGGAACACATGAAACTCCGACCAAAATAAAAGGATGAGGACCACATAAAAAGGTCGCACACATGTGCGTCTGAAAAGGAGTCTCTCTGGAGAACTCGGAGAGAAATGGGTTACTTAAATTTGGAGTACCTCAAACTTGGACTCTGAATCAATCTGCAGAGTCTGAAACTGAACTGTAGAATCTGAACATCTGGTTGGTCTGGAATCTGACATCTGAATATGGAACAAACATGTGACTCTACACAATACTCTCCCTTCTCCCATACTTGTCGGAAAACAATGACATCGACAAAGTTGGGAGAAGACAAATCAAGATGGGGAAAACATGAATCACGTAAGCCGTCTACATTTTTTTCGGCTTTTCATTTCATTTTTTTTCTAATCTTTTTTTCTCGGCTATTTCATTTCATCGCTTTTTTTAATAGCCATCACTTTTTTTTCTCTTTTTCTCAACTAAGCCGTTCACCTTTTTTTCGCTTTTTTTGTCGCGTACGGTTTTTTTGTACGCACCTTTTTCCTCTTCTCTTTTTTTTAAAACAAAGAGACTTGGCCCACTTGGGCCCAAAGATCATGGCCCAAACAGTGGGCCCAGAGCTCTCTCTCTCTCTCTTGTTTTCTTTTGGCCCAACAACACATTTTTTTTAAAAAACTGGCCCACTTCTTATTTAGGGTTCCCATTTGCTAATCCTTTTTTCATCGCACGACAGATACCAGCCCTTTAGGGACTGCGTTGCCCCCCCCACTCCATGCGAGGGTTATGGAGCTGCGGCCCTCGCGTGGAACCGCGAAGGTGAGGCCCTCGCTTGAAGACGCGAAGGGGAGATGCTCCTCCTGGAGCATCGAGAAAGGACACCTCTGGAAGATGGAGCAGTGATGCGGCGCCGCCTGGATCTGGAATCTGGATTGCGTGACACCTCTGCCTAGAGTTGCGTGGCTCATGACTATCGTGGGGGCTCTACCTGGAGGATGCTACTGGGTACAAGGTCTTGCGCCGCATGTGCGAGTGATGCGGTATTCGCTTGGGGTGGAAGGGAGTGTCACCTGTGCTGGAGAAGCTCCGCCCGAAGCTTCGTCACTGGAGGAGTAGCGACCAGAACGAGATGCGTTGTTCGGAGGGTGCAGAATCATCGCCTGCGCTGGAAAGAGGGTGCCGCCAAGGGTTGAGAGCGCTTCCTGGGAGCGACATGAGGCACCTAGGATTGCGCTTACACTGGAAAGGCCGAGGAGGAGAAACTGCTGCATGGAAGGGCCACTTCCTGGAGAGTACTCGCACGCATGAGTGCATGGAGGCACCGGTGCTGCCAGACTTCCAGGGTTTGAGGCAGCTCCGCCTTGAGAACGATCGGGCTGGCTTAGGGCTTGCCGCCTGGAGAACTTTCTCGACCAGAGGCTGAGGGCTAGCCGCTTGGAGAACGATCGTGCTCTTCAAATTTGCACGCATGTTAGGGTTCCATAAAAGCCTAAATTTTCTTATTCTTCAAAATCGGAATTTGTTTGCATACAACATAATAATTTTCAGAATAATCTTCAAGAAGAAGGAAGAATGGATACCCGATCAAATCGTTAATTAGGGTTTAATAGAAAACCCTAAATCTGAATCCCAAATCTCGAACATAAATAAAGGAAAAAAATTCCTCGAGAATTGAACCTGCTCTGATACCGTGTTAGAAAATTTACACGGTTCTGATACCATGTCAGAAAATATAATGCGGAAGTGAATATCAGAGAAAAGAACAAACGTTGAAGAACGCGGGATTTTACGTGGAACCCTACTTTCTAAGGAGCGGGATGAAGCAATGGGAGAAGACCTCAAAGGACTATATGTTTCATTGAACTTTCTCATCCGATGCAGGAGGTCTGGGACTTCTTCTGTAGCCTTCACAGATCGTCCAAGTCCCACCACTGGTAGATGTGGGACTAAACATTGGATGTGGTAAATGGATCCTGGAGTGATCCATTTACCCATCCACATGACGCATACCCGAATGCTCCTACACTCTAATATTTGAACTGTTCAACATTTAGAAGTTATGCCACTATGAACCCAGGTGTGGATGAGGATGTATATATCAAGTAAGCTGCGACATATCCAGAAACAGTGGTACGGAGTATGCGTATGACTGCATTTACAAAATAACATAAGAAAAAGACGAGAACTGAAATTTTCATGTGAACTATCATGGTGAAAAGGATGAGTAGTGGCTCCAAATACTATTGGCAAAGAGATAAACACGAGGTTAAGGGGAGATCATGATTTGGGGCAATGATGAGGGACCTAGTCTGGACAGCGTTATTGTTTTTTTTTTTGAGGCTCTGGACAGCGTTATTGTTGCCAATCGAGAGAGAACACTAGACTATTTGAACTGGCAAAGGCAAGCGTTATCCAATCTGTTCTCAGTGCTATGGTAGGTACCTGGTGCAGAATGAAAATCTATCTGCAATTGTGCTAATCCGTATAAATGTATTGTAGTGCTGGTTCAATAAATAAAGTTTGTAGTGCATTGACATGGGATTCTATCTATTTCTTTCCTCAATGCAGCATGATTTTGAACACATGACCGAGAGTATGTGAATTGAGTTCTCCTTTAACATTGATATTGACTGCAGGTTTTGCCAACATTTGGTGCTATTTTCCCGTACCACAATCAACATGGTGTTGGGGATGTGCCAGGTTTGCAGTTATGCACTCGATTTACAAAACTAGTTTGTTCTTTCATTTATCTGAAAACAAGCTTATTCTTAGACAAATCAAGGAATAACTCTTCTACTGTTAATGATGCTTCTTGAAAATGTAATAGAAGACGGTATCCGCTCCTCATTTGTTCTATATTTTTCTTGACCATAGCTTTATCGCTTCTCCATGTTATTTTTATTCCCAAAGAAGAAATCATTACAGCCTTCAGCTATTCGGTATAACTGAAACTTGCTGCTTTTCCAGTTTTGATCCTAGTCTGCTATTGCATGGCCAGCAATACATGGAATTGTACAAGCCTTTTCCCTCTGGAAGCCATGTAAGCAACTAGAGAATTTTAGTCAGACTGCGACACTGGAAAGATTGTACATTTTCTGAGAACGTTGTCTTGTTTGATCATCACATGGTGAAGCAATTCTTTTACAATTAAAAAATGTTGTACTTTTCAATTTTTGTCATTTTATTTTTAGCTGATCCTACTTAAAGTGGGAAAAGGCTTTATTGTTGTTGTTGTTGGTATTTTTATGCCTTTTAACTGGAGGTGGGTCCTTTCACCGGTTAGGTCAAACTCTGGCTAAATCTTGTTCACACCTTTACCATTTTAAGGTGGCTGGTGTCAGAATAGGATTACAAGCTTACGATGATTTTTATTAGGACAACACACCTTATAATGCATTATTTATGTGTATTTTGTTTTTAATAGTGTGTGTGTTTCTTTTTTGAATGTGTATGTAGCCTCTAGATAAGTGATGAGATCGGACTGAGGGATGTGCATCATATGCTGCTTTTGAGAGCAATTGCTGTAACAACAGATGACACGTTTTTCAGAATGGGTTATCATAGAGAAAATGGAAGATGAAGTTCTCCAAGCTAATTTGACACTATTGTAATGTTGTTATTTGTCATGGAGGAAATTGTTTTTTTTAGCTGAGAAATTACCTATTGGATGCATAATATTGCTTTACTTGTACTCAACATATTAAACGGTATAATTTACATATACATTTCATTTTGTGTTATGTACATACGGTATTTAGTATTAGGATTTTTATATCACGAAGCCTAAAAACTTTTTAAATTACCTTCTCGATGCTGTAAACTTGCTTAATCTTGCACTATGAACCATGTAGTTAACTCCCATCTATTTCACCATTAAAAGTGGACGGAAACCGTCCAAAAAGGGCATCTCCCCTCCGTCTTCCACTTCCTCTCCCCTCTCTCTACGTGCTTCCTCGCCCGGCACCCCGTGCACTGTGCTGCAGTTGCAATAGCTCCTGTTTTGATACAAACAATGATTAGAATTAAACCGGAACAAATAATGTTGTAGAGATCTAAAGAAGTAAAGGACTCCAATCACATATCTGGGATATGGAAAGCCCTTGATGTGTTTCTTCCCATACTTCCTGCAGGAGTAGTTGTCCACGGGGACATCGATGATCTTGGAGCTTATTGTGAGGACCTTGAACACCTTGTTCATTGTAGACTTGCCAATGATTTTATTTTGCGGGATTAAAATTTGTGGGTAAATAACAACCCAACATGTACCTTTTCTTGGAGCAATGGCATCGAGAACCAGAAGTCTCGGGCTTCATGGAGACTCTTGTGGAGTGGCTATGGCTTGGGCACTTGGGGGCCTTCAGTGTGGTGGGAACAAAGGGAACCACAAGTGGCAGCGTAAGGAGGGTCGGAGGCTCCAACTTGCCATTGACACTCCCTTACCTTGTGACAGAGGACTTGTGTGAGGAGTTGTTGGAGGAAAGTGGCTACGGGGTGGTGAAGCTGCAGGTGGCAGAGAGGCTCTTGTTGGCGGTGAAATCGAGGGTGAGGGGTTGTGGGTTCTCGCAGGGATGGGGCGAAGATGAGGTTGTGGAAGGGTGCTGACAAGGTGGAGAGGAGGCAAGTGGCCGGTTCTATCGAGGCCCCCATCGGTCGGCTTTAGAAACTATGGCACCTCTTGAGAGAAAGAAGGGGTGGGGGGAAGGGGAAGGGGTGAGAGGGAAACAAAATCCATTATTGGATTTTTTTGTGGTTAGATTAACTCGAGGTTTACCCAAGCTACTGACCCAGATAAAGTTAAAATTGACGGCATGTTTTGTGACGTAAGACAGAACAAGTTTACAGGGGTTAGGTGATAATTACCAAAATACATGATCGAGAGGGTAATTTACAAAGTTTTTGATGTTCGAGGTGTAAAAAGCCTTTAGTTTTTACTAAATTATTGACCTGGACAAGAAATTCCAAATTTGCTTCCCTGTCCTATTACTGAAATTTGATCATGATCAAGAATTTTAAATTTTCTTCCATCCAGCTGAACTTCTTTCTGCTTTCTTGTTGACATTTTTTTTCTTTTTAACACGTGATATCCCCCCTTAAATATTCATCTTATGTTGCGTTGCGCTTTTAATATACCCAAAAACCTACAAGATGAGGATTTTTTTTAAAATAGTTTCTCCATCCCACTATGTTTACATCCCTGCCCTTTGCAATTTCAGATACAAAATAAGGTAGTGATTGCTGGTTTGCATGACAAAGGTACCTTTTTGCACGCTTTTATTTTTAATTGTCATGTGGTCTTGTTCTTTAAGTATATCTCTATTATTCCATTTTATTCCTGAGACATCCCATACAATGGCACACCCACTTTATTTTTCACTAAAAAAGTTTTTGGTACAAATGCTGTATTCATGAGATATAAATTTGAACTCATCGGAGACTATAAGCTAGTAAATCTCTAGTGTCTTCATTTTGTAGCTGTTCTTTAGATGATGCATCTGCTGATTTTACATCTTATATATCTCCAGGAAAGGCCACTCTTATTGAGATTGAGACAACCAGCTATGAGAAAGGATCAGGAGAAGCTTTGTGCATGAACAGGTTAGATATAAAACTTGAGGAAAGTTTACCCATCTTGAAAAGTTTCTTTAGATCTTTTATTTCTCATCAGGAGCTCCGTTTTTTTGCGTGGTGTTGGTGGCTTCTCGAAATCAAAGCCATTATACTCATATACCACCTATCCACCAAACCAAGTGCTTCCAGTTAAAATTCCAAACCATCAACCTTCAAAAACTTATGAGGATGTTACTCAGAAATCTCAGGTATGTTGTACTTAATGTTGCCAATTCTTAAGATGTAGAATGCAGCAATTTTTGATGCTAACCTCTTAGGTATAGAAAAAGATTTCTATAACGCGCTTTTGGTACAGATTGCTACCCGTTAGTTTTCCTTGTTCCTGTTGCTGTATTTGACATATCAATTATTTGTATCTGATGACATTATCACATATTAATTTGCAATTTTACTTTACTTGGTCCACTGCTGTTATTAACTCAATTGCACCTTAAAAATGGGGCGAAATAAATTGTTTATTAAGGAGGGCGTAGGGTTTCTTATATAAATGTCAAACCCTAACACCAAAAAGGAGAGAGCAAAATAGTGACCTCAAGAAAAAATAGTGAATACAAAAAATAGTAAATACTAAAATAAGAAACATCAACACTCCCCCTTGTAGAGATATTTCTATATTCTACATACCTCTTTCTGTTATTCTTATTTTCTTGTTTCCATCTTATGTAATTTACCTATAGGCCTTCTCTATATAAGAGAGCCTAGGGTTCTCTGGAATAAACAACGAATCCTTTTCTTCCAACATGGTACCCGAGCCAAAACCTTAGCCGCCCACCACCTCCTCTCTTCCCTTACCGTCGCCCCCCTCCCCTCCTCCCGTCGCCGTCGACCCCCCCAACCCCTCCTCTCCTCTTCCCGCCGCCGGACACTCTCCTCCCTCCTCTTCCCGTCGTCGGCCCCAATCTCCTCCTGCCGCCAGCCTCAACCCCCTCCTCCCGCCATCGGCCCCAACCCCCTCTTCCCGCCGCCGGCCCCTCCTCTCTTCCCGTTGCCGCCACTTATGGGTTTGAGTGCATAAGTCTACATATGCACTCAAATCCCATGATGTTTATGTAGACATTTGTTCCTTGGTCTACAAACCCTAGTTCTATATCTCTGGCAAAATATCAGAAAACAAGGTCGATATGCCCTCCATAGGCGCTTTCAAAGGTCCAACACCCATTGTCAAGATGGATGGGACGAACTATGAGCTCTGGGCAATGTAGTTCATGAGTCTCATGAAGTCGAATGGTAAGAAGCACATTCTTACCGAAGATGAGCCGGTAGAGAAAACTGTGGTTTATGCCTCCTGGGAGGCTGATGATTCATACGTCAAAGTCTGGCTTTCAGGTACATTGACGATGGAGATTGCTAATGATGTACTCCATCAGCCCACTGCTAAGGCGATGTGGGACATACTTGCAACAACATACTCGCAGGTGCGGAATGAGACCAAGATCCTTCAACTCCAGCATGACATATTTACAGTCAAGCAGAACGGACGACCTCTTCACTCCTTGTATACATCCTTACAAGAGATGTTTGAGAAGCTCTACAACATCATTCCTCTTACGGCGACTCCCGAGCAGCAGAAGACCTTTGGAATGCTACTATGGTGGGGGTCTTACTTGCAGCACTTGACCTTGAATATGTGCTGCTCGCTCGCAGATTCTTGCAGATGCCATTATTCCTCCAATGGAGGAAGTTTACCGCAGGCGTAGCCGGATTACAGTCTCGTCCAATGCTCCTACTCAGCCTCCTTCAGTGATGGCGGCCACCAGAGGTAGAGGAGCCTCTTCTTCGTTCCGTGGCCGTGTACCTCAAGGTAGAGGCGACCACTTTCATCAGTCGTGCACCTTCTGTCATTGCCCAAGTCATGTGGAGGATACTTGCTATTCAAAGCATGGTTTTCCGGCCTCGGCGTGTGTAGCCGAGCATGTTGCATCTCCACTAGCCTCTGCTTCAGACAATAGGTTTGAGGAACTTGTTGCCAGATTGTGCGATATTATATCCTCTGCCTCTACAGAATCTCAAGGAGGCAACTCAGATATAGCTGCTTCAGCCTCTGTCAGTACATCAACCACTGCTAGCACCTCAGGTAGTGCTTATGCCTTTACTTCTTGTCATAGATCTGACGTTTTAGACTGGATTATGGACTCCGACGTGATACATTTCTTTGCCGAGACAAAGATAAGCTTACATCCTATAGGGAGATTCCGCTGAGGCGATCTGTCGTGATAGCCAATGGGACTCGTTACCCTATCATTGGACAGGGGGAGATCAGTTTATCGCCTTCTATGCGTCTAGAGATTGTGTTACATACTCCTAATTTTTCGATGAATTTACTATCTATCAGTCAGAGTACGAAGGATTTGCACTGTCGCGCTATATTTGACCCATTGTCTCTTGTTTTTCAGGACATTCTTACGGGCAGAGTGATTGGTTGTGATTGTGAGCAGGATGGTCTTTATCGTCTGGTCCAAACTCCCTATGCTGGCATCTCCTCTCAGTCTAGTGGATCAGTCTCTCCATTTACATGACATCTACGCTTTGACCACCTCTCTCTTCAGAAGATGTGTCATATCTTGCCTCAGATTTCACCGCGTTCTTCCTTTCAGTGTGAAGCATGTCAATTGGGAAAACATCATAGATCTGCTTTTCCTAGTCGTCAGTCTCGGAGCAGTAGCTCCCCTTTTGAATCATTTCATGTTGATATTTGGGGTCCGAGTCGTGTTCCTGATCACCAATGGTATATGTTTTATCTTGTTGTGTTGATGACTTTTCTCGGTTGTCGTGGGTGTTTTTGTTGAAGAATAAATAGGGATGTGATAAAAAATCTTATAAATGAAGTGCGGAATATTTTTTCCTCTACTGTGAAATTTGTACATACGGATAGTGCTTTGGAATTTTGTTTTCGTGCTCTTTCACATTTCTTCTCGCATCGATGCATTATATATCAAACCACCCGTGCTTACACGTCTCAACAGAATGAAGTTGCAGAGAGAAAGCATCGTCATCTTTTTGATATCACTCGGACCCTACTTATCCAGAGTTGTGCCCTCATTTCTTTTGGGGTGATGCAGTCCTTACGACATGTTATCTAGTGAATCGTATGCCATCATCTGTCTTAGGTGAGAAAGTTCCTCTTTCTGTTGTTTTTCCTGACAAGGAACTATTCTCACTTACTCCTCGTGTCTTTGGCGCTGTTGCCTTCGTTCACCAGTTGTCTCCGGGACTTGACAAGCTCTCACCTAGGGTTGTCAAGTGTGTGTTTATTGGTTACTCTCAGACTCAGAAGGGTTACCGATGCTATGATCCTATAAACAAGAAATATTTTGTCTGGGCTGATGTCACATTCTAAGTATGTGATGTATTTCTCCCCTGCAGGTGACAGGTTGGCCTCATCCACAACTGATGATGAGATCTATGTACCACCACCTCCTCTGTGTCCGTCTTTTCCTGCTCCAGTTCCCGTTGTTCCACCACCACCATCACCAACACCACCACCACCACCTCCACCTCCACAACCACATGTTTCACCATTACCGAAATTCTATACCCGTCGGCCAGTTCCTACTCATGGTACTCGCCAATCATCCAACACACCTCAGGTTTGTCATGGTATTATTACTAACGATGGGTATGATAATGTGCAAGTGCAGGGATCTTTGCAGGAGAGTAGCATACCGACGAGTATTGTTTCTAATTATCTGAATGTACCTGTTGCTATATGGAAGTAGAAGCGTACTTGTGCATCATATCCACTTGCTTCACAGGTTTCCTTCCATCGTCTCACAGGGGACTTTCAGAGGTTTGTTGTGGCTCTATCAGCCGTGGAATTACCACGGAATTATAAAGACACCTTGAAGGTTGGCTGCTGGCGTTTAGCCATGGAGGAGGAAATGGCTGCTCTACAGTCGCGGGGTACATGGAGCTTGGTTTCCGCTCTCCCAGGAGCATCTGTTGTCAGCTGTAAATGGGTATTCACTGTCAAATATCATGCAGATGGCAGCCTTGATCGTTACGACAAGGCTAGTGGCACGAGGGTTCACTCAAACATACGACGTGGATTATATGGATACATTCTCTCCAGTAATCCAGTTGTGCGCCACTCGACTCTACGTGTCCTCCTATCTGTTGTTGTGGTATGTGATTGGCCCTTGTTTCAGCTTGATGTTAAGAATGCCTTTTTATATGGGGATCTGCAGGAAGAAGTCTACATGCAACAACCTTTGAGGTTTACTGCTGAGGGGGAGAGTCAGATAGTGTGTAGACTTCACAAGACAATATATGTCTTAAACAAAGCCCACGGGCGTGGTTTCAGAAGCTTTCTGATATAATTGAAAGGCAAGGGTTCAAGAGTTCAAATGTCGATTATTCTTTGTTTGTCCAGAAGACTCCCAAAGGTACAGTTGTTATCATGGTGTATGTTGATGATATACTCGTTACATGAGATGATACACATGGGATAAAGATGGCAAAAGCATATCTGGGCCATCAGTTTGTTACTAAGGATCTTGGCACTCTACGATATTTTCTGGGGTTGGAATTTGCTAGGAATGCGCATGGTCTTGTGATGACCCAAAGGAAGTATATTACAGACATGCTTGTTGAGATGAGCATGATTGGGTGTCGACCCTCAACTACTCCTATGGACTCTAGCATGAAGTTATATGATTATGATACAGATGAGGTTGACATGAGATGATATAGAGAGATGGTGGGAAATCTCCTCTATATTACTATCACTAGACCTGATATCGCTTTTCCAGTGAGTCAGGTGAGTCAATTCATGGAACAATCCAGACAAGTACATATGGATGCCATATACATGATACTGAGATATCTAAAGTCGTCTCCAGGTGCAGGATTACTGTTCAGCAAAGAAATAAACATTTCTTTTTCTGCACGTGCTGATGCGGACTATGCAGGATGCCCTAAGGATCGGAAGTCTATTTCAGGTTTTGCAGTGTTTGTTGATAGTTCTTTGGTTTCTTGGAAGAGCAAGAAACAAACAGTGGTAGCTAGATCTAGTGCTGAATCTGAATATAGGGCCATGGCACAAGCAACTACTAAGATGGTGTGGGTTCGAGCTGTGTTAGAAGATTTGCATATAGATGTACCTCTACCCATGCAGCTACAATGTGATAATCAAGCCGCGCTATTCATTGCTAATAAACCTGCTTTTCATGAAAAAACAAAGCATATTGAGGTAGACTGCCACTATACTAGAGATATGATCCAAAAGGGCTTGATTTCTACTTCTCATGTCAGTTTAGGGGAGCAGACTGTCGACATCTTCACCAAGCCACTGCTTAGAAGGCCATTCCAGAAGTGTTCTTCCAAGCCGAGCATGATTGATATTTATGCTCCATCTTGAGGGGGAGTGTAGAGATATTTCTATATTCTATGTACCTCTTTCTGTTATTCTTATTTTCTTGTTTCCATCTTATGTAATTTACCCATAAGCCTTCTCTATATAAGAGAGCCTATGGTTCTTTGGAATAAACAACGAATCCTTTTCTTCCAACACCCCTCAAGTTGGAGTATATCTATTGATCATGCCCAACTTGGAAGTGAGCAAAGAGATGCACTTCTTTGCAAGTGCGTTAGTGAAGATGTCTGCAAGTTGGTGCTCACAAACGAGGGATTGTAATCCTCCCTTGTCTTACAACATCTCTGATTAAATGATAGTCAACTTCAATATGCTTGGTGCGCTTATGAAAGATTGGCTAGGTGTAAGTGTCGGACATGTCCGCTAACCTGCTGGATCGACACTACACTTCAAAGGATACAAAGACTCGGTAATAGCCACATTCATAAACAATGATTGACATTTAGAATGTAAAGCATGAAATTTAAAGAATAAAGTATTCCGATGACAAAATTATCTGATTATTGTTCCCAATAATTTATAAAATGGGCGTGAAGTTTGTGCTTATCAAAAGGTGGATTTGATTGAGAACTGGAATGAGGGACTCCAGGGGGAATGGCGGCACGTGACGGACCATGAGCATGAGAAGGAGCATGCCGTCGGCTATAGTGATGTGGTAATGGTGGAACCAAAACAATGGAAGGTGGTGGGACTGATGGTGGTGATGGAGGAGGTGGTAATGGAGATGGTGAAGAAAGTGGTTGGCGCATGGGTGGAGGCAGAATATAGACCTCATTATACGAATCTGAAAATGTCAACCTGTCACCTATAGTAGAAAAATACATGACAGACTCAAAAAATGTGACATCAACACTGACATAATATCTCATGTGTAACGGATCATAGCAACGATAACCTTTCTGAGTTCTGGAGTACCCGACAAAGACACATTTGACAACCCTAGGAGAGAGCGTGTCAGTCCTTGGAGATAACCGATGGACAAACGCAACGGATCCAAAAACACGAGGACTAAGAGAGAGCAACTCCTTGTCACGAAAAACAAGGGAAAAAGGGACCTTCTCCCCTAGCACCGATGAGGGCATGCGGTTAACGAGATAACATGCCGTGAGAACCGCATCACCCCAGAATGAATGAGGAGCACAACTCTGGATCAGGAGGGTAAGGGTGACATCAAGAAGGTGACAATGCTTTCTTTCAGTAACACCGTTCTGTTGAGACGTATATGCACATGATGTTTGATGAAGAATATCATGAGATGATAAGAATTGAGAGACAAGGCCCTAAATGTCGGTTTCGGTCATCATTTCGGTATCGGCCAAAACAAAATTTCGATGGAATTTCGGTGGAATTTTGATCGAAATTTCGGTCATTTCGGTCATTTTTTGTACTAGGACCCCCATATTTCGGTCGAATTTCGATTTCGACTAGATATCGATATTCGACAGAAATTCGACCGAATTTCGCTGAAATTTGAGGCCATGTTGAGAGAGCATATGTGTACAGAATTCAAGCACATTATCAGTCGTCACAATTTTGACAGGGATGGAAAAAACATTCTGCACTTCTCTAATGAAATTTATTATTATTGCATTTCCAGTTTCAGATTTATTCTTCAACAAGAAAACCCAAAACAAACGACTAAAATCATCCGCAGCAACTAAATAGAATCTGTCCCTGATAATCGAGAACACGACTTGGACCCTAAATGTCTATGCGGAAAAACTCAAAAGGGGAGCTACTACTCCGACTTTGACGACTAGGGAAGACAGACCGATGATGCTTCCCTAACTGACATGCCTCACAGTTGAATGATGCGCGGAGTGAAATCTGAGGAAGGACTTGATGCAGTTTCTGAAGTGGAAGATGATCGAAGTGCAGATACCAAAGAAATGGGGAAACCGGTCATGTGGAATGGGAGGATAAACAAGCATACAGTGTTAGGACCAGTCGATACAGTCCACCCTGCTCATGGCCACAACCAATCATCCTGCTCTTAAAATGTCCTGAAACACAAGAGAAGATGGGTCAAATATTGCTCGACAATTTAAATCCTTAGTAATCTGACTGATAGACAATAAATTCATTGAGAAATCAGGAGCATGCAACACATTCTGTGAGTCAAGAGAGGTATTGATCCTACCCAGTCTCCGAAAGGCCTCTTCCATGGGAGGAATGGTAGCATCAACCAGTATCTGGGAGGAAGCGGCCTCATACTGTGAGTCAAGAGAGGCCAGAAATACTCCAACCATCGTAGCATTCCGGTATGTCGTCAACTTCTCTGGAGTAGCCGTGAGAGGTACGAAACTATGAAGTTTCTCAAACATCCCGCGCAAGGCAGTGTAATGTGCATGGAGAGGTCGACCATTCTGCTTTATAGTGAAGATGTCATGCTGGAGCTATAGATTTTTCGTCTCATTCTTGGGCCTTGGCCTGTGAATACATGGCAATAAGAATATCCCATATGGCTTTGGCAGTGGGCTGGTGCAGGACATCGTTTGCAATATCATGTATCAAAGTACCAGACAACCAGACCTGTGCATATGCGTCATCAGCCTCCCATGAGTCCTACAACCCTATCTTCTCCGTCGGCTCTTTCTTAGTAAGAATGTGCTTCTTACCCATCGACTTCATTAGGCTCATGAATTGCATGACACACAACTCGTAATTCGACCCATCCATCTTGACCATGGGCGCTGGACCACTGAAGGCGCCCGTGGTGGGGATATTAATCTTGTTCTCTGACATCTTGCCGACCAAAGAAGACGAGGATCGTAGACTTCGACAAAATAAATGTCTACACTGACAAAAGGGAAGTCAGTTGCATGTGTAGACTCAAATCGCAAGCAACCCCCTAAAAAACGCGACAACGGCTTTGGTCGCAGGAGATGCAGCGACGCCGATCGCTGAAGGTGCGGCGGCGGAAAGGCAACTGTGATCAATACATGGCAGGGGCCACGAGCGGAGGGAGTTGCTGGCAACGGTGGCCCGTGGGTGACGGCAAGCGATGGGCGGCGGGGGCCGCAGCGGTGGCAGGCGGCTGGCGGCTCCGCGCAAGAAGGGCAAGAGGTGGGGCTTGGGTTAGGGTTTCGGGTACGAGAGCTCCGGTCTAGGACCGTCGCTCTGATACCATGTTGGGAAAAATAAGAGAGTTGTTTATTCCATAAGCCCTAGGCTCTCTTATATAGAGCAGAGCCATGTGGGCAAAGTACATAAAGCATACAATAGGAAAGAAAATAGATAAAAGAGCACAGAAACAAAGAAATATAGAAACATATCTCTACAACAATCTCACGGTACTAGGAGTATTATACATGCTCCCCCTGGTGTATCTATTATTGCTAGCAAATGGGTGTTTATGATGAAACACGGCACGTATGGTACTCAAGGCCTTAAATGTCGGTTTCGGTCACCATTTCGGTATCCACCAAAATAGAATTTCGATGGAATTTCGGTGGAATTTCGACCGAAGTTTCGGTCATTTCGGTCATTTTTTGTACTAGGACCCCCATATTTCGGTCATTTCGGTCATTTCGGTCGAATTTCGGTTTCGACTGGATATCGATATTCGACAGAAATTCGACCGAATTTCGCTGAAATTTGAGGCCATGATGGTACTATGGACATGTATAAGGCCAGACTTGTTGCTCGCGGGTTCACCCAAACCTTTGGGGTGGATTATCAGGATACATTTTCTCATGTTGTTCGTCATTCTACGTTGCGTGTTCTTATTGTTGTTGCTGTGGTCTGCAACTGGCCGCTATTTCAGTTATAGATGTCAAAAATGCATTATTGTATGGGGATTTGCAGGAGGAAGTCTACATGCAACAACCACCAGGGTTTGCTGCTGAGGGGGAGTCCCGTATGGTGTGCAGACTTCACAATGCCATCTATGGCTTTAAGCAGAGTTTAAGGGCTTGGTTTCAAGCTGTCAGAGTTGATTGAACGAGGGTTTGTCAGATCCACTGCAGATCACTCTCTTTTTGTTAGGAGAACCCAACGAGGTATTGTTGCTATTTTGGTCTATGTTGATGACATTATTATTACAGGCAGTGATGTACATGGCATTCTGGCGGCTATGGATTTCCTTGGACAATAGTTTGTGACCAAAGACCTTGGTAAGCCGCGCTACTTTCTTGGTCTTGAATTTGCAAGAAATCAACATGGTATGGTAATGACACAGAGGAAATATGTCACTGACGTCCTATTTGAGACGGGCATGACAGGATGCAGGCCTGCTACTACTCCAATGGATCTCAATGCTAGGCTCTATGATGATGACTCTGAGGAGGTGGATAAAAGATGATACAGAGAGCTAGTAGGGAAGCTGTTGTATGTCACTATCACTAGGCTTGATATATCAGTTGTTGTTAGTAGAGTCAGCCAGTTTATGAAGCAACCCATGCATGTTCATATGGATGTAGATAACATGATCTTGAGGTTTATGAAGTCTTCTCCAAGTGCAGGACTTTTGTTTAGAAGAGGCACGTCTCTCACTGTTAGTGGATGTGCTGATGCAGACTATGTTGGGTACCCCAAGGACAGGAAGTCCACTTCAGGCTTCACTGTGTTTGTAGGTAGCTCGTTAGTTTCATGGAAGAGTAAGAAACATACAGTTGTGGCTAGATCTAGTGCTGAATCGGAATATAGAGCCATGACCCAATGGAGCACGGAAATGATGTGGCTCAAGTCTATCCTGACTGACCTAGCTATTGAGGTGTCTCTTCCTATGCACCTCAAATGTGATAACCAAGCCACTTTATTCATAGCTAATAATCCAGCATTCCATGAAAGAATAAAGAACGTCGACGTGGATTGCCATTATACTCGTGATCTAATGCAGAAGGGACTTATTTCCACCTCTCACGTTGTTTCAGGCGACCAGGTTGCAGATATGTTTACCAAAGCTCTTGCGAGGGGTCCTTTTCACCGTTGTTCCAAGCTGAGCATGATAGACATATATGCTCCAGCTTGAGGGGGAGTGTTGAGATATGTATATCTCATTATCTTTATTTTGTATTTCCTATTTCTTCTATCCATTTTATGTAATTTTCTCTTAGAGCTTTTCTCCTATACAAGAGAGCTCTAGGGCAACGATGAATTCCAACTTTTCATTTCACGCCTTTTCACAAAGAGGATAAACCATAAACGACCAATTACATAAGGTGGACATACGAAACAAGAAAATGAAAAATAACTCACAACAAATAGAGTTGATGGTTGTTGGATAAAAAAGGGGGCTACTGTCACAAGTTTGAGTGTGAATGAGAAATTGAGATTTAGGGAATCACTTCTGATCCTCGAGGAGGAGATGACCTTAAAAGTTATGCAGTCATCAAAGTTCTTACTTAATTTGCAGGTATGATTACTGATAACATGTTGATCCTTGATTTCTTTACAAATTTCCTTTTTTATCACGACAAATGAATAATCTTCTTTAGGTCGGGTCAAGTTGGGTTGGTTGTGACGGATGTGGATAAGGATCTCGACCTATTTAAGCTTGAGTATGTGATTTAAGGATAGTGTTTTAGTGAAGCCTCTTTATTGGGGGAGCTCCCCTCTACTGTAGTTACAATCGAGGTGTGCGTGGATAAGGCTAAGGAGACTTGGTAAAAGTTGGGAATGACTAGTTAGACTAATGGGATCAAATTTTATTGAAATTCGACCAAAATGGCGTAATATCGACCGAAATTTGGGGGTCCCAGTTCAAAAACTGACGAAATGATCGAAATTTCATTTTGGTCGATCACCGAAATGGTGATCGAAATCGAAATTTGAGACCTTGGTTAGACTCTAGAAATTCCACGGCTTTCTAGAACTCTCTTTAGTGCCTGATTCCACTTGAACGAGGTTCTTCTACTTCTTGTTGATGCAGTGTGGGCAATATGGTCGTCTCGTAATGGGGTCCTCTTCTGTTCGGAATGATTTTATGTGGAAAATGTGATCATTTTAGTTAAGACCCACCTTGAGTCATGGCTCTTATAAGCTGGTTTACTCCTTTCTAATTAATCCATTTGGGACACTTTCGTGTGTTCCCCCTTTTTTGCTTAAAAAATTGAGATGTGTGATTGGAGGTTGGTGTCGTGTGCTTAGAGTGTTTAGATCGTAAGTGCCTCTGATGGCATACTTGTTAGGAGAAGGGGGGCTGGGGAGTTGCATGGGAAATAGAGATTGGCTACACATTTTTGTGGGGTTCATGAGAGGGGTGGTGCTGCAAATACTGTCTTCAACTTCGATTTGGTGGCATATATAGGGACGATTGTCCAAGGTTTTCGTGCAGGTGGGAGTGGCACATTCGTTGGAGGGGAAGTTAGAGTGTGGGGGGAATAATCTGTGCATGGAATAATCACGGATCAAAGGGGGTCTCTCGTAGACGACTCTTATGGATGAAATCATTCGGGGTGGTATAGTTAGGGCACATGCATAGAAAGTTTTATGCAAGACAGGGATGAAAAAAATTTAGTTGGGATTAAAGTGGAGGAAGGGGTGAGAGGAAGGGAGGTGACATGCCTGTTGGGATGTACATGATAGGGGGTAGACACCGGTAGATCCATAAAGTGCTTGACTTCTAACATTTGCAATCTACATGATGGGAAAAAGGGAGCGATGACTAATAGATGGACAGAGCTGGGACCGATTACTACGTGTTGCGAGAGACAAGATTGTAAATTTGTAACATAGAGATTTGGAGAAGTGTGGGGCGCTCCCAACTAACGAAGTTTGAGATGATGGACACCATTGTTAGGTCAGGGGCATGATGGTGGGGTGGAATAGTGACCTTTTCGAGAAGGAGGTAGTTCTTAAGGAGACATGGGTGTTGTCAGTGATCCTCAAGAGGCTCCAAGATGATTGAAGATGAAAGTCTTGTCAGTTTACAACCTGGCTTTGGCGACTGAGAGATGAAGGTCTTGCCAAGAGGGCCAAGTTCACCTTCCTCTTCCCTCCTTCAGAACTCCACAGGAACCTCTGTCTAATCACTTCCATCTTGCTTTGCGTCATTATGAGGGGCCTGATCAATGATATATTCGCTACTATATATTTAGAATGTATTCTATAGAAGAAGTACAAGCCTCCAGGATTGACTCTTCCAGCCAGTCAGAGAAGGAAAGTACCTGGTGGGATAATCAGAGGGATACCCTTTGGCTAGAGAGGCCCACATTCAGTATTTTTCGTCACCCTAACTGGTGGTTGGTGATTACGACCACAATTTGATCGATTTTGATCGCCTAAACGATGCTTGGTGCAGGAACATGAGCTCGGATGATTTGTTGATTTTGAATGGGGATCTCCAATAGTAAATTATGGACACCCCAAACTACGGATTTACTTAGAGAAACTCGCCTTTTAGATTGAGGTTGGTATATTATTGGTTTAGGTGACGATGCTTCACGAGTTTCATATATCTTCAGATAAGGGTTTCTCCCTCATTGCGTTGAATCATACCATGTTTTTCTGGGAGTTGGGAGATGGGGTAAGTCATCTCAACTCTTCAGGTTCGGAAAATGATTGTTGATGGAGCTAGGTTTCAAGGAGTGGCTAGAAACATTGTGGAGATCTTATGAGTGGGAGGGTTCAACGGCCTTCCAGATGGCTTCTGAATCTGTGAACCTTAGGAAGGCCCTCAAGGAGCTGTGGAACCAACCCAGATAAGAGCAGAGCACAAGGACGATGTAAAGTGAGATGGCCATGTTGAAATAGTTGAATCATATTGAGAATGATAGGCCTCTTGAGCAACAGAAGAGAGAACACCGATGAGACCACCAGATGATTGTCAAGGAGGACCGTAAGCAAGAAAATAAGTGGCGATAACGCTCCAATCAAGCTTAGATGAAAGAGGGACACACAGATATGACCTTCTACACAATGGACAATGGAAGAAGAACAATTTTTATTTATCCCATTGAGGCCTCAAGGGAGGTAGTGCGTGGGATGACCAAGTTGGTCAGGTGATGCCAAACCACATCAGAGATTTCACCAGGTGTAGTAAGGATTTGGATTGGAGATGGTCAGGAAGGAGTGCTAACATTTGGTATATGAGATAATCTTTGGTGTAGTTCTTGGAAGAAATTTGGTTGACGACTTGTGGTCCTAATGTGGAAGGCTTGTTAGGCCTTGATGGCTTTCCATATTTTCTTCACAGAGTGCTGTTGAGAAGTGTGGCATGATGCTATTGAGGTGATTGAGGAATTCCATCATGGTAACACTAGTTTTGATAGACTCAGTAGGCTCTGCTGCTGATTATTACCAAGGAGGTGACGCTAGGGATGGTGGATTATCGCCTGATTACACTATCCAATGTGATTTATTTGATTGTGACAAAGTGTTTGGCAAATATATTCCGAGTGTGAAAGTGTTTGGCAAATATATTCCGAGGGGTTCACAATTCTCTTATTTTCCTGGTGTTTGTGACCTTTATCCCAGGTAGGATGATGGTTGATACGATGATTCTCGGAGATTAATGAGGACTGGAAGAAGCTGGGGGCATGGGGATTATTGTGAATACAACAATATGGTCTTGTGCTTACACAAGATGGGATTCCTAGGGGAGATTGTGTGGATCAAGAGATGAGTTACCACCTATTTTTTGTGGTCTGTTTAGTAGTTGACAGAAGAGGGGTTTCTTTTAGCCTCAGTGTGGGGTGCACTAGGGATGTCATTGACTCCCCTTCGTTTTGCCCAACTCAGTATTGCCTCGCATTAGGTGGTTTCAGGCAGTGGTTTAGGGGGGTTTGTGATGCCAGGACAATCCATACCGGCATTTAAATGACACTTGGTTCTTCATGGATGGTGGCATATGTGAGGCTACGAACATGTTGACTCTGCATTTTTGGTGGCTTCTCAGGCCTTCAGTTCAATTGTGAGTTGTCCTTTATTCTTTTTACATAGAGGACAAGACGACAGTGCTATGTGGCGACGTCCTGTGCTCTCTTAGTGATAATACACCTATTGTGTACTTGGGTCACCCATGTCTTATGGCAAGGTGCGGGTGGCGGATCAGGATCCTCAGCTGGAGAAATGGAGTAGAAGCTGGCAAGGTGCCGCAACAGCAAATCTTGTCATCACATGACCAAGGTTTTAAGACATGGGAGCATTCTTGAAAAAAGGGAAGTTGATGTTGCATACAATAGATCCAAAGTGGTCCAACCATTCCCTGAACACTGCGTTAGCAGGAACTTTATGCAACGGGATGTCCTTTATGTTGGTTCTGGAATCCACTTGTCCTTTAATTGTCAATCTTAGACTAGACCTTCCCGCATCTTCCTCTATTCATTATGATTTTTCAACAATTTCATAGGCATCTATACCTATACCTGACTACATGGAGCACCTTTTGGTATTTCGTGCCCGAAAACATTACAACATGCTTATTAATTTGAACCATAACATATAAGAATGAAGCCATAAGCCATAAGCGCCACTTCTGAATTTGTGAATGACTGTATAGGAACACGGTTCTCTCATCTGCGAGGTAGATATAGAGAACTTGTAAATTTAAGGATCATAGTTTGCTAATAAACTGTGTCCCAGAATTTGAATTAGGAAAAAAACTGTCCCTGAATGTCTGTTGAAGGCGAGTGCCTTTTGTACACTTCAGCATGTTCCTTACATTTTTTCTGCTTATGTCATTTTAATTTTGGTTTTATAATAAACTATGAGTTATAAGCAAATATCTTTTTTTCATGTCATTATTCTCCAGGCTTTGCTATACAGGCTGTCTGGCGACTATAACCCCTTGCATTCTGATCCTGGAGTTGCACGTCTTGCTGGGTAAGAAGACAACTGAGTGAATCTAAAATTGTTTGTTACAATTAATGTGTGATATTACATGGTTCCATTAATCATATGGCAAATGATAAACCATAATGCCGCAGAAGAAATAGGCGTAACATATCATATTCAGAGAATGATCAACTAGCTCAAGCACTAAATCAAGATAATATATTCCGTGTGCAATTTGTATGTGCATCTTGGGTGTAAATTTGGGTAAACACAATTGATTTGACTCATCAACACTCTGCCTCAGTAAACACGGAGCAGCCAACTATAATCTAATTTGGCGATGTACCCATTTTGTCATTAATTTCGAGACACAACAACAGCAAAGCCTTCTCCCATCTTAAGTAGGGTCGATTACATTGATTATTTCGACAACAGAAAAAAACTAGCCAAAATATTTGACAATAGTTAACTCTTACACCATACTCCCCATTGGTTAACTTCCATATGCTTAACCATTAACATTGACGGAAACCATGGGTGTGCACCTGCTTAGGAAGTTCACGAATTGCATAATAAAAGTAATAATCGATGGAAATAATTAGAAATTTCTGAATATGTTGTTGAAAGTATGTCAAACTTACTCAATAATACACCTCCATTCTCTTCATCTTATTCCGTATACACCCACCACCACCATACCCACATAAGCTTTGCCTCTTCTCGTCCCTCCATCTCAAGCAACTTGACACTTCCGAGTTTCTCGTCTGTTGAACTTCGTTTCTTGTGACAATCCATTTTGAACTCCTGCACAACCCACGACCTCTCTATCCTCTCCATGCCCGCTTGTTGCAATTGTAATGTTTGTCAGAATTGAGTACCTCAAGCTTGCAGACTCAATTTTGCCCCCCCCCCCCACAACGAGCTTCGTGCCTTCTTGTTCTCAACGAGTTGAGCTCTATGCAACCCCTCTTGGTCGCTTAAGCTTCTAGTCCACTTGCAACCATGTGGACCCTATTCCCTCGTGGCAAGGGAGAAAGGTTGTCAGATAATCTTTTTGACCGCACCTTTCTTAACTGCGTAGACATGGATGCCCAACAATATACGTAATGAGTACATACAACCACAATCAGAATGTTGAGTGGTTTAATGGGTAAATGGATCTTGGGATGAGGGACCATTTACCCATCGTCTATATATTGTACTCATCCCCCCTTATTGAAAAAACAACATAGTGAAGAGAGATCCCTAATCTCTAATGAGGGAGATTAGGGTTTGTGTGTGACCCCATGATTTTTCCCTCATCGTAGGGTTTTCCACGTAAATCTTGGTGTTCGATCTCCTTGCTCTTTGATCCTTGTTCTCAACATGGTATCAGAGCCTAATTGAGTGGTTGTTTTTGTCGTTCTTGGATCTTGGATCTCCTTGGGAGGTGATCTCGTGGAGTCCCCTACTTGCACGCGCTCCCCTGCCTGCCTGCGCGTGCCCCTGTGTGTGCCCCTGGCCTTGCCTGCAAGCATCCCTGCCCGTGCGTTCCCTTGCCTGCGCGAGCCTCTGCCCAGCCCTGGTTGTGCCGCGTTAGCAACAGCTTCAAACGTCTCTCCTGGAACAAGTTCAGGAACACCGTCATCATCATCCTGGGTCGCATCAGCCGCGCTGGGAGCCTGCTGTTGTTTCTGATTGTTCAGCAAGCTTCCTTAAATTTTCCAGATTATCAGGACCTAGTTGGTTCATAATTGCCGGAAGAATTTCCTGAAATTTTTGTTTGAGGCGAACCGCTAACAACCTAGGGATCATATTGACCTGTATCCTTTTCAATGTACTCTGGAGCCTCTTGTTATCTATAGTTGATGTCTTGTGCACGACCTTCTTCTTTCTGCGCATGCTTCCTTTCCCACCAGTGCCCACGACACCAGTCATCTTCATAAGCTTGTCCCGATTCATCTGGGAGGGAATTGGGTGCGACACTTCCCCTCTCTCACCAGACGTATCTGTCCCCGCTTCACTGTGATTCTGCTGCTTGTGGAGCTTCCGCTTCTTGGGATCGTGATTAAGACTAAGCTGTGGAGGAACTTCTTGAAAAGATGTCTGCATGTGTGGCTACCCATTTCACATGTGCTTAGTTTGAATGGATGATATTAGCAAATTGAATTTTTTGACGACGAGATTAATGGTCGACAATCATGGTTCTAAACATTTTTCCGAAATCAACTTCGCTCTTAACACAAGGCGGACTGATAGGAATAATCTAGACATTACTGAGTGGATCATTGATAGTGGAGCCTTTGACTATATGACAGGTGATCCGCGGATGTTTCATGGCTACAAATTATCCTCAGGAAGAGAGAAAGTTGCCGTTGCAGATGGATCTCCGACTACCGTCGCTAGGAAAGGGACCATATATGTTGTCGATCGGTTTCTCCTTCATGATGCTCTTCATGTGCCTGACTTTCCTATAAATCTCTTGTTTGTTAGAAAGATCACAAAAGAATTGAACTGCAAGTTAATTTTTGACAAGAAGCCATGTATTCTAGAAGACTTGGAGACAGGAAAGAGAATTGGAATTGGTCGAGTTGAAAATGGATTATATCGTCTTTCTGCTTGGATTGGTCTAGCTCTTACTTTCGCTATGAAGGCTCGAGTTGAGAAGGATTGTTTGATGACAGTGAAATGATGGCATGAACGTCTTGGTCATATCAGTTTTTCTTCTTTGCGTGAGTTGATGCTCGATATTTTTTCAAGATTATCTGAAGGTGATTTGCAGTGTGATGTATGCTAATTTGCAAAGCAAACTTGCGACACTTATCCCATTTCTACCAGTAAATCTACTCATGCCTTTGAGCTTGTTCATTCTGATGTGTGGGGACTTTCAAATATAAGGAGTGTTGGTGGTCATCTCTACTATATTACCTTTGTTGATGATTTCTCACGAAGTACCTTTGTATACCTCTTGAAAAATAGGAGTGAAGTACCTAAAGCAATCAAAAGTTTCATTAATATGGTTGACACTCAATACGGAGCCAGAATTAAGAAGTTAAGGACGGATAATGCCAGGGAATACTTAGATGGATCTCTATCTACATTTCTTGATGAGAGGGGTATCATTCATGAAACTTCGTGCAGTTATACACCACAACAGAATGGAATAACTGAAAGGAAAAATCGTCACTTGTTGAATGTTACCAGAGCACTGTTACTTCAGCGAAATGCGTCAAGGATGTTTTGGGGAGAGGCCATCTTAACTGCAACCTATGTGATAAACAGGACACCTTCTGGTGTGATAGCAAAGAGAACTCCCTACTCTATTATTCATTCTGATAAATCTCCTTTCAATTTGGATCCTCGGGTCTTTGGATGTGTCTGCTTTCTCCATTACTCTGGACCTGGTGTGTGAAAGTTAGATCCACGAGCTACGAAATACATCTTTCTTGGTTATTCTGGAACACAAAAAGGATACAAATGTTATGATCCAATGGCCCGTCGCCTTCATGTGCGTAAAGACGTCACCTTCTTTGAATATGAACCCTACTTCCGTAAGAATTTTTCTCAGAGGGAGTGTGTCAATATAGATTTTGAGAAAAATGAGAAGGGAATTTACTTCCTTGGTGATATACAGGAGAATATCTATGTAAGGGACGACAATGAGCAAGATAGAAAAGAAGATAACGAGGATAGAGGTCGATTTGGTCAGACTTATAGTAGGCGAAAGGATATGGATAATGTGGTGGAGACTGAAGAAGAAATGATACAAAGCCATGATTTGCCCGTGGTGGAGATTGAAGAAGAAATCAGCCAAAGTCATGATTTTAATCTCTCCTCAAATTTAGGACACGAAAACTCTGTAAGTAGTCCTCTCACCCCTGATATTTCCGTTGACAATCATGAGCCTTTAATGGATGATCGTCCCATTGCTGTGAGAAAAGCTGTTAAAAATGTTCGAGCTTCTACTCGTTATCCTGTAGAAGACTTTGTTGCATACACAAGATGAGTACAAGCTACAGATGCTTTATCACCTCTTTAGATGCTCAACGGATTCCTAAAAATACCAATGATACTCAAAATGATCAGAAATGGGTCAATGTAATAAAAGAAGAAATGGAAGCTTTGGTAAAGAATGATATTTGGGATATTGTTGACGTTCCTAATGGTGCTCATCTCGTTGGGTCTAAATGGGTATATACAATTAAATATGATGTTGATGGGAATGTTGATCGATTCAAGGCTCGTTTTATGGCAAAAGGATATAGTTAGAAATATGGGATTGACTACCTTGAGATCTTTGCTCCTATTGCTAAGATGAATACAGTTAGAGTTGTCTACCTAGCAGCTCATTTTTCATGGAAAATGCACCAACTAGATGTAAAAAATGTTTTTTTTGAATGGTGATCTCAAAGAAGAAGTATATATGAAGATGCCTCTTGGGTTTGAGAATGATGGTAAGTGTTGCAAACTAAAGAGATCGTTGTATGGACTGAAATAATTTCCAAGAGCTTGGTTCGAACGACTACGCGTGGTCCTGATTAGGAGTGGATATACCCAAGTGAATAGAGATCATACTCTGTTTGTAAGAAGGGATGGTGACAAAAGGTGTATTCTTTTAGTGTATGTGGATGGCATGATTCTTACAGGGGATGACGAGGTGGAACTTCTTAAGATAAAGAAAACACTTGCAACTGAATTTGAATTGAAAGACTTGGGGAAGCTAAAGTACTTCTTAGGTATTGAGATGGCTCGATCTCCAAGGGGTATGTGTCTTAGTCAAAGAAAATATGCTCTTGATTTGCTAAAGGAATGTGGTATGTTGGGATGTAGACCTACTACTATCCCTATTGAGGTAAATCATAAACTTGCTAAAGAAGATGGTGGACTTCTTAATGATGTAGAAAAAGGAAGATATCAAAGATTGGTGGGAACGTTGATCTATCTTACCCTCACAAGACCTGATATTACCTACGCGGTAAACTTGGTAAGTCAATTCATGCATGCTAATGCAGTGAATAGAATTCTAAGCTACATAAAAGGATCACCAGGAAAAGGGCTTATGTTCATGAAAAATCCTGAAGTTACAATTGATGGGTACACGGATGCTGACTGGGCTGGTTCTGTGGATGAATTGTGATCCACTTCTGGATATGCGATATATTTGTGTGGAAATTTGGTTATTTGAAGGAGTAAAAAGCAGAATGTGGTTTCAAGATCAAGTGCTGAAGCTGAGTATCGTGCTCTTGCAAATGGTGTCACTGAAATTTTATGATTAAAAATCCTGTTAAATGACTTGGGCATTAAAGTGAATATGCCGATGAAGATGTTTTGTGATAACAAAGCTACAATAAACTTGACCAACAGTCCTGCAATGCATGATAGAACAAAGCATGTGGAGATAGACAAACATTTCGTCCGTGAGAAGATTGATGTTGGATTGTTGTCTTCCTTACTTGAAGTTTACCAATCAGATTGCTGATATTTTCACAAAAGGGCTGCCTACTGTACAATTTGAGATGAATGTAAGCAAGTTAGGCATGGTGAACATGTATGCCCAACTTGAGGGGGAGTATCGAGTGGATTAATGGGTAAATGGGTATTGGGATGAGGGACCATTTACCCATCGTCAATATATTGTACTCATCCCCCTTATTTAAAAAACAACATAGTGAAGAGAGATCCCTAATCTCTAATGAGGGAGATTAGGGTTTGTGTGTGACCCCGTGTTTTTTCCCTCATCGTAGGGTTTTCCACGTAAATCTTGGTGTTTGATCTCCTTGCTCTTTGATCCTTGTTCTCAACACAGAATATAGAAGAAAGAAGAATATACAATGTCTCGTAATTTACAATGTACACTTCTCAAATCAAATGGTACATGTTACGATACAACTAAAATGAGTAACAAGACTAAAGGCTAAATCTTATTAGTTTTTTGCATCACATTCCAATATACTTTGCCAGCAAATCATCCTAAAAGTCTTAATATGTAAACCTGCAACCTGATTTGAGAAATCAAGGGGTACAATGGATTCGCTAAATGGCCTTATAACAGAGAATGACATACACCACATTGAATCAACATATGTATGAAAAGGAAAAGCAAAGCTCGTTGGTATTTTTTCTTGGAAAATCATATATATACTAGCAACATGTTATATGCAACGAAGCGTAAGTTTCTCAATTCAATAGCAAGAATAGATATTCAATCAGATTCACAATATTCTAGTAAGGTATATATTGTGATCCGAAGGTGTGAGTAAAAGGAACAACTATTACAGTAAATGACATCAATCATTATGTTCATCAATATTAACCAAGTTCAAGCTCATGTTTATGAGATATGCAAGTTTATTCTCAACATATGTTTTCAACATGATTCCCATATTTTAAAACAAGAATCAACCTATATTTTAAAATAGTAATCCATACGGTCCCTATACTTGGTCGTCTCATATCATGTAGGGCATTCTAATATATCAATAACGGTGATCCAACTCACTCCTATCCCATGCCAGGGATTCAATCATATGGTTCGTGCAGTGTTGCAATAGTCGGCCGACTATCCCGAATTGTCGGTCCGACTATGCGGTGCAGGGGGGGGGGGGAGGTCCCCGACTGAACAGACCTCTAATCGGTTAATAGTCGGTCGACTATTTGACCGACTATTCAGCCGACTGGAGTTTGACTTTTGATATTTTATTTTCAATTTTTATTATTACCACGGTATCGCCACAAATGTCAAATTCTATATATATGTTATATTGATTGGTACTTTTATCTTCGATTCATGTTAACTAATGACCATATATGTATAAAAATATAAGAATATATGCATTATAAATAATTTTTATAATAAAAATCACAAAATCGAATAATCCCGAATAGTCGTTTGAATACCGACTATTCTTTATTTAGTGTGCCCTCCGACTGAATACCGAATACCGACTTCTGCAACACTGGGTTCGTGTATGATTATTTCATTTATTCCACGAGACTTTTCATATTATTTGTCTTAATAGATTTTCTTGGATCAAGATCATAGAATCAACTTTATTTATTGTTATCACTTTATTGTTTGTTTCTGTACTTGCCTACCTTAGATAGTGGGTGATTTATGACATAACCTCCCAACCAAAGTGTTGAGATAATTGTATCTCACAGTATCACTTTTATGTTTTATGTTTTCTTTGTGTATCATTTATGTAATTAACCCATTGCTTTTCTCCTATATAAGAGAGCCATGGGATCTCTTCTATGATATGAATAATTTTCATCCCAACATGGTATCAGAGCAACGGTCCTAGACCGGGGTTCTCTACCACCCAAAACCCTAACCCTACACCTGCCCCCCCTGCCCGGCTCCGTCGCAAGCTACAGGGGATCCAACACCCAGTGGAGCCCCTCCCGCGGAGCCCCATCGCCCCAGCGGAGCCCCATCACCCTCTCACGCCCAGGGGGTCCCGCCGCCGCACGCTCCAGGGACTCCAGCATCGTCGTCGGAGGCTTCCTAGCCCTCCTGTGCGGCCGTCGGACCCCTCCTGTACGTCGTCCTACCGCTATAGGCCCTGCCCTGTCCCCGCTCCATCGTAGACACCTCCCGTTGTCGCCAGGGGGTTGCTGCAAGGCATTTTAGTGCCTCTCTGAGGTCTTGTTTGCTTCGCGAACAATGATATAGTCTGATTTGTACCTTGTTGTGCGGCCCTATATCTCGAACGAAGAACTAGGGATGGTTGTATAAGTCTACAGATACAACTCATCCCTCCTATGATGTTGTAGACAAGTCTATTCTTGATTTGTTCCCCAGTTGTTCCGCGTCTTGGCTTATTGAAAAATGTCAGAGATTAAGAGTGACGTGTTCTCCTCTTCCAGTGCCTTCAAGGGCCCGATACTTATTGTGATGATGGACGGATCCAACTACGAGTTATGGTCCATGCAGTTTCGTACCCTAATGCAGTGCCACAACAAGGAGCATATTCTGACTGACTCGGAGCTGGTGGACAAGACTGGGGCCAATGCATCATGGAAGCAAGATGATGCCTATGCTCGTATTTGGCTCTCTAGGACACTTACTGCAGAGATCGCTAATGATGTTGTCAATCAACCAACTGCAAAGGCTATGTGGGATATACTGGCAGCTACATACAGACATGCAAAGAATGAAAGTAAGATTCTTCAACTGCAGTTCGACATTTTCTCGACCAAGCAGAATGGTTGACCTCTCCACACACATTTCTCATCTGAGAGGCATATTTGAACGACTCCACAGTTTCATGTCTATTACTACCAGCATTGAACAACAACATGCGTATCGAAATGCTACCATGACTGGAGTTTTCTTGTCATCCCTTGACTCAGAGTACGATGCCGTTCGTACTCAACTCCTGACTGACGAGATCATTCCACCGATGGAGGAGGTCTACAAGCGACTGAGCAGGATTACTACCACGCCTACCACTACGCCACAGACGATTTCCTCGGCTATGGCAGCCTTTCGTGGTTGCGGAAGTTCTTCCCAGTTTCGTGGTCGTGGACCTCGTGGTCGGGGTGGCAGGCATCAACATGGCCCATGTTCCTATTGCCATTGTCATGGTCACTCGGAGGAGCCATGCTTTCAGAAGCATGGATATCCGACGTCTGCACGTGTTGCTGAGCAGACTGACTCTTCATCTGCACCTACTACAGATGTACGTTTTGATGATATTGTCTCGAGACTTCGAGAGATGGTGATTACCCCTATGCCTGCGACTGCAGGTCCATCAGATGCAGCGGCCACTGTAAGAGCATTGTCCAGTTCATCAGGTATTCCCTATGTACTTACCAGTAGCAGTAGTTCCGATGTGACAGATTGGATTATGGACTCTGGAGCATCTCATCATATGTGTGGAGATCGGACAGTTTACCTCTTATAGGCCTATTCCTCATGGGCGATCCGTTGTCATTGCCAATGGAGTTCGGCTACCCATTATTGGTCAGGGGGAGATTGTTTTAGCCCCATCTATGCGTCTTCAGAACGTCTTACACGCTCCTGATTTTCAAATGAATCTTTTGTCTATTAGTCAAATTACAAAAAATTTACATTGTCGTGCCATCTTTGATCCCTCTTCTCTTGTGTTTCAGGACATACTAACTGGCAGGATGATTGGTCATGCCTGTGAGCAGACAGGATTGTATAAGCTTGACATTCCATCATGTGTTGGGGTAGCTTCTATTCCTTCCGGACCTGTATCTCCTTTTATGTGGCATCTTCACTTTGGCCACCTTCCTCTTCAGAAGATGGTTCATGTTCTCCCACATATATCTACTCGTATTGCTTTGGACTGTGAAGCATGTCAACTTGGGAAACACCATCGCTCTTCGTTTCCGAGTCGTCCGAGTTGTCATAGTAGTCAGTCTTTCGAGTTGTTTCATTTCGACATTTGGGGTCCGAGTCGTGCTCCTGATCATCAGGGGCATCGTTTTTACATGGTTGTTGTGGATGATTATTCTAGACTATCTTAGGTATTCTTGTTAAAATATAAGTCTGGAGCAGGTGCTATCATTAAGATTTTTCTTATTGAAGTTAATAATATCTTCTCTGCTGATGTCAAATTCATTCGTACTGATAATGCTTTGGAATTTTCTACATTACACTTAGCGGAATTTCTTAGGTCTCTTGGTATAGTTCATCAGACTTCCTGCAATTATACATCACAACAAATGGTGTTGCAGAACGTAAACATCGTCACCTTCTTGACGTCACGAGGACTTTGTTGATTCACAGTCGTACACCTCATTCTTTCTGGGGGATGCGGTTCTCACCGCC
This sequence comes from Ottelia alismoides, assembly GCA_037367405.1. Lineage (NCBI taxonomy): Eukaryota > Viridiplantae > Streptophyta > Magnoliopsida > Alismatales > Hydrocharitaceae > Ottelia > Ottelia alismoides. The sequence continues at coordinate 967,728 of JAZKJV010008224.1, forward strand.
TGTTACTTGGTGAATCACATGCCATCCACTATTCTTGGAGAGAAGATTCCCTTCTTGATTGTGTTTCCCGAGAAGGAACTATTCTCTCTTACTCCCAGAGTCTTTGGATCGGTGGCATTTATCCACAACTTCACTCCTGACCGTGACAAGCTCTCACCTAAAGTTGTCAAGTGTGTCTTTGTTGGTTATTCTCGTACCCAAAAAGGGTATAGATGTTTTGATCCTGTTGGGAGAAAATACTATGTGAGCGTTGATGTTACATTTTTTGAGTCTATTATGTATTTTTCTCCTACATGTGACAGGTTGTCTAATGCTGGTTCTAGAGAGGATGTTGTGGTTCCTACACCTCCATCTTCTCCATCTCATGCCCCTTGTGACGCTTCTCGGTCTTCACCACCTCCACTACCACCTCCACCTCCTACCACTGAATCCACGTTTTTACCCCATGTTTATACTCGCAGGTCTTCTACTCGCCCCTCTGCTCATGCGCCGTCCACATCATCCACCATGCCTCAGGTATGTCATGAACATATTATTTCTACTGATGGCACTGGAGATTTGAATAATATACAAGAAGAGTTGATTTCAGAGGACAATGAAGCTGATGACCTTGAGATACCTATTGCCCTAAGGAAGCCTCGTCGCTAATGTGCCACGTACCCTCTTGTTGCACATGTTTCCTTAGATCATCTTTCGGCGGATTACAAGAAGTTTGTGGTGGGACTATCCGCTGTTACTATCTCACGGACGTATCAGGAGGCGCTTCAGGACAGTAGGTGGCGACTTGCAATGGAAGAGGAGATGGCGGCTCTACGATCATGTGTCACCTGGAGCATTGTCTCTGCTCCATCAGGTGCCTCCGTTGTGAGCTGCAAATGGATATTCACAGTTAAGCAGAGGGCTGATGGCAGTGTGGACCGCTTTAAAGCAAGGCTTGTGGCTCGAGGGTTCACCTAAACCTATGGGGTGGACTATTAGGACACATTCTCTCCAATAGCAAGACACTCGACACTACGCATTCTTCTATCTGTTGCCGTTTTACGGGACTGGCCTCTTTACCAGCTTGATGTGAAGAATGCATTTCTCTATGGGGATCTATAGGAGGAAGTATATATGCAACAACCACCAGGATTTGCTACTGAGGGGAGTCTCAGAAGGTGTGCAGGCTTCATAAAGCGATTTATGGCCTGAAGTTGATAGGGCAGTAAGGGTTCGCACGGTCTACTGCAGACCACTCACTGTTTGTTCAGAGGACACAGAGAGGTACTGTGGCTATTCTTGTTTATGTGGATGATATTGTCATTACAGGAGATGATGAGCAGGGCATTCTTACTGCCAAGGAGTTCCTAGGTCAACAGTTTGTGACTAAGGACATTGGCAATCTTCGCTACTTGGGTTGGAGTTCGCCAGGAACCATGTGGCCTTGTAATGACTCATAGGAAGTTTGTCATGGACCTTCTCTCTGAGACAGGTATGACAGGGTACAAACCTGCTACTACCCCTATGGATGCAAGCATGAGATTATATGATGAGGACACTGAAGAAGTTGACATGTGAAGATACAGAAAGCTTGTTGGGAAGCTCTTATACGCCACCATCACCAGGCCGGTTATTGCTTTTGCAGTAAGCAAAGTCAATCAGTTCATGGAGCAGCCCAGGAAGGTGCATATGGATGCCGTCCATATGATCTTGAGGTATTTGAAGACTTCACCTGGTTCAGGCCTTATATTCAGTAGGGATACATCCCTTGAGATGACATCATGTGCAGATGCAGATTATGCTGGTTGTCCCAGGGACAGAAAGTCCACTTCCGGTTTTGCTATTTTTGTACGCAGCTCACTAGTTTCATGGAAAAGCAAGAAACAGACAGTGGTGGCCAGATCTAGTGCAGAATCTGAATACAGGGCCATGGCACAAGGGTGTGCAGAGATGATGTGGGTTAGATCGGTATTGACCGACCTTACTATTGAGGTTTTTCTTCGTATGAAGTTTTTATGTGACAATCAAGCAGCTTTATTTATTGCCAATACCCCTGCTTTTCATGAGCGGACAAAGCATATCGAGGTGGATTGCCATTACACCAGAGACATGATCCAGAAAGGTCTTATATCCACCTCTCATGTTTCCACAGGAGATCAAACGGCAGACATCTTCACCAAGGTCCTGGCTAGAGGTCCATTTCAGAGGTGTTGTTCCAAGCTAAGCATGATTGATATTTATCCTCCAGCTTGAGAGGGAGTGTTGAGATAATTGTATCTCACGGTATCATTTTTATATTTTATGTTTTCTTTATGTATCACTTATGTAATTAACCCATGGCTTTTCTCCTATATAAGAGAGTTATGGGATCTCTTCTTTGATATGAATAATTTTTATCCCAACACAAAGAAGGCTACATCCTAAGGTAATGATCCAAAAACAAACGTGGATAGTCGCTCGGGTTGTGAAAATGACAAAACAACACACTCTCGATGATATTCGAACAAGTCCACGACAAAGAAGGGTCCTGCTCAACGCCTGTCAAGGTTTGCAAGCGGAGCAAAAGCTTTAACTCTCAAGCATGTGTCCTAGGGCACACCACCTAGAGAAGAAATCAAGATACTATTTGTAATCTGGTTCCGTACTGCATAATCAAGGACATACCAACTACTACAGAGGAATCACAAAAAAATGGAGGGCAACCACTCACCAAAGAGCAATGGAAGCTTACCACAAAATTCCAGTCGAACCAGAGAGGTGCATGCCCCACCTTGTATGTTAGCTGGTATAAATAACAATCCCAATGTGCTGCAAGGCTCAGGTTACTGAACTTTAATGCCCATGCAATTCTTATCTTATTATGCTCCATTCAATCTGGTTAATTTGAAGTACGAACCTAAGATTATTATAAACTTGGCTAATGTAGTGAAATAATCTAACATGCCATGGTTTACATATATAAATTGTAATTTTTATGATTATAATACTGAATTATTTGCTTAAATATATATTTTTTACTGCTTAAGATGGTGGGGGGCTTGAACCTTGATCCTTAAAGTGAGACCACCAGCCCATTGCTTAAATATTTACTGTCCTTGCTTTATTCAAATTATTTTTAGTAGTTAAGAGGAGAGGATCGGGTAGTGGGATTGGAACCCTGGTCACTTGAGTGGGAGCCCATTACTTCAACCAGTAGACTATTCCACAGGGTTCAAACAATTTAAAACCAAGAATTGGAAACGTACAATTCACCCCTTTAGTTCCTGTAATTGGAATTGTTTACTTATTATCTTTGTATCCATTGTACATTGGCTTTTTTCCCCTATGGGGTTTTAGTTATGTACTACTATGGGTTTGCTTGAAGGTTTAACCGTCCAATTCTGCACGGGCTATGCACATATGGATTTGCTGTCAGGGCTATTATCAAATGCTTCTGCAATGGAGAACCATCAGCAGTGAAGAGCATTTTCGGCCGTTTTCTTCTTCATGTATATCCAGGGGAGACTCTCATAACGGAGATGTGGCAAGAAGGTTCAAGGTAATAACCTTTAAACATCCCCCTTCCTTGCATTTGTTAATAGAAATCTCAATTCTCAAATCTGATTTTGAAAATACTCAGAATGTGATCACACTCTTTTAGTTTTCCACAATGGTTTCCCCTTGAAAGAGCTAACTTGATGGGGAGTTGCTCCGAAGGAGCTAAAGAATCTATTTCTCCCCTACAGATGTGAAGCTAACAAGGTTGATGAATGGACTTAGTAGATGAGAGAAAACCCCTCACCTTTCGGAAACGGTGACTCACCAGACAGAACACAATTTAACAGAACCTTTCTCGAAGACAATTTATGGTGCATTGAGACAAGGGACCCCCCGTCTGAATGATGTGAATCAGCTTCTACCCGGGTTTCTGGCTTCTTGCAACATGACTGATACCTAGTACAGTAGTATCAGCTGCATGGAATCCTGATCTTTCAGTCTTCAGTGATCTATGAAGAGAGCGCTCCTCTCATTCAGTGCTCCTATATCTTTAATTCCCCGTTCAGCCAATTAGTTCACCTCTTGTCCAGTACCCAGAAATAATGTTGGAGAGAAAATCTACCCATTAGTGACATACTATACTCGTTAGTCTGATTTCTAATCAAGCTACATGACGACATAATTTACTATTTCAATATTTTTCCATTAAAGATTGCATGCATGCTCATAGATTTCAATTATCGTTGATCCAAATATTAATGAATAAAAATACTGCAATATAAAACAAGAATAAAATGCTTGGTTGGAGGTGTCATATGAACTTATACTCGAATGGCAAGTTCTTTATTTCTAGCACTGCAATGCATCTAGGGTGGACTCATCCATGGAAATTATGAAGATAAGCAGTCTATTTTCATCTGAGCTAAGCATCTGATCATAAGTGGTTTTCACAGGATCATTTACCAAACAAAGGTAAAAGAGAGGGACCGAGCCGTGCTGTCTGGTTACGTGATTCTCAAGAACATCTCCTCGTCATTGTGATCGATTCGTGTCGTGGAGCACTATTGCCAGTCGCAATCGTAGGAGCCTCAAAAGGTATTCCTGATACAATCCATTTGTCTATTGTTTTCTTTCCAAGCTGTATTTGCATACATACATGCTGTGGTTGAAATAAGGTAGGACGTGAAATGTGGAGTCTAGGCATCCTAAATTAATCCATGCATTGTAAAACATATACCTAGTGTATTAAATCATTAGAATGTTACAAAATGAAGGTATGGTATGTATAAGCTGTGTATTCCGGTGACTCAGGCAGTTGTTTAGGACCAAGTCCAGATAAATGCACACTGAAACATTCGTGTGAGGTAACGGTTCTCAACCCTTTGTATGGTTTCTCTTGGTTTTCAGATGGTGCTGTATGTATCCAGCTTTTCACCTTCGGAACTACATGTCCCTCCTTGCTAGTTTGATTGTCATTTTCTCATTACTTTGACCCTCTCATTTTCCATTTTTATAGGCATTACGATAGTTGGATTTCAAAGAAATGGGCTTCATTTTTTAAGCTTTTTATTACCCGTAGGAGTCCCGCTGCCGTTAGCACCTTTTTTAGTATTCCTTGAGCTAATCCCTCATTGTTTCCGTGCATTAAGCTTAGGAATACGTTTATTTGCTATACCGATGGAAATGGATAAGAATATATCTCAATATCCAGTTGCCATATTCGAGAAAATTCCGAACATGGGATATTCGTATTTTAGGTTTAGTCGAATATAAATTCATTATTGATATGAGTTGTAAAAGTTTTCCGAATATGGATATAGATACAGTAACAACAAAAAGATCTGGATGAATCTGGTACATCTGGCTGCTAGCTTTGTTATTGAATGAGTTATTTCTTCTCTATTATTATTCATTGAAATACATTCATGTATGTATTGGGATTATTACGTAATAATAGTAGGAAATTAGGCCAATATGATTGACATTTTATCATTAGGTAGATCATGGACTCGTGGCTCGACCTGAATCGGTTGAATCCACGTAAAAGCATTTTTTATCTTACGGTAGGGATGCCAGCAAGTCGGATCTGGAATGGATGTTGATTTATTAAACCAGTACATGTTTATAAAATCACTATCCGAACCTGTTCTTATTAAATGGATAATTCCTAAAAGATAACCCACGTATCCAACAAAGAATCATTCTTAAACCATCCAAATGTACATAATATTTCATACGTGGCTTTTATGCGGGACGCAATGATGTGCAAAATCTGGGGAAGATCAAAGATTTATATAAAAATATATAGTATGTCTTTTGGTTTGTAACTCTTGTTGGTAGGAGATACAAGAAGGTTACGGAATCTACTATGTGTAGATTGTGAGCTATTAAATACCGGTTGGGAGTTGACATATTCATGACCTGGTAGAGTTCAGATGTTCGAATTGGATATTCGTATTTATGTTTGTATTTGGGTTTATAGCAGTAACGATTTAAATACCCACAGATAAATTCCAAACCCAATCCTATGCTAACACTGACAGTAAGTTTGAAACGTATACTCGTTCAAAACTAAATGGGACGAGTTTCGAATCCGTAAATGAAGCAGGTTTGGATCTGGATCGAGTATCCAACTCGCAGGTCTTGAGCCTCTTGAGCCGAGACCTGTAATTTGACTAAACAAATTCTGGGTTTAGGTATTAACTTTAGATTATACATTACTTAAAATCTTTGAATCCTTGAAAATTTTGTCTGAAATAAATTCATTTGAAAACTTGCGTACATGTTGTCGTAAGCAAAATATTTTAAGGATTGTTACATCAATAGTCTTGTATACTTTCAATATTACGTACAAAATCCGTACAAAATCCTCCGTAATCACGAATTACACCCAACATCCTTAATAATGCTTTCCTCTCAGGGATTTTTTACATCCATAACCATACATGCTTTTGCGTGAGGAGAGTTATGGGTGTATGATTAGCTGAAGAGTTAAGCACTATTTAGGGTTCTGGGTGTAATTCGTGATTATGGAGGGTTGTGTGCGTAATATTGAAAGTATGGATGATTATGAGGATAAAATTCCCAATATTTTAACATTTTGAGAATTATATTAAGAAAGATGCGAATTCCAAATTCAGAAAATAGAGAAGGTATCATTGGAATGGAACTAGAGCCAAGTTGTTTAATTTATTGTTGCAAGTTACTTATCACACGGATTAAATCAGGGGTTAAGAAATTCTGTCTTAGGGCTAGGCAGGTATTATGTTGAAACCATGAAAAAGTTTTGGACTAAGAGTATCGATCCAATCGGATACAAATTCCATGTTTTATGTCGATTTTATCAATATCCATATTCATTCATACCAGATTTAGATATGGATATCACTATGATACATGCAAATATTAGCATATACATCTGTATATCTATTTTAATATACAAATATAATTCTGGATTTATTTACGATTGTGTATATAAGAATATTTTATGTGGTGTAAACATTTAATACATTTACAAATCTTCAAATTATATATATATATGTGTGTGTGTGTCTGATTTATTTTTAGAGTATTCATTTATCAACCGCAACCAACCTATCATATTTGTCCACCGAATTAGTATATAGTTTAAAAAATATGATAACATAATTTTCTGTCTAGTATATATTTGTATTTTAAAATAAATATATGATAATACTTGTATTCCTACTTTGATGCATCTTTTTGCACCTCTAGCTGGGAAACAAAGATTATGAATTTAAATATGCAATTAATGACGTATTCATATCGAAATACTGTGAACATAGTGATGATCTTTTCGGCAGTCCTTTTCTACTCATCTTAAATCGATGTCACCAAGTGTTTCTCGTGATAAACAATTAATTACCTATTAAAATTTGCATTCCAAGGTTTATAACTTTTGAAAAACCTCTATTCAGTATTAAAATAGTCATTAAATTCTGGATATATAGAGTAATTACATTTCACAAGATAAAAAATATGGATGTAAGGATTCGGATACGGACAATGACAGAGGGCGTTACTATCTCTTTATTCATTCCGAAATATGCATTACGTGAAAACTGGCCTTTCCTAATGAATGATTTAATATATGTTGATATATATTTTTTATGTTAAATTTATAACAAGGCATATTATTTGATGTAAAGTTACTTTTTTCGATTTACAACGATTAACGTTTGTGGTTCAAGTTTAATAAGTCATTGTCATAGGCTATTTTGTTTTACTGATACGAACGGATGCAATGCATATACAAATAATGGCATATATGAAATAGGGACGCAAACGGATGCGGTTATATTCGTATTCGTTCGTATCCGTATTCGTTTTAAAGAGGTTATGGATCTTGTTTTCCTAAGACTGGCGAATACGAATACGGATACGAATAGTGGAAACGAATTTTTTGCGAATACGAATACGAATACGAATCTTAACTTAACGAATACGAATACGAATACGAATACGAAATTTAAAACGAATACGAATACGAATACGAATATTCGTTCATAAATAAATTATTTTATTTAATTTTTTTAAAACATATTCTAGGGTAGGGTTACTCGGCTCCCAACAAGCCCCACCCCACACCCACCCGATAGCCCCACCCCGACGTTTCTTCCTCAGCCGCAAGCACCACCGACCTCCTCCCTTTGCTCCTGCCGCCCCCCTCCAGACCTCCACCAGCCGCTCGCCGGCGTCGCCGCCCCCCTGCGGCACCCCTCCTTCCTCCTCGGGCCCGCGCCGCCCCCCTGCGGCCCCCTCCTTCCTCCTCCACCAGGACCACCAGGTCCACCACCTTCCCCCGCCGCCCCCTGCCGTCGCCCTCCTTCCCCTCCGCCCCTTGCGCCCGCGCGACCCCCTGCGGCCCCCCACTAGCCCCTGCGACCCCCCTCCATCCCCTCCGACCAGCCATCCCCTGCGGCCCCCTTCTTCCCCTCCGCCCAGCCAGCCCGACGGCCCCCTGCGGCCCCCCTCCTTCCCCTCCGCCCCCTGCGGCCCCCCTCCACCCCCTCCGCCCCGAGCAGCCCCTGCGGCCCCCCTCCATCCCCTACGGCCAGACCAGCCCTTGCGGCCCGCCCGACGTCGTCCTTGCGACCCGCAGCCTCCCTCCTTCGAGGACGCCCAGCCCAACGCCTCCCTCCTTCGGTAAATTTCATATTCTTGATATGTGTTTTATGTATGGATTATGTTGTTAGATGGAATATGCTTGTTTTATGAATGTTTTTGTTAGATGGAATATGTTTGTTAGATGGAATATTCTTGATAGAGTATGAATGTTTTTGTTAGATGGAATATGCTTGTTTTATGAATGTTTTTGTTAGATGGAATATGTTTGTTTTAGATGGAATATTCTTGATAGAGTATGAATGTTTTTGTTAGATGGAATATGCTTGTTAGATGGATTATGTTGTTAGATGGAATATGCTTGTTTTAGATGGAATGTTCTTGATTGAGTATGGAATGTTTTTGTTTATGAATGTGTTTTATGTATGGAATATGCTTGTTTGATTTTTTAACTTCAATGTTTGTAGAAAAAAAATGAATACCGACCCATCCATGGAGAATGAGAGTACTAATGTTTGTAGAAAAAAAATGAATACCGACCCATTCACGTCACAATATGGAAGTAATGCGGAAGTCATTGCCAAATAATCAGGTACGCTTTTATATATAATTTTTTATTGCAATATTCGTTTGATATTCGTATTCGTTCGTAAAAGATCCGTATTCGTATTCGTATTCGTATTTTGAGGATATGGATCTTGATTTTTTACATTCGTATAACATTCGTATTCGTATTCGTATTCGTAATATAAAATGAATATGGATATGTTATGATCCGAATTCGCATTCGTATTCGTTCGTTTGCATCCCTAATATGAAAGGGTAAAATGAGGTTGCCCCTTGGAAGAGTCAACTTGGCTTTCCCTAATTCATTTTTCCTATTTTTATTTTTTTGAAAAATACTTCTATGAATTTTTATCATTATATCTCTATATTATGTCATTCAAATCTCGTGCGAAACAGAGACTCTTACGGTCTCCATCCAAACAGGATCGATTTCAAAGAATTTTTCAAAATAGGGTTGCTCCCGTCTCATTTTTCAAAGAATTTTTTGAAAAATACCGTCATGTATTTTCATCGCTATATCTGTCTAATACGTAATTCTAATTTCGCTAGAAACGGATATTCATATGCCTTCCATCTAAAACATGTAATTTAAACGATCTTAGAACTGTTGTAATCAACGTATTCTGGATGGAGGGATATGAATCTTTGTTTCTGACGAAATTGGAATGACGTATTATATGGATATAATGATGAAAGTATATATCGGTATTTTCCAACAAAAAATTTGCTGAAAAATAGGCGGGAGCAGTCCGTTGGCTGCCAGCATCCCTATTTTTTTCATGTGTGTGTGCGACCTAATCTATATGTGTGTGTCTGAGGTAAATTACTTATTATGTTACAAATACACTAAGTGTATTTACTTCGTAAGACTTAAGTCAAATAAAGATGAAATGGTATAAAACTTTGGTGTAAGTAAATTTAGAAATCTTTGTGTGTAGATATATACAAGCACAGAGACAATGTGTGCCCAAACATGTGCGTGTACATGTGTGCTTGCGTGCGTGTGTGTCTATATATAGAGAGAGAGAGGAAAAAATGGGGCTACCCTCTGGACCCGCCCCATTTTTCGTCAATTTTTTTTGAAAAATATCACTATTTATATTCATCCCTATATCCCTCTTATATGTCATTCGAATTCGTCAGAAACAGAGACTCCTACGGCCTCCATCGAGATAGTGTCGATTTAAAAAATCCTGTTACCGTTAAAAAATGACTGTCTGGATGGAGGTCATATGAGTCTCTGTTTCTGACGAAATTCGAATGACATATAGGAGGGATATAGAGATGAATATACATGGTGTTATTTTTCAAAAAAAATTGCGAAAATAAGGTGGGGACAACCATGTTGACTGCCCCTAGGGGGCAACCACACATAACCCATATATATATATATATATATATATATATATATATAGGAAATTTATCCAATGCGCACAGGGCCCATTTGAGTTTCGGTGCGCACCATTTGTTGGCCATACACGTGTATTACCAATTTAGTGGTTACCTATTTCGAAGGATGTTGTTTTTGGAAGGAGATTAATATGCAAAGCGATGTAACAATAAGTGATATTCCAATTATATCGCGTCCTAAAAAATAGGAAGATCGTTTTGGAAAGAAAACATTCGAATCGATTATTTCTTGCTGAAAATCGAGATCCAAATGCTCATGTCAGTAATATATATATAATAGTCAAGTAAATGGTTGTTGCGAGATCAGTAATATCCAAAACAACGGTTAGTAATATACATTCATTGTATTACATGGTGCAGAATTCAGTAATATATATACAATGGATAAGTAAGTGCTTGTTGTGATGTCAGTAAAACCATAACCAATGGTCAGTAATTTCTATATGTATTACTACTTTGAATAGAAGTCAGTAATTTCGACACAATACTCACGTAAATGGTTGTTGTGAGATCAGTAATATCCAAACAACAGTCAGTAATTTACATAACCAATGGTCAGTAATAGCTACTATGAGATCAGTAATAACAAAGTTATGGTCAGTAAGTCATGGGCATTGCTCAAGTAAGTCATTGGCATATCCAATGGTCAGTAATAGCTACTATGAAATCAGTAATAACAAAGTTATGGTCAGTAAGTCATGGGCATTGCTCAAGTAAGTGCTTGTTGTGATGTCAGTAAAACCATAACCAATTGTCAGTAATAGCTACTATGAGATCGGTAATATCAAAAAAATGATCAGTAATTTACATTTATTACTATCATAGTGTTTGGATCCTTAATCATCCGCGTGGAATCATTTATTTGAATTGTTTCTTTCCAAAACCGTCTTCCAATTTTTAAGGACGTTGTATAATAGGAAATATAGGATTTTTTTAAACTCGTCGTAGCCTATAATTAGAAATATAGTTATGGTTAATACACGTGTAAGGCCTAAAATGAGTGCTCATTGAAACGCTAATGAGCCCTGTGCGCAGTGGATAAGCCCTATATATATATATATATATATGGGGTTGGGGAGTATGCACCCTGGTGCATGTAATTTTACATGCACCGGAGTTTATATCTTCCCCGTTTTTTTTTATTTTTTAGAAAATATCACCATGTATATTCATCTCTATATCTCTCCTATATGCCATTCGAATTTCGTCAGAAACAGAGACTCCTATGCCTTTCATCAAGAACATGTAATTTTAACGGTCTCAGAATTGTTGTAATTGACATGTGTAGATGGAGGGCATATGAGTTTCTGTTTCTGACGAAATTCGAATGGCATAATGGAGGGATATATAGATGAATATATATGGTATTATTTTCCAAAAAAGTAAAAAAAACTAGGAAGATATAAGCCCCGGTGCATGTCAAATTACATGCACCTGGGTGCATGCTCCCCAACCCCTATATATATATATATAAAGAGAGAGAGAGAGAGAGAGAGAGAGAGAGAGAGACGAGAGGCCGATCCTGTGAGAGCTAAAATCTATGGGCCCGTTCGGTTCGGGAATAAGCAGGAATAAGGATTGGGAATAAGGAGAATAAGGGTCTATTCTTTGTTCGGCTGGAGAAGAGGAATAAGGAGAATAAGGTGAAATAAAAGTGAATGTGGGATAAAGATAGGAATAAGAGTGAAATAAGATGGAATGAGGAGGAATAATCGTACCATGGGAAATCGTGTCGGATGGAGAATAGGCCCCTTATTCCAGGGCCTATTCTCCAAACGAACATGCCCTATGAGAACATGAGAGTAGTGAATCTAGACCAATATATTCTGCTTTTCTCTCTCCTCTCGCAATCAATGAGAAGATAGATGACAGAATTTAGTGGTTTAGAATTATTGCTCTCATTCTCTTAAAGATTTTAGCTCTTACAAGATCAATCATCTCTAGCTCTCTATATACACACACAAATGTCAAAAATTATAAATAAAACAGATCCGGCAACAGATCAGATCATCACTAGTCGAAAATCACTAATGGATACTATAATGGAATTTTGATATAAGAGATCCGATTATCACTAATGGATCGGATCATCACTAATGAGAATTTTGATAAATATGAATAAAGCAATGGTTTTGATTATATATGGCAAACTTCACGTAAAAATTCCTTGGACGAATTGGATATACCCCAACTCCAGATGTTCTTTGCCCTTTGAATACTTGAAATCGTTAGCATGCACATTATTCTCAATCAAAGTCTACGGTGTCATTTGCTTCGGCATTTTGCTTTCTCTCATGCAGAGATTCTCCAATGTTGAAGTAAACATCTATACATCTATAACAACTTCTCTCTCTCCTCTCCATCCACGTGTTCTTTCCTTTCTCTTTTCACTTTCTCTCTCTCCCCACTTACTTTCTCTCCTCATATTCTCTCCCCCCTCACTCCCGTCTCTTTCTATTTCTCTTTTTTTGTATTCTCTCTCCCCTCTCTCTCTCCATATTCCCTCACTCCCTCTCTTTCTCTCTCCATCAATTCACATTTTATATTTAAAATATTTTTCTTCTTAAATTTAAAAATATATTAATATGAATTAAATAAAAGCCAAAGTATATGTTATTCATATCTTTTATAAAAGTTTGAAATATATATTAAAAAATCCTTTTAAAAGTACTATATTCCTTTTAAATCTACTATTTAGAAAAAATAAATATTTTTTTAGAACTACTATTGATATCATTCATATGTAATAATTTTTAAGTAGTAGATTTTTTATAAAAAATGAATCCTTCATAATAAACTAATTTTGAATATTATATTGTATGAATATTATTCTTTATAACATCTTATTAACTCGTGATTGGTATATTATAATAAGTTTCAAATCATCTATAATAGATAATTAACTTATTTTTATAACATTCAATATTTAATATTAAATATTTAAAAGTTTAATAAATAGTTTGGGTTTATGGATTGTTTCATAAATACATGGGTTAAAATAGATTTGTTCCAACCAATTATTTTAAGTCTTTCATTATTTCTTCTTTTATGTTATATAAGTTTCTTATTTCCTTAAAATTTATCTGATATTTTAAGATCTATTTACTTCAAGTCCTCATTTTGTTTAACTTATTATTTTGTTTTGCTATTTTTAGAAATAACAAACCAAAATAATTTTTAAAATAAAAATTGCTAAAATTATTAAAAATATATTAAGGCATAAAAATAATTTTCTTTCATAATTTTTGAGTATTTTGATAGGTATAAAAATTTGTTAGATGTTACATTCATATAATTTTGAATATCAAAACTTTTTTCAAAATTAGAAATTAATAAACAAATAAAATATAAAAATAAAATAAAAACAAAAAATATTTGATATAAAATGGATAAAAATATATAATTTATATGTATGGTTAAACTAAAATAACATAAAAAATAAAACACATAAAATGAAATAAAAATTCATAAAAAAACTTTTTGAAAGAAATAAAAACTCATAGATTTTAAATAAATAAATTTAAATAGTGGGATGTATAGAATATGTTATATGAATGTGTGTATAACACATGATCGTAATATATATATTATAAATCTTAATATAAAAGGAAAAATGAAAATTAAAATTTTACTAATATATATGATGTATGTAAGAGAAATTATAAAAAATACAACAAAGTTTGTTTTTTTTAAATCATAAGATATTATAAATATAATAAATACCAACTATGGTGTGACCAATAGTAATAAGAAACAAATACACTTTTTTCTACCAAAACTCTCCCTCCTCTCCTTCTTAGTTTGAACTTTTATTCTTTTATTTGCTCTTATTTTGATTAGATGTCTACTATTTATTGTATATAACATTATCTTTTAAGTCAAGAAAATAAAACATGCTATTTGGAAAGCATACCTTCTATATCATTACAATTTCTTTGCAATATGTTCATACTTCACATATTATGATCCCAATATGTTCTTATATATTATCTTGAAAAAATACCCACGCCGCAAAGTGCGGGTATGCGTCCTAGTACAATACTTTAAAGCTGAGCTCCTCTCAGCTTATTGACACGTGGTTCTCCCTAGAGACAATTCCCTCCTCCGACTCCAGCTTTCCTTTCTCCCTCCAACTCCTTCCCCTTCTTCCTACATGTTGACCCCTTCCCCTTGGGGTCTTTCCCTCCTTCAGCACCCCTTCATCTGTCTTTTTTCTCACGTACTCTCTCTCCCTGAGTTGTCTCTCCTATCTTTATTCATGATCTCTCTCTTTTTGCAATCTTTTTAGATGATGGGCATTCTCCAACGATGCCACGTCCGATGTTCCCAGTGCCACGTGCTGACAAAGAAAGGAAGGAGTAAAGTGCAGACCTTCATCAAAGAAACCGATAATGCATCTCTTCCCCCTCTTTATATTGAGAGTTGTCTTCTTCTCTTCGCCTCCGATTCCAATATTCCTTGCCCCTTCTCGTCTCCATTTCTCTTGGAATTTGATCGCTCGTCGTCGACGTCACTACCATGTCAGGTGGTAGTTCCTCTCCAACTGCAACTTCCCCCCAAAATCAATGTGCTTGTGTGGCAGCCGCTGCTCTGCCCGCTGACGCATCACCATCAGCAGCAACGACCAGAGGAGGTCATTGTAGATAGCTTTAAGGACGTCGCTCTTCGGCACTAAGGGATCCATCAAGAAGCTGCTCACTCTGATCGAGGATGCGTTAAGGTTCGTCCTCTTTTTGGGGGGTTCTCGGAGATTGGTTAAGGCTTAGGTTACATTTGGATTTTTCCCATGTAGTGTTGATGCTCTCTACTTTTGATAATGTAAGTGTTCAGGCTTACATCGTGGATATTCTTCACTGCTCAAATAGAGTAGATACTCGATCCAAATGCACCTTTGAGTTCTTGGCATCTTCCCTTCAAGGGAGGGAAGCAGATCGTCTGTTGTAACGAGAGTTGCAGCAGACCTACTGTAATCTATAATTTTATTTATTGCGATTTCGATTCTAAAATCTAACCTTACGGATCGAATCTTAAATTAATGCTCTACAAATTCTCTAAATTTTACTCAAATCCAAACTTATTTGCTATTTTATCTTAAAGTTTAAAGATCCAGTCAACAATTAAACAACTCAAATTCCATTTGAAAAGGATCCCGATCTTTAAATATTAAGATAAAATAATAAATAAGTTCAGATTTGGGCGAAATTTGGAGAATATGTAGAGTATTAATCTAAGATTCAATCCATAAGGTTGGATTTTGGAATCGAAGTCGAAAAAAGATTATGGATTGCGACAGGTCTATTGTAACTCTCATTACAGCAGATGATCCGCATCCATAGGACTGGCAATCTCAGTTCACAGAGCCTAGACACGTTTCCCATTGTCGCTTGACCATGATGTTGATTTCGTTGTCCTTCTGGGTATAGTCCTTTGCATGCACATTGATATGCGTGACAGAGGAAGAGAGAGGATCCTCTGTTGTACAGAGGATTACAACGTTCTTAATTATTTTTTGTGATTTTGATTCTAAAATCCTTATAGATTGAATCTTATATTAATGCTCTACATATCATCCAAATTTCGCCCAAATCTGAGCTTATTTGCTATTTTATTTTAATGATTTAAGATTCGAATCTTTTCCAAATGGAATTTAAGTTGATTAGATCTTGAATGAATGTTTGATCATTAAGATAAAATAGCAAATAAACTCGGATAGAAGCGAATTTTGGAGGATATGTAGAGCATTGATCTAAGATTCAATCTATAAGGTTGGATTTTGGAATCAAAATCATAAAAAAAATTAGGAAGGATTACAACACCTCTGCTGTAATCTTCTTTATAACAGAGGAAAGGTTACATCTATATGTAGGAGAGAATAAAGAGGGATGCGCATTTCATGAAGGATCGATCAATTTTGATCATGGATATGGGCTCCAGCTTGCCAAGTACGTGTAGTTGATGAGCACATGCTTGGATATGAGTTCCATCACCTCTTTAATGGAACTTAATTCCCAATATACTTTCTGAATCGAAGTGGCCACTCGACGGAGAATTTGATGGAGAGATTTTGGTATGATGGAAGGGGCTCATACTTAACCGAATAGTTCAAATATGATTATCCCCATTTTATGGATGTTCCGTAATAAAGCATTGAGGTAAGATCCTTCAGCAATAGCTCTAGATTTTTCTCAATTGGAGATCAACCTGGTTGTCATGTTGTTCATGGACAGTACTACATATAGATTCAATTCGTAGGTCTGAAATAGAGATAGTAGTCTTAAAAGTAACAAATATATTTTACACTAAACAAAATCAAAATATTGATTCAAATGATTCAATAGCTTTAAATACTTACATCAAGAATGGAATATTTTCTTCCTATTTTTAAAAGACAATGCATCTACCAGTTTATTTTTTGAACATGCATGCATTACTTTATTTGGAGGTGAGTTTAATTGATTGTTATTGCTTGGACGAGTTTGTGATATTTTCTCTATTTGTCGCAAGATGAGTGGTTTAGATCCGCTTTCATTCTTGCTAGTGTAGGTTCACAGTTGATCAAAAAACTTGAATTCCAATATATGATGTTTTGAACTTTCATGTTAGAAGCTCGGCATCGAAAGTTGGTGTTGTCATGCTGATATGGACGTTGTAATGTTATTTGGAATGTCTTGGGTCATAGTTCTCTCAGTTTTTAAATGTTGAAGGCAGTGTCTGCATTCAAGGAATGTGTATTATAGGGAACTTGAATCCTTTTAAAATCCTCAAGGAATGGAAATACGATAGAGAGGTGATACCGAATAAGATTTGAAGCCTAATTTTTGTCTATTGGGTGTTCTCTACATGTTGAAGCCTAATGTTTGTCTATTGGGTGTTCTCGCTTCTTGAGACCTTCACTCTCTTCATGCCAACGATCGATTGCGAATATATCTAACTGCAGTTGAATGGTTCCTTGAGACTTTCATCTTATTTTGATAACACCTCATTGTGGACCTAGTACATGTAGTAGGGATCAGATTTGATTATTTTTATATCCATGTTCGCTCCATGTATATCGAATATGGATATAGGTACAGATATAAATCGAGTATGGACTTAGGAAACCATATCTTTAAATAATCAAATAATCGAATATAAACTCGGATCGAATATTCATCAAATATGAATATGGATAGAGTAAATACGATATGCATCAGAATAAAATCGGATACAAATAATGATCAAATAAATATAAGTTATGAACTTTGATTGAATTATTACCAAGTTCGAAACATTTAAAAAAAGATCATATTAAATACACACATGCATGCCTTGATAAATATGTTTAACCAATCGAAGTTATAATTGCAAAGGAGCCAATCTAAAGATATAGTTGTCGAGTAACTGCAACCTACATGAGGCATGCATTGTTACAATTTCAATGAAGTTGAGACAAAGAAACATAGTCATCGTCGGTGGTCAAAGGGTGCTTAAATTTTTGTAGGAAGAAATAAGTTTAGTTTGTTAGTTATTTATTAAATATAATGAATCATATTACATATATAATAATATTTTCAATTTATATATTCGAATTCAAATACAGGTCTTTTTGTTATTACTATATCTATTTTTGTATTCAAGTTTTTTTTAAAAAATTGATATCCACATCATTAATATTCAAATAAAGAATCCATATTCAATAATTTTGAGAATATGGTAAGCAGATATTCAGACATATTTATATCTATTTACATCCCTAGCTACATGCATTTACTTGTTTTCATGATCTTTTTCAAACCTTTTTCTTTTTTTGGTTGAAACTTATCTACTTTATTATATGATAAAGCAAAATGGAATTATCGCTATACCTTCGATTAAGGGTTGGAGTGGTCCAACTTGACTAAGACTAATCGACCTATAGTCGGCTACCTGATTAATCAATATGATTAGTCGCTCAGTCATCCTAGTCCGCTGATTTGCAATTGAATTTATTTTTTTTGTTTTTTTGATGCAAGCTTAATTTAAGATGCTCAATGTTTGATTTGAAATCAATTATTTCTTTTAAAATGCTTAATTTAAGAAAGCTTAATGTTTGATCTGGGTAAAAATATAATAATACATGTATAAAAATTAATCTATATATTTAAACTAATTTTAAAATAAAAAACCAACTAAAATCCAACTAAATCAATTTTAATGAACGATTGCCAATTAATACTTAGTCAATAACCCGATGGACTGACTTCCACAACCTTGATTAATAATAAAGTTTGGGGTTACAACAATGACTAGATGGTAGAGAGCTTGAAATGGGAATGAGAAGTGAAAACTACATATATATTAAGGTCTCTCTCTCCCGCGCACGAACGCATACCGTTATATTTTTTTCTCTAAAAATGAGGTGCTTGAAAAATAATAGCATACATGTATGCAACAGTATAACATGCGATAAAAATATATGTCGAATGCAATGTAAAAGATGCATATCTCGAAACTAAACTAGAGTTTTCTGTAGGAATTTGGATGGACGAAATTATAAGATCATATTGAAGCGAAATCATTCTATAGAACAAAAGCCTTTTGATCTTTTCATGTTACAATCAAAAGCTGAAAAGTAAAACTACAGAAGAAAAAGGATGTGGAACCTAATCCCTACTTGTGCTACAAAAAATACCTAACCAAATGAAGCTGCCAGAAATGCTTTATATTGGAGCGTATGAAATACCAGTTTGGCCATTATCAGTTAACAGCTTGAAATTTTCTGCTTGCGATGTCGATGTTGAGATATGCCTTTGAAGGTGCGAGAATGCACAATAGTCGACTTCATAAACCAGCATGCCTTTCAGGAAAGAGGAGACGGAAACACCGACACATTCACCTGCATAAGTTCCAAGAATATGTGCATTAGGAG
Organism: Ottelia alismoides; assembly: GCA_037367405.1. NCBI lineage: Eukaryota > Viridiplantae > Streptophyta > Magnoliopsida > Alismatales > Hydrocharitaceae > Ottelia > Ottelia alismoides. Next base: position 987,133 of record JAZKJV010008224.1, read on the forward strand.
ACAAGATGGAATTCGGATGCATGCTGAGCTGATGACGGGAAATTGCCCATCCTTGGCCGTGCGGCTTATTTCTTTATCGTGAATTCTTCATGATCAACTGCAAAGATAAAAGAGGTTCCTAAACAAGCCCAAGTGGTTCCAGATGGACTCCCTCATGGATGCAAAACCATGCATTATATTGGCACATAAGATTCACACCTTTTTGTTGCCCCAATCCCATCTGATCAATTAGTCCCTTCCTGGCTGAACTTCCTTGACAATAATGACGATACATATGAATTCCCATACAAAAGCATTGAATTCCAGCAAAAGACATCAACATTCTCATGCAAACGAGTCATATTATTTTGCCCATGCTTCCGAAATTGGGGTGTTTCCGCAAACATCAGCATAAACACATCTTTCACCAACTTATTGTGATTTATAGAATCACGGTCCATGCCCTCGAGAATATACTTATTGACTATCGTGTCAGTAAGAAAGGCCTTCTTGACATGAACCATCTTCTTGACATGAACCATGTCGATGGACGCAGGAGTCTAGGATAGGATACATCAGCTAGCGAAATCATATAATCATGATATCTAAATGAGAGCACTGGTCAAATTGACATGTGTACGACTTGAAATTTAAATGAGAACAATGGTAGAATTTATAGTGGACAATAATGAAATTCAGTTAACCATATACTAAATGTTAGAGTAAATGATACTCTGATGTGTTATTCCATAGAGCCCTCGGGTCTCTTATATAGAGAGAAAACCCTTGGGTAAATTACATAGACGTACGTTATATAAATAGGAAATACAGAACAGTACATCATAACATAATATAACCTCTACACTCCCCCTCAAGATGGAGCATAGATATCTATCATTCTCAGCTTGGAAGAACATCTCTGGAAAGGTCCTCTGAGCAATGGCTTGGTGAATATATCAGCAGTCTGGTCCTCTGAACTGACATGAGAAGTAGAAATGAAGTCCTTCTGAATCATGTCTCTAGTATAATGACAATCCACCTCGATGTGCTTTGTCCTCTCCTGGAACGCCGGATTATTGGCAATAAACAATGCTGCCTGATTGTCACATTGGAGATTCATAGGCAAGGAGACATGTACATTCAAATCTTCTAAGACTGCCCTAACCCACATCATCTCTACGCTTGCTTGTGCCATGGCTCTGTACTCGGATTCAGCACTGGATCTCGCCACAACAGTCTGTTTCTTGCTTTTCCAAGAAACTAAAGAGCTTCCTATGAAGATAGCAAATCCAGACGTAGATTTACGATCTCTTGGACATCCTGCATAGTCTGCATCTGCACAAGCTGAAATAGACAGATATGTATCTTTCCTGAATAGCAACCCTGTGCCTGGGGAGGACTTCAGATATCTCAATATCATATACAAGGCATCCATATGAACTTGCCTAGGCTGCTCCATAAATTGACTCACCCGGTTTATTGCAAATGCAATATCCGGTCGAGTTATAGTAATGTATAAGAGCTTACCCACCATCTCTCTGTACCTTCTTTTGTCCACCTCTTCGGTATCATCATCGTACAGCTTCATGCTTGGGTCCATAGGTGTGCTTGACGGTCTGCATCCAGTCATTCCTGTTTCACCTAGCAAGTCTGTGACATATTTTCTTTGAGTCATTACCATCCCTTGTGCATTTCTTGCAAACTCTATCCCCAGAAAATATCGTATCGTGCCCAGATCCTTCGTAATAAACTGGCTTCCCAACAGGGATTTGGTTATCTCAATTCCCTGAGCATCATCTCCTGTAACCAAGATGTCATCAACATATATCATGACAACAACTGTACCTCTAGGGGTCTTCTGGATGAACAGTGAATGGTCCGCATTTGATCTTCTGAACCCCTGTCGTTCAATTAGCTGGGAAAGCTTCTGGAACCAGGCTCGGGGACTCTGCTTGAGGCCATAGATAGCCTTATGAAGTCTGCACACCATCTGAGTCTCCCCCTCAGCAGCAAACCCTGGTGGCTGCTGCATGTAGACTTCCTCCTGTAGGTCACCATACAAGAAAGCATTCTTGACATCAAGCTGGAAAATCGTCCAGTTACGTACCACAGCAACAGATAGTAGGATACGAAGAGTAGAGTGCCGAGCTACTGGTGAAAAAGTATCCAAATAATCTACCCCATAAGTTTGGGTAAATCCACGTGCAACAAGTCTGGCCTTGTATCTGTCGAGACGTCCATCTGCATGAAATTTAACCGTAAACACCCATTTGCAGCTCACCACGGATGCACCTGGAGGAATGGGTACTAGAGACCAAGTCCCTCGAGACTGTAAGGCACTCATCTCCTCTTCCATAGCTAGTCGCCAGCAATCAATCTTCATAGCTTCTTGATAGGTCCTTGGAATGTCAACGGACGAGACAGCAGCTGCAAATTTCTGGAAATCCCCATTGAGACGATGAAATGAGACCTGGGAGGCAAGAAGATATGAGCCACATTTTCTTCTCTGCTTTCTTTGAGCAATAGGCCGATCAAGATCATCTATCACCGTGGTGACTGGCTGCTCCTCCTCCTGTAGTAAAGGCTCCTGCATTGGTGCATTATCTAACCCATCATTAGTGATAACATCAGAACATACCTGAGGCGTGCTGGATGGTTGACATGTAGATTGAGCAGGGCCTGTCCGCCTTGTATAGAACTTAGGAAATGGTACAAATGGAGGAGGTGGTGGTGGTGGTGGTGGTGGTGATGGTGGTGTTGGAGTGAATTGACCCAGGCTCGGAGGTGGAGGGACATAGACATTAGAATCCGTGGGTGTAGAGGAGACCAATCTGTCACCTACAGGGGAGAAGTACATGACTGGTTCGAAAAAGGTAACATCAGCACTCACATAGTACTTGTCATGAACAGGATCATAGCAACGATATCCTTTCTGTGTCCTGGAGTAGCCCACAAAAACACACTTGATAGCCCTAGGAGAGAGCTTATCAAGCCCTGGAGATAACCTGTGGACAAACGCAACAGTGCCAAAGACCCGAGGTGTAAGTGTAAACAAGTCTTTGTCAGGAAAGAGAACAAAGATAGGAGACTTTTCCCCAAGAATAGTAGCAGGCATGCGGTTAGCCAGATAGCATGTTGTAGTATAGCATCTCCCCAAAAGGCTAATGGGGCACAACTCTGAATAAGTAATGTGCGAGCAATATCAAGAAAGTGTCGATGCTTCCGTTCAGCAACACCATTTTGTTGAGATGTGTAGGCACATGTGGTTTGGTGGATAATGCCTTTAGAAGAAAGAAAGTGAGCAAGGGAACGAGTGCAGAATTCCAAAGCATTGTCAGTACGCACATACTTAACAATAGATGAAAAAACATTCTGAACTTCATTGATAAGATTCTGAATAACACTTCCTGCTTCGGATTTATTTTTAAGAAGAAAAGTCCAGGACACTCTAGAAAAATCATCAACCACAACTAAATAGAACCTGTGCCCCTGATGATCCGGGACACGACTGGGACCCCAAATATCTATGTGAAATAACTCAAATGGGGAGCGACTGCTCCGACTCTGACGACTGGGGAAGCTGGACCGATGGTGCTTCCCTAACTGACATGCTTCACAACGAAATGACGAACTCGGAGAGATCTGAGGCAGGAGGTGACGCATTTTCTGTAGCGGCAGGTGACCAAACCGAAGATGCCATGTATATGGAGATACGGAAATTCCGTACGAGACGATAAAGGCCATTGTGCTCAGAACCACAACCAATCACCTTGCCCTTAGTATGTCCTGAAAAATGACAGACGATGGGTCAAAAATAGCACGACAGTGCAAATCTCGTGTAATCTGACTAATGGATAAGAGATTCATAGAGAATTCTGGTGCATGCAGAACATTCTGTAAGTGCATAGAGGGCAGCAAAGCCGTCTCCCCCTGACCAATGATAGGGGAATGAGTGCCATCAGCAATGAGTACAGAGCGACCAGGTTGAAGAGCTCTATAGGACTGCAGAATATCTCTCTCACGACAGAGATGATGGGTGGCTCCAGAATCAACAATCCATTCTGTGAGATAATGGTTATGATATGAGACTGAAGGACTACATGAGGCACTGGCTGAAGCAGACGTACTGGCTGACGCCGAAGCCGCAACATCGGAAGCGTCAGCACCCTCTGACGATGACTGTGGCATGATATCACGAAGCCGTGCCACTAGCTCCTCGAACCTGTGATCTGGAGTAGATGCTGGTGGACCCTGAACATGATCAGCGACACGTGCAGAAGGAGGGAAGCCATGCTTGGAATAGCATGTATCCTCCGAATGACCAGTACAACGACAAAATGAGCACGTAGATCGTACGCGACCTCCGCGGCCACGTCCACCACTTCCTCTGCCACGAAATAAGGACAAACTACCTCGTCCTCTGGAGACAGCCATTGCCGAGGGAGGTGGAGTCGCTGTACTCGATGGAACTGGTACACGACTGAGCCTCATGTATACTTCCTCCATCGGTGGAATGGTGGCATCGGCAAGGATCTGAGAGCGTGCTGCCTCGTACTCAGGGTCAAGGACAGCAAGTAATACGCCAAATGGCCTCAAATTTCAGTGAAATTCGTTCGAATTTCTGTCGAATATCGATATCCGGTCGAAATCGAAATTCCACCGAAATGGCCGAAATGATCGAAATATGGGGGTCCTAGTACAAAAAATGGCCGAAATGATCGAAATTTCGGTCGAAATTCCACCGAAATTCCATCGAAATTCTGTTTTGGCCGATACCGAAATGGTGACCGAAACCGACATTTAGGGCCTTGACGCCAACCATAGTGGCTTTGCGGAACGTCTTCTGCTGTTCCGGCGTGGCTGTGAGTCGGATGGTGCTATAGAGTTTCTCGAACATTCCACGAAGAGACGTGTACAGAGAATGAAGAGGCCTCCCATTTTGCTTCATTGTAAAAATATCATGCTGCAACTGCAGCATCTTTGTCTCGTTCCGCACCTGAGAATATGTTGTGGCCAGAATATCCCACATCGCCTTGGCGGTGGGCTGATGGAGAACATCATTTGCTATCTCCGTCGTGAGCGTTCCTGACAGCCAAACTTTGGCATACGCGTCATCAGCCTCCCATGAGGCATATATTCCCGTCTTCTCCGGCGGTTCATCTTCGGTAAGAATATGCTTCTTACCACAAGACTTCATAAGACTGAGGAACTGCATAGCCCACAGTTCGTAGTTCGTCCCGTCCATTTTGACGATTGGTGCCGAACCTTTAAAGGCACCTATGGCGGGCATATCGACTTTTTGTTCTGACATACTGCCGGAGAAGAACAACTAGGGATGATAGACAAAGAAACTGGTGTCTACCAAGACCTTTGAGGATTCAAGTGCATATGTAGACGTTATGCACTTGAACCCGTCATCGACCCGAGCCCCGACCGAAGGAGAGGCTGCCGGCGGCGAGGCTAGAGAAGCCTCGGCGGAGAGAGGCGGCTGGGCTGGAGGAGCCCGGCGACGGGGCTAGGGCCTGGAAGGGCCAGGAAGAGCCGGCGGCGGGGTTGGAGGGCCTGGGGCTGGCGGCGGGGCTGGCTGGGGCTGGCTGGGGCGGCGAGAGGCCTGGAGGGGCCGGCTGGAGGCTGTTGGCGGCGGCGGACGACGCGCGGGGGGGGGGGGGGGATGCGACGGGTGGAGAAAACCCTAGGTTAGGGTTTTGGCTCTGATACCATGTTAGAGTAAACGATAATCTGATGTGTTATTCCATAGAGCCCTCAGGTCTCTTATATAGAGAGAAAACTCTTGGGTAAATTACATAGACGTACGTTATATAAATAGGAAATACAGAACAGTACATCATAACATAATATAACCTATACACTAAAAACAAGAGGATGCATGTTTTCTCCCATTCCATGTCAGAAGATTGATGCACATGACACCAAATACTAAAAAAGAGTGAAACTCGGACAATAACATACAGTAAATAACTGAAAATTCCATCTCACTTAATAGAAATCTGAGTAACAAGACATACCATGTGTTATGAGCAATAAATTTTCGCGAGGGAATTTGTCTACAAGAGCTAAAATAACATTTGCATATCTATTTCTTGCATCCTGCATCAACTCTCCCCACTGTGGAATCTGTCGACGAATAGAAGGTTACAGCAGAATTCATAAACAAGACGAAAAGCAGTTTTGCACTAAATTTTTGGAAGGCTGACAAGATGCCGGAATTTATATCTAGGAGCAAATGAAGGTTACCCGTTGGTAAACACGCTGCACAGAACGATCAATTGTTTGATCTGGCAGCATGCTTTCCAGTTCTGAAATGTCTGGGAACCATTTTCCATTGACAGGGACCAATTCAGAATGAATAGCTTCACTTCCCAAGACCTCACATAAACCATATTCTATAGAGACCTATACAAAAAGGCAAAAAAAAGAATAAAAATCGAGGACGGAAAAAAATCCTTTATATTCAAACAAATTGATCTAAGCTCGAGAATGACTCAAGATGGATCTGAATGGAGGCAAAAAATCCATGTAGCCGACCCTACTTAAAGTGGGAAAAGGCTTTGTTGTTGCTGTATTCAAACAAATTAATTCTAGGCAGCTACTATACCAATAAGTATTAGAACCTTCAGGAGACCTCTTGATGAAGTCTCCTGTTGCAATTCGTTAGAAATTGAGAATGCGGAAGCGTAACATTGGCGAAATAGAATAAACATGAAGAACACCAGGATTTTTCCGTGGAACGCTACTCCTTAAGGAGCGGGATGAAACCATGGGAGAACGCCTCAAAGGGCGTGTGTTTTCTATTCACTTTTCTCTCATTTGTTACAATGTGTGTAGGGCTTTTTATATAGCTCTCACTGACTCTCCAAGTCCCACAAATAATCGATGTAGGACTAAACATAAGTGAGTATAGTAATTGGACCTTGGAGGGATCCAATTACCCACTTACACACAATGGACGCATACTCCAACACCCTTCCTCAAACTGGAGCATGCAATGCTCAGCTTGGACACAGAAAGAAATCTCAAACTCACAATACAAGGTGCTACAGACAATATCAACTCAATGCATACTCTATTGTCGGTTGTTGTCGAGGACGTTGCTTCTCATGTCGTGCTGGTGAGGAGGAACAAAAGGGCCAGAGTGTGAGTTGAAGTGGGTCTCCTCATTGAAGAACATGTGCTCTGTATTGCGCCTGTCAGAGTCACTGAAACTGGAATGAGTCTCCACTTAAAGAACTCTGGCTCGCAACTACTCCATCTCTCTGAATGGTCGAACTGGAAAATGCCATGCAAACATCCTCATCGAAGTCTACAGCCGATGGAGAATGGAGTATGGAAGTCTCCTCGTCAAAGAACCGTATCTCTCCCATACTGGCTCAGTGAATGGGATCTCTACTCTGGAGTCCCTATGAACCACATGAAAATCCTAACCCATAATGGCATAGAGAATGTGTTCTCTATTCTGGAGTCTCTATGGATCACATGAAAACCCTGAGACCTCACAATTGATGATCGCATACATGTGCATATCAAACTGCAGACTCTGAAACAATCTGAACGTGTAGAGTCTGAATATGAACTGTATGTAGAGTCTGACAACTTGCCTGACATCTATACTAGTGAATCTGAATATGAGCCATAGAACTCTACACAATACTCCCTCTTTCTCCTATACTGGTCGGAATAGATGACATCGACCAAGTTGGGAGAAGACATGAAAAGATGGGGAAAACAAAACTCAAATAATTTTTTCTCGGCTATTTCCTTTTTTAATAGTTGTCTCTTCCTCTCTCTTGTTTATAATAAGCCGTTCCATTTTTTTACGACTTGTCTTCTTGCAAATGTTTTTCTTCACGTACGCTTTTCTTTTGTACGAGCATTTTCCCAAAAAAATCTCCTTTTTTTGAAACATGGCCAAATAGGGGCTCTTTTCCTTGGGCCCTCCCAAATTTTCTCTGAGCCTAATACAACTTAGGGCTCCTCTTCTTTGTCCCTTTCCTATCTCACTCTCTTTTTTTTTCAAAACACAGCTCATTTGGGCCCAAGCACCCCATTTTTTAATGTAGCAGTGAAATGGGCCTCCTCCCTTTTATTTAAGTGAAATTGGGGGTTGTTGTATGCTCAGTGAACCTAACTAGGGTTCCCTGATGGAAACCCCCAATGACACATGACTGGTTGTCGTTGCTGTTGGGAAACCCATTGCCCCCTATAGGGCTTCTTCTTCATCAGTCTACATCGTTGCTGGGGAAAATCCATCGCATGTGGATGCATCTAGAGCTCCGCCTGAAAGGGGAGCGATTCTGAATGGGCTTGGAGGTGTGCCTGGATGGGCATGACACCGTCGTCTAGGGATGTGCGTGTGTGGTTTTAACCACCTGGAGCTTTGCTTGGAGTGAGTATTCCTCTATCTGTCAGGAAGATCTGATAAGATGCACCAACAACATGGTGGGTTTCGTCTGATATAAAGATGTGCATCGATGAGGTGCCTCCTTTGCGAGTTGGGTTGGCGAAGAAAGGTTTGTCCATCGATGATGCTCTTCGTCTTTACTCACGCGAGTGTGTGCCATGCCTCTTAGGTTGAGGACTCCTTGCAAATAGGATGATTCTTTGATCTCCGAAGAACGAGTCTGGGAAGATGACCTACTCGAACAGATGTTCAGCACTGGAGAACTATGGTTCATGGTTGATCCCTTTGCTGAATCTGACATCATGGTGATGCGAACAAAACCCTGGAACACGGTGCTGATGGCAATCTTCAAAACTTACACATGAATTAGGGTTTTCAAAAAAATCCTAGAAAGAATTCCTTGAATCTCGAACTTTGAACAAATGAACAAAAATTATCTTCCAAATCGAATTTTCAATCAAACTGTAGCATTGAACTGCTCTGATGATTGAATCTTGAATAAAACATGAACATAAGAATAAATCTTCAGAAATAAATCCTCAAGAATCAAACCCGCTCTGATACTACGTTAGAAATCGAGAATGTGGAAGCGTAATATTAGAGAAATAGAATAAACATGAAGAACATCGGGATTTTACGTGGAACCCTACTCAGTAAGAAGTGGGATAAAACCACGAGAGAATGCCTCAACGGGCTTGTGTTTTCTGTTCACTTTTCTTTCATCTAATACAATAGGTGTGGGGCTTCTTATATAGCCCCCACTAGAGCTGGCTATCGAGCCTAACGAGCCGAGCCAGGCCCTGACTCAGGATCGGACTCGATAAGCCCAGTTGGGCTCGAGCTCGAGCTCGTTCGAGCCCAACTCTGCTGGCTCGAGCTCGTGCTCAGTAAGCTCGAGCCTCTTATCAAGCCAGCTCATGCTCGATAAGGCTCGAGCCGAGCCCGTTATTGAGTCTGGGCTCAAGCCAAGTCTGGCTCGTTAAGGAAAATGTGATTTTTTGATATAAAGTGCAGTGCCTAGGCTTGAACATGTGACCTCTTCTTTAATGGTCTGACTTCCTTACCAGTAGGCCACTATCTATGTTAGATTTCAAAAGCTAAATTAAATTATATATTGTAACATTCTATTTGCTAATAAAAAAATACTAATTTGCTAATTATAACCTAGAAAACCATAAACATAGTCGTAGCTATATATTCCTTAGAAAAACATAATATTGGTTGACATGTTAGTGGATAATATATATTATCAAATATGTTCCTATTAAAAGACGTATAATAACATGAGATCGTAATTAGGTTTACAATATAATATATATGGAACATTGCCACGTTGGAATTCACATTCACATATATGGACATATATAGTTCCAAGATGCCCAGGAAACAAAATTATATCGATCTACAGTTTGGTTGGGTATAATATATATATTTAGTTACTACTTATGTAGACAGCTACAACTATAGATATAGGTACCGATTGTTGAACAAGCAACTCCTCTTGTGTGTGTATTATATATAAATATAAATACTATATATCTATATATATATATTCCTTATCGAGCCCCTTATCGAGTTATCGAGCCGGACATGGCTCAGCTCAAGCTCGGCTCGTTAAGCTATCAAGCCCAATATTCTAGTTTGGGCTTGGCTCAATAGCTTAATGAGCCAAGCTCAAGAGTTTTTATCGAGCCGATCCCGAGCCTGGCTCATCGAGCCTTGACTCAATAGCTAGCCCTAGCCCCCACTGACTCTCCAAGTCCCACAAATAACCGATGTGGGACTAAACATAGGTGTGTGTGGTAATTGGACCCCGAAGGGATCCAATTACCCACCTACACACAATGGATGCATGCTCCAATACAATTTGTTATTCTTTACCTCATTGTATTGTCAAGTGAGGAGATTAAACAACACTAGAAAACTAAAACAGGATCGAAACTGGAAAGTGACACGGATACTCCGCCACCCAATCTTTACACAAGGACGTGGATAATTTATTGTTTATGCATTTTCCTAAACAAAAAGGTTATGAAAAACGATATCTCATGGTCGGATAGAGATGCAATGTCACAAACATGACTTCTTAGCCTTCTAGGACTGTGGTGTTCTCGATTAAATGAATAGCTCCAAGGACGGTGGTACATTTAAAAGCCCACTTCTAAACATATTGATTCTTGACAAGATTCTACACTAAATTTATCAATTCGATTTAAATGAGAATATCAGGGAACCCTGACAACTTGTTGAGTACGAGCCCAAATAGATCCGTTAAAAACCACCCCAAAATGCTTAAGCTCAAGTTGTCAAGTAGTAATCCACATCACTTATTACTCACATCCACACTTCGTGAGTTTAGATGCTGGACTAATGTTTGGGGGTTGAGGTGTTACAACCCCCCTCCCTCCGTTTATATTCGCAACTTCTTCATTGTGATATGTCCCATCACTTAATCCCAATGACAATGACGGTTGCATGCTTTGGGTAGTCTTTTCCTCCTATCTCTTTGTAGATGTGGCTCCATCTCTCGGGTAGCCATTTCCACAATCATAGTGAAATTGGCTCTGTACCATTTGTAACGTCTCGGACATAGGTCCTCGGTCCGTTATTGCGGAAAACTGGCCTTAACAACGTATTGGACATGGGCTCAATTGAACCCGCAGACAACCACCCAAAATGCTTAAGCTCAAGTTGTCAAAGTAGTAATAACCATCACTTATAACCCACTCCCACACTTCATGAGTTTTAGACGTGCAACTATGTTTGGAGGTTGGGATGTTACATAAAAGTTTACTTGATGTTAGTGGAATTAGCTGCAACCTTTGAAAGTTTGCGGGTCATTAGAAATACTAACTTTATGTCACTGTTTGCAAGAGATGGCATTTTTCCATGGAAAAATGAGCGGGTAATTTCAACTGTTTCAATCAAAGTTATGCGCACAGGGATATGGACATCAATTCCTCTCGACTATATTACTACCCTTAGCTGCTTGGCATGGATAGATGGATGGTCATTCTTTTCTAACATATTGGCTTATCTCACCATCTAAAACCTACCATGGCCTTAGACTTGTTCCAGCTTCTGCATGTAACCAATGTTCCCACTATCAGAATACCTTGTCGATTATTTATCTCTCGTGTCTAAACCAGAGAGTTCCAACATATACCCTAAAATACATTAATTTTGGCATGCTAATCACTCAAAGCATCAACATTACGACACGATTCGACATTCCATCAAGAAGACATGCTTGCAGCCCTTCCATTCAGGAAGATAATGTAGTGGAGGATTTGTTTCTTGTAAATTTAATGATTTGAAAAGCAATCTTAAGTCCAAATTTATAATTGAAGGAGAATGTTGTTGCAGTTAAAAGTCAGTGTGGCACCTAGAGCACTCATTTTGGCAACTAGACTCGATCTAGGATAAGGCCATATCTGATTAATGGAACACTCGTTCGATAGAGAAATCTGAGTTGTAATTTTATGAAGGCGAGATCAGCATAGAAATTTGTTGATTATTAGATCATGTGTATCCTCTCTCAAACAAAAAAGATCGTGAGTATCCTTGCATTGGGGTACGATTTTGAGGGTTAGGTGCTCCCAACTATACGAGATACAGAACCAAAAAACAGAACATTCCGGGTCCCTCAAAACATCAATAATTCCCGAATAACTGCAAGGGACATCACATGTCTAGACTTTGGATGTAGGAGTCAACTCACCAAACATGACATCGTGCCCAGAAGGACCTCCATATTAATACTGGAAAGGAGAAGTCCAACCTTATGATCAACATATTGATCCAAACTTACTAGACAAGAATATAACCAAATAAGAGCTGATCAACATCCTCTTAACCAAACCGCAGAGCGATGTGAAGTGTTTGGCATTAGCACACCGACTTCTACCGATGTTAGCAACTGTCCTAAACAACATCACAATATTGACCTTTAGAGGGGCCTTGAATGCTCGCATCCCGAAGATCACCTGCTATGTGTGGTTTTACAGCAAGAAACATTATCCCAAATACCAATCAATCGATGATGATCTGAAGGTCACCATCCATCTCTCAAAACCATTGGTCTTTTTATATTAAAAACACCATTTCGACAAGCAGTTTTGAGGGATAGATCGTGACCATTAGATCATCATTAAAGAGCTATAGTTGGACAGCGCTCTCTATGTAAAATCGCCTACAATAAAGAATTCAAACATAACCTTTGAATATTGCCACAGATTATCTGTCCCATGTTCTTGTGTGATACGGATTCAAGCTATGGAGGTAGTGGTCTCAACAATACCAAAATGAACTCAACACACCTTAATTGTTTTAAAAAAGTGCGATGGCATCCAGACTTCCCTTTGCCTTGCAAAAATGTCATTCATTAGCACGTGACAACCATTATTTCTTTCAGTTGCCTTTTCCTCAAATTTTCTTTCACCGCGATTGAATTCGGTGGCCCGCTAATTAATTGGTGGAATTGGATCCAACAATACAATTGACATTACTGTCTATAAGATTTAGTCTCACATCACATCATGGAAGAGCAAAACATGGATATCTTTATGTGATATGCTGCAGTCTAATTAGTGGTGAAAAAATGGGACATGCTGCTGAGAAACGTATGCACGCACGTAGCTCGCACGCTGTACCAAGCTCAAATGATGGCCTCAATTGTGGTTGCAACTTGCAAGAATTACTGAATATATTTTGATGTGCTTAGAATTTCGAGAATGGCTAGTCATTGAAGTGTGGGGGGGAGGGGGGCATTGACATGTGATGAGCTAACCTCTACATATCCTCACCTGATAATAACAACTCCCAAGGCTCACATTTTCCATATAAACGAAGGGCGTGGATGGATAATATATATGGTCAAGCAGCAGCAAACTCTGTCTCTCAGTTTTCTTCTCCCAGGTGGTTTCTCCTGCACGGCTTTTAGATATAGATTTCATTCCAAGAGGTGGCAACCGATGATGACCACTGCAAAGCGCATCATCTATGAGAGTGAAGAACTGAAGCCGGAAAGCATCACGTCAAGATCCCGTGAACTGGTACATTTAGGAATGATTTGATGCCGATTTCTAATCGATCATTGATTTCTAGCGGTCATTATGTTCTCCTACGTATGTTATTGATAACTTTTTTAGGCCGAGGTTACGTAATTCGGATTTACCAGCGTTGGATTATCTTATATGCATTGAGTTGTTATATTGCACACAATATAAACCAACAAGCACTGTAATGAAAAAAATTAAACGATGCAATATCGCAAGCAAGGGTCTCCTGGGGATTCGGATACCTTGACCCTAGAGGGATCGATGGCGACGCCCTTGCTGCTCTCGGCGGCCTTGAGGCTGCTCCCGTCAACGGCGCAGAGCGCGCGGACGACCTCGGCGGCGGTCTGGAGGCAGCGGAGGAATGGGGACGCGATGACGCGGTGGATGGGGAAGCCGATGGAGCGGAGCTTCTTCCCCGTGGTCCAGGCGCGGAGGACGCCGGCCTCAACCAGGGGCGGATCCCATGGCCGGTCCGCGTGGGCCGCCCAGAGCGGCTGGACGCTGTCGATCCGGTCGCCGTGCCTCATCACCACCACGTTCTGCACGGACCGAGGTTCGGCTCGAACGGGTTTGGCCTCCATGGCGGAGAGGGCGAGCGCGGGCGGTGATCGAGCGGCTCCGTGGCTCCGAGATTATAAAAACCGGAACGGTTCTCCGAACCGGAAGCGTAAGAAAAATGGAACTAAAAGCAAATCAAAAAATTTGGACCTTCGGGTAAATTTGGACTGTCGATATTATACCACAGCGTTTAGTTGTTGTTTTTTTTAAAGAAAAGGGCCTTCATCGTATAGATAAGTGTCCAAAACTTCACCATTAATCACCAAAAATGTACATACTTGTAAACAGGTCAAACAAATAAAAGAAATTACAAGTTCCAACACTCCGCTGGCGCTCGAGCATGCGCAACAATGTTCTCTTCGTAACACCGCTCCTGACGGAATATCACACCATTCCTGGCAAGCCAGATCGTCCAAATCATCGACAAGACTCATGTTCTCTCCATCTCCGTGCCATTCCATTCCGCTCCAATGGATTTCCAGAAATCAAATACACCATCTATATAAATTATATGATTCCCAAAACACTCCCATGCCTTCTTTGAGTTCTCACACCTGAAGAAAAGGTGGTCAGCATCTTCCATCTCACCCAAACATCGCATGCATGTAGGATCGGCTGACTGAACAAAACGCACAAGTCTGACCCCGGTTAAGAGCCTTCCCCTTTTAAACAGCCACAAGAAAACCTTCACTCGCATTGGAACCCTCCATTTCCAGATCCTTCTACAATCTGCCACACATCCGCCCGGGTCAAAAACCACTGACCCCTTCAAAGCCTTGTATGCCTTGCCAACTGAGAATACCCCATCACACCAGGTCCAACAGTCTCGTCCCTCAGAGGGCCCAGAAATATTATCCAGCTCTGCCAACATCACCGGTAACTCCTCCATTCTCTGATCTGAAAGTTCGTATCTAAATCTAGGGAAAAAAGATTGCCCATCCCACACATTTGCCACAGAACAGTCCGGGTCCATTGCTAATGCCATCAACCGCGGAAACCTCATGCTCAACGGCCCACTCTCACTCCAGTCGTCCTTCCAGAACTTAATTCCAGTACCATCTCCAAGGATCGGTCTCAAAAAGGGACGAATTTCCTGCACACCACCACATATTCCTCGCCAAAAATACGAGGGAGCATGCCCAATGACCCCATCCTCAGGAAGTGAGGAACCGTTCCCATAGATCTTCCTTATCAAAGTACATGACAAACTGCTACAATCACCCCAAATCCGAGTAATCCATTTGCTGATCAGCGCCTTATTCATTTCCTCCAAACTACGCACACCCAAGCCACCATCATCCTTCGCGCATGAAACAGTTTTCCAATCCACTAATGGTATTCCGCTAGATCGACCGGACGACGACCAGAAGAAACGTCTCATGAAACTCTCAAGCCTCTTTCTGATCCCAACAGGCAAGAGTCTGGATGATAGGAAGAAGATAGGAATAGCAGAAAGGACCGAGCGCAACAGCACTAATTTACCACCTATGGATAGACAAAAGATTTCCATCCAGCCAACTTCTTCTCCATCTTCTCAATCACTGGTAACCAATCTGCCAATAGCATTTTCCCACTTACCAATGGCACCCCAAGGTAGCGTAATGGCAAGTTCCTACGAGGGGAACGCAACCAGCCAACACAAGCCTCAATTTCTACATCGTCTAATCCAAACGGGAAAAACTCCGATTTCGCTCTATTGAGTCTTAAATCAGAAACATCACCAAAAATGTCGAGAACCACTGACAAGCCCCTACAGTTCTCTGCTCCTCCTTCTGCAAAAAGGATTGTATCATCTGCATACTGAAGTAGAGGTATAGAAAGCTCTTCCTTTACAAATCCTTTGCAAAATCCACCTATCACTGCTCGACCAATCATAACAGATAAGGCATCCGTCGCAAGAACAAAAAGTAGTGGAGCCAAGGGGCAACCCTGGCGAACACCACGCTGTGGCTGAAAATATCCACTCTTTGGTTGACCGTTGACAAGGACAGCGCATGAAACAGTAGTAATACACCTCTTCATCCACGAGATCCAAATGTCTGGGAATCCCCGTATGTACATAGAAGCTCATATGAAACGCCAATTCACACAATCATAAGCTTTTGAAAAATCCACCTTCCACAAGACTCCCTTTGTTTTCCTCCTACGCCAATCGGCAACGATCTCCGAAGCCATGACAACGCTGTCCATGAGCTGTCTACCAGGCAAGAAAGCACTCTGAGAAGGTGAGATGATTCTGCCTAGAACTCCCCTCAAACAATTGGCCAAGACCTTTGCCACAATTAAGTATATCGCATTGGACAAAGCAATCGGTCTAAAATCCTCCAGCCTTGTCGCCACTTCCTTCTTCGGTAGTAAGAAAATAAAAGATCTGTTAAGCCGATCAAAGCCATAGTTTCCATCTACGAACTCCATCACCATTGCCAGCACCTCTTTAGAGATCAGTTCCCAAAATTCCCTAAAGAAGAACACAGGGAACCCATCTGGACCCGGGCACCCGTCTGGGTTCAAATCAAAAACAGCCTCGCGAATCTCCTGAAGCTCGAATGGCCTCGTCAACAAATCAGCCTCACCATCAGATATGCTCTCCACCCCCGTGCCCGGCCACCTCGAACCACTGTGTGGTAGACGTCTGCTTATGCTTTTGAAATGGCTTGTGACTTCTCTAGCAACCGCCTCCTCCCCATGAAAGCCCTCGCCGCCAACTTCAATTGAGTGGATGAAGTTCCTCCTCCTTCTCCCATTTGCCACCGCATGAAAAAATTTCGTATTCGCATCCCCCTCCTTCAACCACTTCTGTCTGGACCCGTGCCTCCACTCAAGCTCACACTTCCTATCCTCCTCCTCAAGGATCTTCTGCACCACCCCTCTACTGGCTAGCTCCTCCTCATCCAAACTTCTATTGTCCTCCAACAGGTCTAATCTCACCAATTTCTCCTGTGCCTGAGTACGCCTCCTCTCACGGTCAGCACGAGAGTCTCTTCTTAAGGTCACAAGCCTTTTCTGCAAAGCAGCCAATTTCAAAGCAATCCGGACAGTCGCTGAGCCGTCCACCTCAAGCTCCGACCAAAAAGAGGTTACCATCTCACGGAATCCCTCCTCCAACAACCAACACCGCTCAAATCTAAAGTAAGATGAATATCCCCTCCCGATGCAAGAGTTGAAGCAAAGCGGCGTATGATCTGATCTTGACCTTGGAAGGGATGTAACACTTGCCAAACTGAAAAGCTCAAGTGCTTCAACAGACAATAAAAACCTATCTATTCTAGATCGAGAAGAAGAGTTTCTCCAAGTATATTTGCAGTTTGTCGCATCAAACACCTCCAGAGCTAGTTCATCCACCATATCAGCAAATAAATGTGATCCGGGATCCTGCGCTCCTCTCCCACCAGGTCTGTCTTCCGCATAAAGTGTTACATTAAAATCACCACCCACGAGCCACACCAATGTTGGAAATCTCTGCCTAATATCTCGCAACTCATTCCAGAGCGCCTCATTGGTAGAGGACCCCGCAATGCCGTAAATCGAAGAAACCACAATCCTCGATCGGTCCCTCCTGCTATCCAAAACAACAGTCAGCGTTTAGTTGTTTGCTTTATGAACAAAGGGATATTTGCATCATGGCTCTTATACCCAACTGCGTTGCAACCTCTGTAATCTTTGTTATTAACACTGCGGCCCCTTTAGTTTTTACTAACTTACACCATAAGTTTTGATCCGTGGGATATGCGTCGGATGGGGTAAAATTATAAGAATCGTGGTGAAATTGCAAAAACTACGTGGAGTGCGTTTTAATTGGACTATATTCTAGGGATCATGCATAAAAATCACTTGAGATGCAAGTTTCTCTTGCTGATTTGTTGAAGGGAACTCTCTTGAATGGGACTATCCATCTAACCATTTCAGGTTTTGAATGAAACTCTCTCGAATGGGACTCCCATTTTCTCATTTAAATGAAAATAAAGAAGAGCGTGACGATGCTCGTCACGGGGACTGATCGCCTCGACCAATAGTAAAAAAGCTTTGACAGCATACTTTCGAGGAACAAGCCCATTACATACAGGAAAAACAAAAAAAAATTAAATCATTTGTATCCTAAGGTTTCAAGCATGTAAGAACATCAGCTCGAATGCCTGATGGGCTCGATTTACGTGCACTAAGTATCAAATCTCACATGAAGATGGATCGGAGATGATCCATCGAATGGAAAGCACTAGAATTGGAGCCGGAGTTCATCCTTTAAGGGCTTGTTTGGTAGGAGAATAAGCCCTGGAATAAGGGGGTCGATTCTCCTCCTGACACGGTTCCCAGTGGTACGACTATTCTCCATTATTCCATCTTATTTCACTCTTATTCCTATCTTTAACCCACCTTACCTACCTTTATTTCACCTCATTCTCCTTATTCCTATCCTCCAGCCGAACAAAGAATAGACCCTTATTCTCCTTATTCATCATCCTTATTCCTGCTTATTCCCGAACCGAACGAGCCCTAAGTGTCACGAAGGTGCCAGAGAGAAGGAGGTGACGATTGCGAGGGAATACGGGAAAACAACAACTGGTCATTGACATGGTAGAGGGGAAGAAGACGACTGTGACAGAGGCGAGGGAGGTCGATATCGATCTCTTTCATCGATGCAGAGGACGAGTAGCCACATCTAGGAAAGGTAAACTGATCACCTGCGCGGGAGAAGCATGACCTGTACCTTTCAGAGGTGGGGGAAGACCTCCTTGGGGGCCAGGCGCTCAATAGAAGGGGAGCCGCCGGGGCCCTAGGAGAAAAAATGTGGTAGGGGTGAGAGAGGGGGGGTAATTCCTTTTACAAATTTCTTCTTTTATGGCCATTGTGATTTGATCGTAAAAAAATAGAAAAGATGTTTAGTATATTAATAAATAAATAATAATATCTCATGGTAGCTTACTAATATGTTACATCATGACACGTAAAAGGCTTCGAATTTAGGGATGTGACTGAATAGAGATATATCGTGTGTGTGTGTGTGTGTGTGTATAGGGTAAAATGGGGTTGCCCGCATGGGGGGAGCGAACTTGTCTCCTCCCATGTTATTCCGCCCGCTTTTTTTATTTTTTTTGAAAATTTCTTCCGTGGATTTTCATCAATATATACCTATATTATGTCATTCAAATTTCGCATGAAACAGAGATTCCTACGACCTCCATCCGGAAGGGTCGTTTTTAGCAATTCTGTTACCGTTAAAAAATAACTGTCTGGATGGAGGCCGTAGGAGTCTCTGTTTCGTACGAAATTTTAATGACATAATATAGGGATATAGTGATGAATATTCACCGAAGAAATTTTTGAAAAAAATAAAAAAACAGGCGAAATGGCGGGGGAACCAAGTTAGCTCCCCAAGGGGGCAGCCCCATTTAACCCATATATATAGGGGTTGATGGGGCTGTCCCGCCCCATTTTTGGGCAATTCTTTTTATTTTTTTGAAAAATATCGCCATGTAAATTCACCCCTATATCCCTCCTATATGTCATTCGAATTTCGTCAGAAACAGAGACTCCTACGGTCTCCATCAAGACACGGTCGATTTAAAAAATTATGCGACCGTTAAAAAAATGACGTCTGGATGGAGGCCGTAGAAGTCTCTGTTTCTGACGAAATTCGAATGACATATAGGAGGGATATATCGATGAATATACATGGTAATATTTTTCCCAAAAAATTAAAAAATTTCACAAAAAATGAGGTGGGGCAGCTGTAACACCCCCAACTCCCGTGGTACGGGAATACCGTGCGATAGCGGTATCGCACGACCGTGTGGTTCGGTGGCCACACTATGAAGTTCTGGAGGACTTTACCTTAGCTTACGGACGGCTAAGAATGGGGTTTACCGCATTACCGCAGGTTCCCCTTGGCACAACACAAGTGTTCGGCGGCACTTGATGAGCTTGAGCTGCAACATCCTACGTAGGAGCGTGGGGCCCACTAATGACGTGGCGTGATGACATGGCGTGCTGAGGAGGCATACGACATGGCATTCTACGGAGCGGGTGACGTGGCGTCGGTTGCAGAAGACGAAGGGATTGCACGGAAGATAAAGAGTCAAGCGCACGAAGAGTCATCTAGGAAGACAAAGGGTCTCCATAGAAGATTAAGAGTCCTTGCACTCATTGTACATGTAATAATGGTGTCCCTTCGCATACCCCCGACTTGTCTATATAAGGAGGGGTAGAGCTCATTTGTACACATCACACTCAGAGTGAGTCTCTTGCAATACAAAGAGGGTTTAGTACCAAAGCTCTTGTGTCCTTGTGCTTGTGTGCCTGTGTACGAGCATTCTAGCGGCGTGGTTGATCGGTGTACTGGTGTACATCCTACACGTCAAGGGAAGGCTGGTTAGCTTGCGGGAAGCTAACGCCGCACAGGTTAGTCTCAAAAATTAAAGTATGAGATTTACCCCTGTGACAACTGATATCAGAGCGAGGAATGGCGCCCAACACCGGAGATCGTCTTGTTTCCTTGGAGGGAATCGTGATGGAGATCCAGTCTCAGCTGGGTACTCATGCCCAACGCTTGGCTCGTCTGGAGGATGATGCAGACGTGGTGTCGGATGTCATTGGTGATAGCCAGCGCTCGGTCGACGTGATGAAGGCACTCGGGGAGAAGCTAGAGGAGCTCGAGTCCCTGGTGCAAGATCTGCATGGGGAACTTTCCATCGTCAAGAGAGCGATCGCGAACGGGGGCAGATCCAGCGAGTCTCGAAGGCCAAAGGTCCCAGAGCCCAAGTCCTTTTCAGGTACGCGGAGTGCCAAAGACTTGGAGAATTTCTTGTGGGACATGGAGGTATACTTCAAAGCTGTCAAGACTCCTAAGGCAGAGAAGGTATCCTTGGCGGCGATGTAATTATCCGACCACGCAAAACTATGGTGGAGGAGCCGTGCATCCGAAGGACGACCAGACATCTCGTCTTGGGATGAGTTGGTGAAGGAACTGAAGGAGCAGTTCCTACCCACTAACACTGCTTGGGTAGCGAGGGAGGCGCTCCGAAGGCTGAAGCAGACGGGAACCGTACGGGAGTATGTGAAGCAGTTCTCATCACTGCTGCTGGATATCAAAGGTATGTCTGAAGAAGACAAACTTTTTAACTTCATGGTGGGTCTTCAGAACTGGGCTCAGGCGGAGCTCAGGAGGCAAGGAGTGAAGGACCGCCAAACGGTCATCGCTGCTGCGGATGCGTTGGTCGACTACAAAGTCCAACCCACCACCGAGAAGAAGGAAACTGAGAAGAACAAGAGCAAACCCAAGGAGAAAAGTAAGGGAAAGTTCAAGAAGTTCGGTAAGGCCGAAACTTCAAGGGAGGGTACGGAATCCTCCAAGAAGGCCGAGCAACCCAAGAGGAAGGGTTGCTTCATCTGTGATGCACCACATCGGGTATGGGAATGTCCGAAGCGATAGAAGCTGAACTCCATGACCATGGAGGAGAACTCAGACGAAGAGGCGCGCATGACGAACCTTAAGTTGTTGCGCAACGTTCGCTTGTGTCCGCTGAAGTCAGGCAAAGAGGCGTAAGTGGAGGTGGAGCGCGAGGATCCAGAGTTGGTGTACCTCGATATCGTATTACATAAGAAGACCCTATCGGTCATGATTGATACTGGAGCGACACACAACTTCATCTCCAGCAAAGACTTTGGGAGCTTGGGAGTTCCCTTGGAGAAGAGCCAGTGCCGCGTGAAGCTTGCCAACTCCGAGTCTTTGCAGATCGAAGGTATGGCAAACTGCACTGTCCAGTTGGGTGAATGGCAGGGAAAGGTACGCTCCTCGTGGTACCTCTTGACGACTTCCAAGTCATTTTGGGAGTCGAGTTCTTGAAGAAGGCGAAGGCGTCTATAACACCTTATCTGGAAGGCGTCTTCTTCGCGGCTGCAGATAGCCCCTGCTTCATCAGGGCTATCAAGAAGAAAGGGCAGACTGGAGCCATGTCTGCAATGCAAGTCTGCAACGGGCTTAAGAAAGGGGAGACGACGTATCTGGCTACGGTACGCGTCGAAGAAGATGGCGAGGAGACACAGCCATGCCCCAAGACAGTAAAGAAGATGTTGGACGAGTTCAAGGACGTGATGCCGAAGGAGCTGCCCAAGGAGCTTCCACCGAAGTGAGATGTGGATCACGCTATCGAGCTACTGCCAGGTACGGTGCCCCCTGCACTTGCACCCTACAAGATGCCCCCTGCACACCTGGAGGAGTTGCGGAGACAACTCAAGGAGCTGGTGGACGCTGGTCTGATGCGTCCAAGCAAAGCACCATATGGAGCACCGGTGCTGTTCCAGAAGAAGAAAGACGGGAGCATGCGGATGTGCGTGGACTACCGCGCACTGAACAATGTGACGGTGATGAACAAGTACCCCATCCCCAATGTTGAAGACCTGTTCGATCGCTTGGGCCAAGCCAAGTACATCTCGAAGATGGATCTCATGTCAGAATATTACCAGGTCCGCATCAAGGAGGGAGACGAGCCAAAGACGGCGTGTGTTATGCGTTATGGGTCTTTCGAGTTCCTTGTAATGCCGTTCGGGTTGACTAATGCCCCGGCAACTTTCTGTACTCTCATGAATGATGTCTTCCGCGAGTATATCGACTCGTTTGTTGTAGTGTACTTGGACGATATAGTAGTGTACAACAGGACCTTGGAGGAGCATGTCAAGCATCTGCGGATGGTGCTTGAAAAGCTGATGCAGAATCGGTTATACTTGAAGTCGGAGAAGTGCGCCTTTGGTCATGAGACCATCTCCTTCCTCGGGCATATCGTGGGCGGAGGCACGATACGTATGGAACCAAGGAAGACACAGGCGATTGAAGAGTGGGCAACCCCCACAAAGGCGACAGAGCTACGATCCTTCCTCAGATTGGTGAACTACTATAGGAAGTTCATCAAGGGATACTCCAAGAAGGCGGCGCCCCTGACGGACCTACTTCGGAATGATCAGCCTTGGAGATGGACGCGTGAATGCCAGGAGGCATTCCAGAAGCTGAAGAGGGCGGTGGTGGAAGAACCTATTCTGCGACTTCCAGACTTCGAGAAGCCGTTTGAAGTCCACACCGACGCGTCTGACTATGCACTTAGAGGTGTACTGGTGCAAGATGGGCACCCCGTGGCGTACGAGAGCCGCAAACTAAATCCACCAGAGAGGAGGTACTCCGTGCACGAGAAGGAGATGACAGCAGTGGTCCATTGTCTGAGGACATGGCGTCATTATCTTCTCGGATCAAGGTTCGTGGTGCAGACGGACAACGTGCAACGAGCTGCTTTGCCACACAGAAGAAGCTGACTCCCAAGCAGGTGCGATGGCAAGACTTTCTTGCCGAGTTCGACTTTGAGCTTCGCTACAGGCTTGGGTGGACCAACCAGGTAGCAGACGCTCTCTCGAGGAAGAGCGAACCAGAAGAGCCGAAGGTTGCGGTGATTGCATCAATCACCCGTGTGTCCGGAGACATGATGGAGCGCATACGGGAGCAGACACAGGAGGATCCGGTCACTTCATGCTTGGTGCAACGTGTGAACGATGGTGAAGTCCGGAGATTCTGGATAGAGGAAGGCGTCCTCTATGCAAAGGGCAGGAGGCCCTATGTCCCCTCGAGCGGCGGCTTGAGAAAAATGCTGATGAAGGAAGCACATGACGCACAGTGGGCTGGTCATCCAGGAGTGGAGCGCACACTGGCACTCCTCTCCTCAAGCTACTTCTGGCCGAAGATGGAGGAAGATGTGGAAGTCTACGTGCGCACTTGTCTTGTATGCCAACAAGACAAGACTGAGAGGAAGAAGACGGCAGGACTGCTGGAGCCCCTGCCTATTCCTTCACGTCCGTGGGAGAGCGTCTCCATGGACTTCATCACTGGGTTCCTAAAGGTGGATGGGAATAATGCGGTGATGGTGGTAGTTGATCGCTTCTCCAAATATGCGATCTTCGTACCAGCACCCCAGGAGTGCACAGCAGAGACATGAAGCACTAGGGGATACCATTGGACATCGTGAGCGACCGCGATGCCCGATTCATAGGTCGGTTCTGGACGACCTTATTTGAGATGCTGGGATCCGATCTCAAATTCTCTACCAGCAATCACCCGCAGACGGATGGTCAGACGGAGCGGATCAATGTCCTGCTGGAAGAGTACCTGAGGCATTACGTGACGGCCAATCAACACAATTGGGTTAGTTTACTGGATACTGCCCAGTTCTGCTACAACCTACAGCAGACCTCCACCACAGGCCAGAGTCCATTCGAGATCGTGATGGGTAGGCAACCCGTGACACCGCACGAAGTGGCTAAGTAGAATAGCCAAGAACAGTGCTCTACTGCACATCGCTTTGCTTTGGAGAGGCAAGATCGGTGGGAGGAAGCGAAGGATGCGTTGGCTCACGCTCAACGCAGGATGAAGAAGGCGGCTGACAAGAGTCGTAGGCCGGTCGAGTTCCAGGTTGGGGAGAAGGTGCTTCTGAAGCTTACGCCCCAGATTTGGAAGAAAATCCTGAGGAAGACAACGCACAAAGGGTTGATTCCTCGGTACGATGGACCCTTTGAGATAGTTCGACGCGTGGGACTGCTCGCCTATCAACTATGTCTTTCAGAGAGACTGAAGCTGCATCCCGTGTTCCATGCCAGCTTCCTGAAGGAGTACCATGAGGACAGAGAAGATAACACCAAGAGGGCATCGAAACGTGCCCCTCCTAATGTCCGGGTTCAACACACGAGGGTTGCTGAGAAGATTCTTGACAGACGGGTGGAGGGCCAGAGCAAGAAGAACCGGAGGATCTTCTTCCTTGTCAAATGGAAGGGACTCCAATAGGAGGAGGCAAGCTGGGAACGTGATACAACCCTGTGGCAGTTCGAGGACCTCATCGAGGATTTCTTGAAGACGCAGGATCAGTCGCGGACGCCTGATGGATCAGGTGGGTGAGGCATGTAACACCCCCAACTCCCGTGGTATGGGAATACCGTGCGATAGCGGTATCGCACGACCGTGTGGTTCGGTGGCCACACTATGAAGTTCTAGAGGACTTCACCTTAGCTTACGGACGGCTAAGGATGGGGTTTACCGCATGACCGCGGGTTCCCCTTAGCACAACACAAGTGTTCGACGGCACTTGATGAGCTTGAGCTGCAACATCCTACGTAGGAGCGTGGGGCCCACTGATGACGTGGCGTGATGACATGGCGTGCTGAGGAGGCAGACGACATGGCATGCTGACGGAGCGGGTGACGTGGCGTCGGTTGCAGAAGACGAAGGGATTGCACGGAAGATGAAGAGCCAAGCGCACGAAGAGTCATCTAGGAAGACAAAGGGTCTCCATAGAAGATTAAGAGTCCTTGCATTCATTGTACATGTAATAATGGTGTCCCTTCGCATATCCCCGGCTTGTCTATATAAGGAGGGGTAGAGCTCATTTGTACATATCACACTCAGAGTGAGTCTCTTGCAATACAAAGAGGGTTTAGTGCCAAAGCTCTTGTGTCCTTGTGCTTGTGTGCCTGTGTACGAGCATTCTAGCGGCGTGGTTGATCGGTGTGCTGGTGTACATCCTACACGTCAAGGGAAGGCTGGTTAGCTTGCGGGAAGCTAACGCCGCACAGGTTAGTCTCAAAAATTAGAGTTTGAGATTTACCCCTGTGACAGCAGCCATGTTGGCTGCCCCTAGAGGGCAGCCCCATTTTCCCCATATATATATATATATATATATATATCCATGCATGGTCAATCAATAACAAGACTGATCGATCATACTGTGTACTGATTTTAATCTAAGAACTAAGGGCGATCGTTCAAACCTCATAAGTTGATCGATCACACTTACCCTTTGATCCCAATTGATGATCTTTCCCTTTCAAAAATCACTCGACGGCCCAAATATCCCTTCTAATCAATCATATTATTTGTTTCGATCAATCAAGCTAAGTCTATGGCTTACATGTATGTTCACTTTTCTTTATTTTTTACATATTTGTTAAGTCCTTTTATACATAATTTCACATTAAGTACTACCTTTCACTTTACTTGGTCATTTCACTCTATCTCTATTTCATGATCTCCAGTTCTACCCACGCATTCCTGGATTGGAATTAGTTATATAAACCCCATAGTTTCTTTATTATAAATTTTTTAACCAAGTACAAATAAAAAATTAGCATAAAAATATTATAATAATAAAAATGTAATATAACACATATATCACATCACATTTATCATTCCAATCCTTACAAGTCCTCCTCACCATTCAAACAGCTACTATTCACAGAAGGATACTCCAACTCAACCCAATCATGTTACCAAACATGTCCTTAGAGCACGAGGGGGGTTGGGACCCACATCTTGTTTTTTTACTTTTATAGACAATTTCATCCCCCTTGTACAGTACTTTTTTTCAATCAAAGATGATGTATGTTTGGATGTCCAATTGTTTGTATGTGAGCTATTTAAGTACAAGTAGAGTTCAGTGAAAATTACAAAGAAGTCCCTCAACTGTACATCTAATTTGCAGTTTGCGGTTTACAGTTGGTCAGTTGCCTCTTGCTACCTACTTAACATTTGTCAGAGGAATGTCAAATAATTTACAACAAAACAAATCTCTCTAATAGAATTTAAAGATTTTCTTTATACATATCGCTAAATATTGGCGGGTGGCATCCTTAAAAGTAAAGTCAAAGCTTGAGATAAGTGATCTTAAGAGGATTACCATAGCTTACTCATGTGAATTCATGTTATTTCTATATTTTTTAATAGTCTCGATAATTTTAAAGGTTCATGCATCTCAATTTTATTAATCAAAGAAAGATATTACAACGGCGGACTTATGAGTCATAACCTCTACAAGAAACACGTGGCCCACATGAACGGGTTGTTTCGTTTTTCGTAGAGCACATCTTCTGGTGTAGATTAAATCTTGCCCTCAGCGTCCCTCTTGGGATTCGAAGCATGTCCATTTTGGTGGTAGACGCAGTATACTAATGCTAAACCATTGACTGGGTTCATCAAGATTTTTTATAATTTTGATCCAATCTTTATTATTTTTTGTATCTAGATTATTTTTTGATTTTTTTACGATTGTGTTCATCTTTGATTATGCAATATCAGTTATGCATCTCCTTTTCTACAATATCAGTTTTGCCCCCTTAACTTCTTGCACCGTTATCACTTGTGCACATTCGTTAAATTTGTCATTGGTGAAATAAGCCAAACTTGCACCGTTATACTTGTGCACATTCGTTAAATTTGTCATTGGTGAAATAAGCCAAACCATAGCTTGTACAAGGGTTTTTAACATGTACGCCATTCTTAGATTTTTACAATATCAGTTATGCCCCTTCTTTTTTTGCTTTATCATTTCTGTCCCTTGGATTAGTTTTGTCATTCGTATGATAAACCCATTTATGCAAACTAAAATCTGACCAGTAAAATTATCTTGTAGTTGTGCCCCTTATTATTTTTTGAAAATTACACTTTTACCCCTCTTTTTTCTTTCCAATTACACTTGTATTCTTAAGAAAACATCCGTCAGGGAAGAGAACGGACGAAAACTAACCTGAGGGAAATAATTGTTAATAGCCCAAGAAGATGGGGGCATAAAAGATATTGCAAAAAGGGATAGGCATAACTGATATTACGAAATCTAAAAGGGGCACAACTCTAAGAAAAACCTTGTTACAAATCAAAGCCAAGTAAAAATTTCTTATATTTATGCCCTTACCATTTTCGAGAATTACACCCGTAGTCTTCTTTTTTCTTCCTAATTAAACTTGTCCCCCTGAGATGACGTCCTTTTGTGAAGTGAATGGACGAAAACCAATCCGAGAGTTACAACTGTTATTGCCCCAATAGGTAGGTACACAACATATGATGATGAAAAAAAATGAAATTGTATAGCTGATATTGCAAAAAAAAGTAGAGCATAATTGATAATTCAGAATCTAAGAGGGAACGACTGTAAATAAATCCATTATTATTTTTTGTTTTAGATTGTTCCATTCTAAATAAGCCATGGGTCTCTCAATGTATGTAGGGAAAGGTCATGATGTTATATAGGTTTGTACTACATTATATCGAATGCAATGTTTTATAGTTGACAATGATGATAATATACCAACAACACCAACGAAGTATTTTTCAACAATAAGTAGAATCGACTAAAATATGGTAATATAGGATAAATACCAACTAACTCAATATATACACACACACACATGCACACACATATGTATATACATATATACATATCCATACATACATATACATACATACATACATACATACATACATACATACATACATATGGGTTAAATGGGTCTGCCCCCTTGGAGAGCTAACTTGGCTCCCCCCGGCCCATTTCGTCCGTTTTTTTAATTTTTTTTGAAAATTTCTTCCGTGAAATTTTATCGCTATATCCCTATATTATGTCATTAAAATTTCGTGCGAAACAGAGACTCCTACGGCCTCCATCCAGATAGATATTTTTTAACGGTAACAAAATTGCTAAAAACGACCACGTATGGATGGAGGCCGTAGGAGTCTCTGTTTCATGCGAAATTTTAATGACATAATATAGGGATATATTGATGAAAATCCACGGAAGAAATTTTTCAAAAAATAATAAAAAATCGGACGAAATGAGACGGGGGAGCCAAGTTAGCTCTCCCACAGGGGCAGTCCCATTGTATCCTATATATATTGCTAAAAGTAAACAATGATTGTTCTTTAGTTGAATCTGTGTACAACTTTTCAAGATTTTATATTTGTGTAATATATTCCTCAGAAACAAAGTGGAAATTTGATGCTTTTGTTTTTTTTTTTAAATTTGGCATGCACTATATGTGTTTTTACTGTTTAATTAAAATAAAAAATTGGACTTTTGTAATAGTGCGATTCCATAATATTCCCATATTTTCAATTGTACATGTTTCCGAAAGTAACTATCAACTATTTTAGGTCAATTCTCTGCACAATTTTCACTTTTTTTCCACGTTGGTAATGATCCATTTTCACGACTAATTTGATTATTAAAATAATTTAAATTTGCAGATTTTGGAAGCAATTTGTGTTGCGTCTATGCAATGCAAGTTTCAGAATCATTTCCATCTGCGGATTGCCCTTATTTAGATATAATATAGTTAGTAGAAAAATAAAGTAGGAAGGGGAATTTTGATTGGATTTTTGTCATTTAATATGAGAAGAATATGGTTTTATCACCATTATTACAGACAATTCGTTGTAAAATTTACTGCTTATTGTTAATTCTGTGACTGCTCATCTTTAAACCGGTTCAAATTATTCGAATAAACTAAAAAAGGAAGACTGTATACGTATTCTACTAAAGTGATGTGTTTTCCACAAAAAGAGGGGCAGCCTTCCTGAATTCAGGAATGAGTTTGTCCACCATCTTGCCCTTTTTTTCACATTTACTAATTTAGGGTAAATTAGATAAAAGTCTCTGAACTTTAATCTCGAATTCAATGTAGTCCTCGATCTTTTAAAAGTCGCAATGTGATACCTGATTTTTTATGAGCAGTTTCAATGTAGTACTTCTGTTATCTTTCTCGTGATATAAACAGTTAATTTTAAACATATAACCATAATACTGTTCCTCCTCCTTCTACTTCACATTATAATACAATTATCAGAACTGCACATTATAATACAAAATGTATACGTATTATACTAAAGTGATGTGCTTTTACAAAAAGAGTGACGACCTTCCTGAACTCAGGAGTAGGTTTATCCACCTTCTTTCACATTTACTAATTTAACGTAAATTAGACAAAAAAAATCCTGAACTTTAATATCGAATTCAATGTAGTTCTCAATCTTTTAAAAGTCACAATACAGTATCTGATTTTTATGAGCAGTTTCGATGTAATACTTCCATTATCTTTATCATTATATAAACGGGCAGTTTCAAATGTACAACCATAATATTGTTCCTCCTCCTTCTACCTCACATTAGGCTTCCTCACACCACTTTCACCCCAACTCCCGTCTTAGCCACCTCCACCAGGACCACCACCATCTCGTCTACACTTCTTGTACGATCAGCCTTCGGCCTCCGCAGCACGTAGGTGTCCACCCTACTCTGTGCTCTCATTGTCTGCAGCTGGTTTGGCATCGACACCTAGATCCACATTCATATCGTCCCCGTTCTCCTCTGCACTCATGGACTAGACAACCATCGCCACACGTAGCTCGGCATGCCCCTCCCTCGGTATAATGAGGTGTGTTTAGGTTCAATGTCTTTCAACTCGTTAAATCGATTCGATAAATATAATTAATTGTACAATGATGATCTATATACACATTTATTCCTTTTCAGACAAAAACACAAGTTCTACTAATTACGATACTTTTATTTTGTTTTCACTATCAAATGAAATCAGACTCTGTATTATTCGATCTGGAATACTTTAGTCCCACAATGGTAGTAAAGATAAAATGTTCAAATTTTCTTTATATAACAGGAGCTGACAAACAAAGTTTTAAAACAATGAATATAACAATCAAATTATAGAAGACTTGTCAAGGGTTTCGAATCTTATCGAGTGCGAGCTGAATTATCGAATTGGAGACCAAATTAAGGCCGATTTGACCGGTTCAACTCGTACTCTTAACCAAGTTGTAAAAGTTGATCGATTAGTCGGATCGGAACGACGGAGGGTGTCTGATCCGAATGTGTTTTGTAAGTCAATCAGTTCAGCTTCCCTTGGTTGGTGTAAAAAATCGATCGACTGGACCAATTGGTCAACTGACTTTTTAGTAGAGATTGTTTATTTTCTAAAATGCATCACGCCATTCTGTGCGCGAAGGCCACAATCAATCACCTAACTATTATCTGCAGAAAAGGGACGGAGGAAAGAGTCAAGAACGAAAAGAGGGGAGCTGCTTCACCCGTCAGACGGACGGCGTAGCAGAAAGGGTGACGAGAGGAAAGAAGACGAGAGAGCGGGAAAAGCAATAATTGGCCTAATATACAAGAGTTTCTATATATAAGTTCTTTAACATGCTATTATAATATTCTTCAAACTACATAATATTATTCAAACGTCGGATATAATTTAGAGGTGCTTTATATTGTTTTAATAGTAGTAATATATTTAATAAAGATATCAAATCTGACTAAAATATGTGCTTCGATACTAGCACGAAAAGGCAGGGGGGTAGACATGTGATTCAGGGTTGTCCTCGAGGAGGAAGGGCTTGTTTCATCTCTTTTTTTGCGCTGGTCAAATGCTCAGTCAAAGAAGACTCCTCGCGAAAGAAAGCTCTTAGTTCTGATCTAGAGAAAAGAGCTGAAACTTATAAAAGCTTATTCTATTGATTCCGGTAGGTTCAGCATATTCGGGTAGGTTCGGCATAACAAAGCTTTAGTCCCCGCAGGAAAGGAACTGCACTCTACTGCATGCCCTTCGGTCGTCCAAGAGAGACCTAGGGGACATTCCTCACATTAGTCGGAGGCCTTTCTCTTTAGCAGCTGACCTTCCGTCATATATAGTAGCGGAGAATAGGTGCGAGCCCCGGTATATAGTACGATAGACGATGCGAGGAGGAGTTGCTTCGCAGCCGAAGTGATAGGTTGTTGAGGTAAATCAAAAAGTCGTTAGACCCAAGAATGAAACCGAATCTACGAGGAGGCTCGGCCAGCATGAAAAGGCGCATGCAGGATCCTTTTCGAAGCTATCTTTTCTAGTCGTCGAGCGCCGGAACTCTTCTCCCTCTTTTTTCTGGCGATTTCTTGGCCTGAGGCTGTAGTGGCCTTCTAGAGCAGCGATGGCAGACTGAAATCCAGAGCCAGTTGTCATGAGCAGTCGAAGATTCGAATCCAATTTCAAATTTTCACTATTTATATCAAACAGAAAAAATAGCTGCAAATATGCTCGAGTCCTAGCTAGGCTTTTCATCTCATTTTATTAGAAACTTCATGATATTTCCCGGAAGAAGGCCAGTTGGACTAGTGACTGCATTTGCCCTCGACCAGGGGGTACTCTCTATCTCCCCGTACAAAGAAGCCAAAGAATCTCTTCCCCTTATCCACTACTCATACTGATGGTCTCCATTTCAATACTATATCTTGTCTTGCCCCCTCAACGAAAATGTGGAATTCTTCGTCCTCAGGATTTCTTGGACATGCTTGTGTGTCTTGTGGAAAGGCTCGGCTTCAAAACCGTACGTGGAGCTTCCGCTTCATACGGCGATAGTACGCAGGAAGCGGGGGGGCGCCAGCTGACGATGGTGGGGCTATGGGATGCTGGTGTGAGGATGATGAGGGGGATTCGTCGGCCTAGCCTTGACCTTTCAGCCTGCTGACCTGAGATCGAGAGCACTTTTGAATCCCTCCCGTCACCCAGAATTCTTTCTCTGGATAAGTCGAATCGACGTAATAGCTGCATATTTATTTTTTAAGGTAAAATTAATAGTGCATGCTTAATGTTTGATTACTGTAAATTTATAAACCTACATAAACATATAAGAATAGACGTATAATAAGTGATTTTCTACATTTAGATATTAGAGAAAATTCAAAATCGACGAAATCTGAATAATCGTCTGAATGTCGATTAGTATTTAATCAAATTACATATCCAACAAAATGTCGACTACAGACTTTTACGATGCTGCGGCAGCAAGGGCATATTTAGTTGGACCCCCTTGGGATCACGGGCCGGAGAGGGCGAGCTGTCGCGATCCCTCGACGACTCTGCAGTAAACAGTAATTAATCGCGTCTGGATCTCTGCTGTGGTGCTGTAGCGCACCACAGCCGCTCGATTCACGCGTCTATCTGCAGTGATTACAAGCGGACCGGTAACGCGTCTATCTGCAGTGATTACAAGCGGACCGGTCCACTGCGGTACCAGACCATCGGTCGGATCCACCCACTCGTGGACCTCACAGAGGATGGTATGTTTGCCTCACCATCCTGCTCGATTTCTAGGATAATCGAACCCACCGAAAAAAATCGATTTTATTTGGATGATCGATTTGTTTACTGGTTCATAGCGTCTCACAGTTTATTTATTTATTTTTTAAAAAATTGATATTATTCAACATTGTTGTTTCTTTACTTCGGAGGAGTCCATTTAAATGATCTGGTTGTTGATCGCAGTGTATAATTATTTTCCACCACCTTTTGATCCGGCTACCTTGTTACAACTTCAATGCACTTACCGGCTCCGACTTCGGCTCCGACGTCTTTTCCTCCTTGCGACCAGGACTATGACTTCCTCCTTGCCGTCGTATCCATCTTCGTTGATCCACCTACGTTGCTTGTCCTAGACCGTGGCTCTCGACTGACCACGATAGGCGTGATGCTCCCGGCTGCGGCCCCATCGGCCACCCGTCTACGCAACTATTCTCCTTCCTTCAGCTTCTCAAATCTCTTCAGCCCAACTTAGGTCCGGATTTCGTTGATGTTAATGTCATTGGACATCACCTATTTAACTTGAAAAAGAAAATATTTTATTTAAACCATCACACCCAAAATCTTATCCAATTGCACATCAACCCCTATAATCTTTGTAATTACACTACAACCCCGTTCAACCACTATCAGCGTGCATGGGGACGTGCGTAAAACGAAGTAGTATTACAGTGATTATGAGGTAATTGCAAAGGTGGTAAAAATTGTGGTGTAAAAATCCCATAAAAATGGTTTTCTTAGGGCCTGTTCGGTACAAGCATAAGGGGCCGGAATAGAGGAGAATAAGGTGCCATTTTGCTCCCGACACGGTTTCCCGTGGTACGACTATTCCTCATTATTTCATCTTATTTCACTCTTATTCCTATCTTTATCCCACCTTGCCTACCTTTATTTCACCTTATTCTTCTTATTCCTATCCTCAATCCGAACAAAGAATAGACTCTTGCTCTCCTTATTCCCAATCCTTATTCCTTCTTATTCCCGAACCAAACGGGTCCTTAGAATGCGATGCAGTTGCAAAAACAAAGGGCCCCCGGATAGTATTAGATGGATATAAAGTTAAGTGCAACTGTCTATAATTCAACTGCTTCACTCCACTGTCCATAACTCTCCAACTCCCTCTCTCTCTCTCTCTACCAACTTCTCCAATCCATGGATCCTTAGTCCCCAACTCCCACTCTCCTCCGATGGGCAGGGCCTCAAGGTGGCTGAAGGCCCTCTGGACCGGCGGATCCAAGAACACGCGCACGCACACCGCCCGCAGCGAAGGCGAGCCGAAGATTGACCGGAGCCTTGCCCGGTCCTTCAGGGACGAGGATATACAGGCCGCCACCGACCCCAAGAAGGTGGCCGCAGTTGCCGCGGCTTCCGCTGCTGTGGCACACGCCGCGGTGGCGACAGCGCAGGCGGCGGTGGCTGTCGTCAAGCTCGCAGGCAGCGGGCGGCAGGCGGGTCGGCTCACCGAGGAATCGGCGGCTGTTAAGATCCAGTCGGCCTTCCGGGGATGTCTGGTAAGTCTTCTTCCGAGATCTATTTGGTAAAAAGAATTTGCAGCTTTTTGTACTTTTTTTCCCGTGCGGAATTTGATGTAGATTTTGGCCACAACTAGAAATCTGACACATTTTCTCGCGGTCCGATGGGACACAATCGGCACGGAGACGGAGATTATATCGCACTAAACCATATCGAAAACCGCAATTCACTACTTTTCTCTAGGCTGGCTATCTAGCCCAACGAGCCGAGTCAGCCCCTGGCTCGGGCTCGAGTTCGATA
This sequence comes from Ottelia alismoides, assembly GCA_037367405.1. Classification (NCBI taxonomy): domain Eukaryota; kingdom Viridiplantae; phylum Streptophyta; class Magnoliopsida; order Alismatales; family Hydrocharitaceae; genus Ottelia; species Ottelia alismoides. Next base: position 1,021,843 of record JAZKJV010008224.1, read on the forward strand.
AGTCCAATCGGGTTCAAGCTCGAGCTTGGGCTCGTTCGAGCCCAATCAAGCTGACTCGGGATCGATGAGCTCGAGTCCTTATCGAGCCGAGCTTGAGCCTGGCTCATCGAGCCGTAACTCAATAGCCAGCCCTACTTTTCTCCCGTAATAAAATCTAGCAGTCGAACTGTCCATTCGAAATGTGATATCTTAACACAAGTGATTGTGTTATAGTTTTCTTTAAAAAAATCGATTTTGTCGTCCCATAGGAATATGAAATTTCGCAATAATCTGACCAACATTCCGAGAGGCATATTAGAAGATGTGGTGACCTGGAAATTACGGTGGCATTGATTAGTATATCTGTTACAGTGCATCGCATTAAATAAGGAGAGGAGACAACACATGTAGAGTGTAGACTACCGGCATTAAGCATTTAATTTTGGGAACGTCCTCGTGCTTTAATTTTTCTGTGTCTTTCTAATACGCCAACTTATAATTAAATTGGCAACTTGTGAGTAGATGGATAGGATGCTTTGATTATCCATTAATTGTATTTTCGTTAAATATTTTGTAAGTATTTTTTTCTTCAAAATATAATGTTTGTGTGATTGTATATAGTTGGTCGAAAAATATAGTTGATAAAAAAAATAGATGGTATTTTTAAACCATAACCCTTGCACTCTTTGTAATTGCACCAGCACGCCTATAATCTAGCTCTATTTTACACCAGCACCGGGACGCGGAGTTATTAGATAAAATTATAGGGGGTTACGGCTTAATTGGAAAAGATTGTTGAAGTTATTCGTCAAAATATCCAAAATAAAATTATGTACGATCTTACTAGTCAATTTCTCGTAATCAATAAATGGGCTTTGGATTGTGGACTAATGCGACAATTTGATTTTGGTGAATGGCTCAACATATACAATAATGACATATATATGGGACTGTACTTTGTTTTGTATCATATAATGTCTCCATTACTCGAAATTTGAGTTTGGAGGGATGCGTGAGTATTTTTCTAGTCAAAAGATGAAAAGTAAGATAACAGTGTTTTTTACACTTGTGCCCTTCTGAGATTTTGCAATTAAAATTATACCCTTACTTTTCTTGCATTAAAGGGGAATGAGTGTGGGAATTTTGTAAGAATACAACTTCACGTGTGTCATTGCAAAAAAAGATAAAGGTATAATTGTAATGGTAGAATCTCAAACGGACAAGTGTCAATAACATCAATACATTTTTATAATATATCCATTTGGACATATAATATATATTCAAAAAATTATATAAAAACCACGATGTGTATCACATGGGATTATGATACATGTATATGTATCATATTCTTATTCATTTTAAAATATGATTCGATGCGGGTTGATTTTGATGACTATGAAAAATATGTTATCGTATGTTTCAATATGGCAAATTGGATGCGGATAATCACGCAAACACTATATGGATTAGCATACACGGGTGTGTATTTAATGGTTTATAGATTAAATAAATATACTAAATATATCTAATAATAAGCATGTCAAATAAAATGAAAGAAAACACAAAGATTTATGAGCTACGTATGTACACTAAAAAAATAGGTCGATTATGACATTTTTTAAAGTTGTTCTTATATCGTCTGATATTACATACATAATGGTGTTATTTTCCATTGTAAAATTATTATTTATATTTGAATTTAATGAAAAATGACATATTCTTGGCTATAATTTTAGCTACGACCTATATAACAACGTTTATCTGTTGTTAATTCCAAAATTTTAACTAATTATAGATGAATTTTGAAAATAGTAACGATTAAACATTTTTTGACACCGACACTAATTTGATAATAATGGTGATGTCATTTGTTGCTAATTTTAAATATGAAAATTAATTTCGCAATAAAGAATATCAACATTATATATTTAACAATGATCGATATAATGATCAATTCTAAAAAAATTATTATAAGCATATTTTGTTGTTTATTGAATATATATATATATATATATATATATATAATGAATACGATGATGAGTCCGATGAGAAAATAGAGTTTCCTCACTCGTATCCTTTTAACTTCTTGTGTCGTTCCTTTTTTGCAATATTAATTGTGTCCCTATCTTTTTTACAAAATTCACATCTTTTCCTTCCATTAAGGCAAGTAAGGATATAACTGATACTACAAAAAGGTAGAACTATAATTTTTGTAAGAAGGTAGAGACACAACTGATATTATAAGAAAAGAGGGGCATAAATGATACTATGGAAGTTAAGAAGTGCACAAGTGATAAAAATAAAAAATATCTATCCATTATTTGCATCATTAATCTCGACCATCCCTAAAGTAATTTTTTGAAACCGAATAGGAAACTGAATCGGAAACCTTCCTGAAAAGATTAGATCGGATTGAAACACGTAATCAAACCATTTCAACCAAATGGGACATCATCATTCTTAAAAATCAGATTGAACCACACCGATGGAAAAGAAGTGATTGAACCATCTAATTGAACCAGAATAATTTAAACATGTATAAATTACTCACTCAAAATATATTTGAAATAGATATAAATTATATAATTATTTTATATATATTATAGTATACCTAAAATATATTGTTAATATGCAATATTGAAATTTTATACATATATATAAATAATATTTACACAAAATTTTCAATGAAGGTCTTGAGTTCAACTTCTAACAATATTATTTATTTTGAATAAATTCAAAATTAATTACAATTTAATTTCATTTGAACAGGGTTCGATGAAACCTATGTAACTGGAGACTAGAGTGAAAATCGAACTTTTTAATCGAACAATTTAATTTCATTTGAACTCGGTTGTGCACGGTGCTAGACCCCACAAGCGACCCTCTGGTCGCCCCTTCACTGCCTTCCCGTACGGCCCCAAAGGCTTTCTCCACCGGCCTTCCCCGGCTCCGAGGAGGCCCTCCCCCACCACCTCGTTCTCCAATCAACCCCCTGTGGTGCAGTTTGACCTTAACTCCCCGGATGCTTCCCCCTTGGATGGCACTGGCAAGTCTGAGGGACTCGGTCAGCAACTTCCTAACTCTTCGCTGGAGGCGGTCCTTGTGGAACCCAATCCGGCCTGGAATATGGCATCGCAGAGAAAGAAGAAAGTTAACAATGGAGGTGAATCCTCCCTTCAAACAAGATCGGGGCCACGGGCCTCCACCTCTCCTCCTTCTTGATGTCTGCTGTTGTTTGTAACGTTCGGGGTCTCAACCGGCCCAGAAAGATTAAGAACGTCTTCAAACACATAACTGGCCTTGGGGCCGAGCTCATTGGCCTAATTGAAACTAAGGTTAGACCTGATAACAGGTCCAAATTCGCGGAGGCCTTCCCTATTGGGTGGGGCATCTTGCACAACAATACTCCCCTCGGCCGTATTTACTTTCTTTGGAAGGAGAGCTGCTGGTCTTGTTCCTGCATTTCAGCCTCTTCGCAAGCTATAACGCTCTCTTGCAGTAATCTGGGTGGATTTTTGATCACCGTCACTGTGGTCTATGGAGAGAATCTCCCTTTGGCTCGTAGGGCGCTCTGGGAGGAAATCATTTCTATGAAATCTGCCGTGAATTCCCCATGGTTGATTATTGGGGATTTCAATGCTGTCAGATTCGACAGCGAGAAGTTGGGAGGTCGCCCTCCCAACTCCATTGCAAAATCCGACTTCAACTTCTGCATTAATACTTGCGGTCTCCTGGAGCTGCACCCTTGTGGTAAACCCTGGTCGTCGAACAATAGCTCGGTTGGCCCATCCAGAATTGTAGCGAGACTTGATCGGGCTCTCATTAACGAAGATTGGTTGCACTCTCTCCCAGCCACTACTCTGCGCTACTCCCCCCTCCCGAGTAGTGATCACCTACTAATGACGGTGTCCCTTGCGAAAGTGGCCTCTAAGGCCAGACCGTTTCGCTATTTTGATTATTGGGCAGCTCGCCCTGGCTACTCCGACTTGGTTAACAATGCATGGGCATCACCTGTTAATGGTAACCCCATTTCCAGGCTAACTTGTAAGCTCCGGAACGTCAAGCAAGCCCTCAAGGCTTGGTCCAATGAAGAAGCTAATGTCCTTAAGGAGGTGAAGCATATTGAAAGTGCGCTTCTGGCAATTAATGAAGCTCTTGCGGCCGACCCGCTAGACCCAAGCTTGGCCCAACTTGAAAGGGATATCAAAGCTCACTTTTCCATCTTGGAGGATGACCTCGAATCTGCTTGGAGGCAAAAAAGTAGAGTGGACTGGCTCACTTTGGGTGACCGGAACACCAAATTCTTCCACCTTTGTGCTAAGGATCGCACTGCCAGGAATCATATTCCACAGCTTCTCTCCGTTGATGGCCACCTCATTGACAAACCGGCTATGGTGGCCGAGGCTGCTGTGGATTTCTATAAAGAGCTTCTTGGCCCCTCCTCCCCTCGGGCTCCGCTTAAACCGCCTCCTCCTCCCAAGATGCGTCTCACTTCAGCTGCTAGTTCCTGGCTTGAGCGCCCTTTTCTGGAGGCTGAGATTCTTGAGGCTGTTAAGTCTATCCCGTCCTCCAAGGCCCCGGGGCCCGATGGCTTCAATGGTGGCTTCTTCAAGCGCCACTGGCCGCTCATCAAGAACGATCTCTGTGATGCAATTAACCATATCTACCATGGTGGCGGGAATATAAATGGGATGAACCAAACTTTCCTTTCGCTCGTGCCAAAGGTGACCTCCCCGAACACTCTTTCTGATTTCCGCCCAATTTCCTGCTGCAACGTGGTCTATAAAATTTTTGCCAAGTTGCTCGCTTCTCGCTTGGCGAACGTGCTCCCGCTCTTGATCTCAAGCAACCAATCGACCTTTATTAAAGGCCGCACTATGGGGGACAATTTGCGGCTGGCCCAAGAGATTTTATTGGGCTTCGACAGGAAATCTCCCGCCAACCGGGCTTGCCTCAAGATAGATCTCTCCAAAGCTTTCGACTCAATTGAGCATGCTTTCATTATTCAATCTTTGAGAGACATGGGATTCGGTGATAGGTGGCTACATTGGATCCACGGTTGTATCTCCTCCGCCACCTTCTCGGTCATGGTTAACGGCTCCCCTTATGGCGTCTTTCGGGGGACTCGGGGGCTGCGACAGGGCGACCCCCTTAGTCCTCTCCTTTTTGTGATTGGTATGGAGGCTCTATCGACTATCACCGATGACCATATGAGACGTGGGGTTCTGAGGCCGATGACTTGCCGTAGGAGGGTCGTCCCTACGCACCTCATCTATGCTGACGACCTTCTGTTTTTCTGCAAGGCCTCCTCCGCCTCTCTACTTGCGGTCAAGGGCATCCTTCATGAATTCTATACAATTTCGGGGCTCTCCATGAATGCGAGGAAGAGCAAGTTCTTCCGTCCCAAATCCGCGCCAGACGATTTTGGATTGTGCCTTCGCCTGGGACTGTTGAGGCGCTCTTTGCCTACAACCTACCTTGGTCTTCCTATCTCTTCCTCCTTTGGTAGAGGTTCCTTGGCGAGGCCTCTTGAAGACAGGGTTAGGGCCTTGCTTTGTGGCTGGAAAGCCAAGGCCCTATCTTTCGCCGGCCGCCTGCAACTCCTTAAGTCAGTTATTGCTGGTATTGTTATCTTTTGGACGGATGGTACGGTCCTCCCTCGGCGTACTTCGAGGAAAATTGATAAGCTATCTGCTGCTTTCCTTTGGAACTATGGGATCCATGCGGTTGCTTGGGATACGCTCTGCTGATGACATCAAAATTACCTCAAGACCCGGGTCAAGGTAATGAAGCAAGGGTCGTTGCGACCCGGATCTCAGAGGATAGGTGTATCAAGAAAAATAACCACTCAGAATAGATCAAATCAATCAAAACAAAGAAGAGCGGTCTAGCTATGGGATTAACCTGGTATAGCTCCCAGGGTCGAACACAAGGAGCACGGATTGGCCTAGGGCCTACGAAGTAGTAAAAAGGAAATAAAATAAAAGAAAAGTGTTTTTTAGTGGTTTTTAATAATTTTTATATTTTTTTTTGGATTTTTAAAAGATAAAGAAAATAAAAGGAAACAAATATCAACACACTTAGGCAAATTATTTAACACACCAAAAATGAAGCAAAAATTCAGGAAAAAGTATTTTTATGTTTTTTAAGTTTTTAAGTGTTTTTGGTGAATTTTTGATATTTTTCTAATGGGTAAATTATTTTCTAAAAATCAAACAGTGCTAAAAATCCTAGGTACTATCCAGCAAGGCCTAAAACTCAAAAATAAAATATTTAAGAGTCTCAACAGGCCTTGGAGGTAATTTTCCTGTAATCTAGAAAGGATAAGGAAAATTTAGGCACCCTAATTATTGTTTTTGGATTTTTAAATTATTTATTATAATTTTTGTAAGTTTTTAAGTGTTTTTCAATTTTTAGGGTTTTTAAGAGATGAAAAATAGCCAAAATTGGCTAGAAAATCAAACAACAAGCAAGAAACAATAGCTAATTTTTTTAGAATTTTTAGGGGTGTTTTTATATTTTTTTGGTATTTTTATATCTAGACAGTAACTAAAAAGGCCGTTTTTGAATTTTTAAAAATACTAAATAAAATCAAAAATGTCCTCAAAAATTCTCAAAAATGCAACAACATGGCAGGAGCCATGTCTCAAATTTTCATTGAATTTGGAGGTGGTTTGATATTTATTCAAAAATCAAGAAGGGGGCACTGTGCACAGGGACGTAAGTGCAAATACCCTAAAGTCTGGGGGCCAAGGTGCAAAAATCCCAGCAAGTCACGCGCTTGGCGCGTGCCTGGGGCACTCAGGGGCCTTTTGGTAATAAAAACCAAGTTCCTGGACCTTTTGGTAACTCGTACCAAAAGTCCAGGGGCTTGGATGCAAAAATCCCATTAAAATCCGCACATGCGCATAAACAACACTCACAGGGGCATAAATGCAATTACCAAAAAGTTAACATTCATTCATTAACCCATCAGAACTACAGGACAATAAATGCAAATAACCCAGTAAACACGTGACGAAGCACGTGGGCTCACATACACAGGGGTATAATTGCAAATAAAAACAAGCACAAGGTCCTTAGTGCAAATTACCCTACGTAAATAAAATAACTAAAATATTTACAGGACTAGGACGAAAAAGACAAACTAAGAGGGGGCCCTAAGTAATTTACCCCTTTATTCGTCGACGGCCGGATTCGCGCCACGTGGAAGATCGATCGGTCCTGGATGGCTGGCGCTCCTCTTCGTCTGACCTCGAGCCAAATCGACGGTGCTGGAGAGGACACGTGGAAGATCGAACGGGTATGGCCTCAGGTGTCTCTCTCCGCTGCTCGAATGGTCCTGATCAGCCCCTAACGATGATCGACGGCTGCTGCTCCTCGAAGAACGGACGGTGGCGATGCAGACTGGGAGCGGGGGCTGATCGGACGGTGCTGGAGGATGGTGGAAGAACACTCCACCGGCGAGCTTCGCCGGCCTCGTGCGTGAGCTGCAGTCCTCCTCAGCTGCTCCTGATGATCGGGGAAGATAGGCGACGGCGTCCCGCAGCTGCTGGTACTGTCCGATGGCCCACCCGAGCCCTGGAGGGGCTCCGGCGAGCTCGGCGGCGGTGGGCTCCTGGACCTGATGTGAGGGGGGCTCAGATGCCCTCCTTCTGACCTGCAAAACACGCCAGGAGCTTCGCGGGTCGAGGGCAAAGTGCCTCGACCCAAAGAAGCGGGGTGACGGTGGCTGGTGGGTCGGTGCGAATGAGCTCCGGCGAGCGGTAGGTGGTGGAGCTCGACTCCCAGCTCCGGGGCGAGCTGGGTTGGATGAGTGGGCGTAGAACGTGCGTCGGAGGATGGCGAAGGTGTGTGGGGGTTCCGATGATCGAGATATTACGCGAGATGGCCGGAATCAGGGGAACACGTCGGAGAGTCGATTTGGGCGAAATCAGAAATTAAACGAAGTGGAAGAGCTAATCGACTACCTGGGTGGAGCAGAAGACTGTGCTGGAGTGTGGCTAACTCCTGGTCGTCGCCTCGAAGGTCGTCAAGGCCTGAGGCTCGAGCTCCAGCTAGGTGGCGGAGCACGGCGGCGCACGGCTGCCGGATCGATGGTCGGGCACCCTCCTCCTCGCTGCAACACGGCAGACGGAAGCTGTCACCTTGCTGAATGCAATGGAGGTCACGGGAGTGAAGGTGGAGAGCCAAAGATGGAATGAAAGTGCGGCGGAGCAGAGATTTTATATGGGTGCAGGTCCGGGAAGGATCGATCGGGTCCGGCTCGTTTGAGCACGGATCCCTAGGAGGAATGTCGGGCGAGATTCCCGGATACCTGGGGAACAATTAGGACCTGGGATTGAGCCAAATGGAGGTCGGGTCTGGTTGGAATAAATGGGGAAAGATGGGTCCGCGAACCAGATCCGGCTCTGGTGGTCCTGGGGGAGGTGTTGACCGGGGGTCAACAATCCCCCGTGGACCAATCAGAGCCCGCCAAGGCTTACATTTTTATTTGATTTTTTTGGGGCCTTAAATGGCCGAATTTTCAAAAACTTAAAACATGAAAAATATTTGTTTTAATTTTTTCTATTTTTTTTGTGATTTTTAATTAATTTTTGGAAATAAAAATAAGGTCTATATAATATAGCTATACATAGGTATATATACACTATATTGATTTTTGATTTTTGATTTTTAATTATTTATTTTTATACATTTTTATTCCTATTTTATATTTTATTTATTTATAGGATAAAATGAGGAATAAAAGGCTATTTTTATTTTATTTTTATTATTTATATACATAGGTTAAATAATTATTTATGTACACTATATACATGGTATATGTACAATATGTTTTTGTATTTTTAATTTTGTAATTTTTATTTGATTTTTGTTTTGTTTCTTTTTATTTATTTTATGTACAATATATACCAGAGAATATTTACAAAAAGTTTTGGAAATAAATAAATATATTTACAAGGTGAAATAGATGAGGATGATGGTCTATGTACAAGGTGAAGGATTCTTTTTGGATTTTTGATTTTTATCTTTTTGTTTTGTTTTTATGCTTCATAAATATTTACAAATATTTACAACATATTTTTGGTTGAGGAAAATATATAATTTATTTATTTACATAAAGTATGTACACATGAGCCCCTATCTCCCTCTACTTGGCTTTTATGCGGTCAGGCCCATGCTGAGCCTTCCCTTGGGTTAGGTTGCTCAATATTTATTCTAAATATTTCCCTCTTTTTCTTTTTAATCTTTATTCTTTTATTTTTGCACAAAAACATGCTAATTATCTATATTTACAAAAATGCATGCTTTTGCTAACTTTTCCTATTTACACATATCTACATGCATTTGCATAGGTTTTTGTAGCTAAAATATAAGAATAAAGAGTGATGAATGGGTATTCATCACCCCCCTATACTATACTTTGCTAGTCCCTTAGCAAACACTTATTTGAAAAAGAAGTGAAAAAGAAAGAAAGAAAAAGAAAAAGAGAATGTACATGGATCAAGGTTGATTATTAAACTTGCCTTCATTAAATTGAGGTATGGAGCTCAATCAGATCTTTGGATTATTAATGTGTCGGAACCTTATTCAGACTTAAGCTTAAAACCTAACAGCCTCTAAGTTCCACTATCCTATAACCAAGACTCCTCAATGCTCCAGATCAGAACAAGTCATCAACCACAAACCCTGAAGACCATGAATCTTTTCTTGTCCTGTGAAAGTGAGGTCTAAGCTCTCCACCTCAGAAATGGAAACTTGACAACCCTCCCTAACAAGGTAACTCTATGACCTCAATCTGGCCACTCTTTCCTCGAGGAGCGGGGTATTCCCTTCTAAGTTCAAGTACAACCGGCTCAAGAAGAGGGGAAAGAAGAGAATGGGTCAAGGCCAGTGTAGCCAAGTACCCTTGGGAGCTTGACCAGTGTAGCCAAGTCTCCCTGCTGCAAGCTACAACAGGTGGATCATGAAACCAAGCTTTGCTTATTGCACTTATATACATACTCCGGTGGGATTATCATTTTCTCTCAGACCCACCACTTTTTTGGAGTTCTTTTCTTTTTTTCATTTTTTTTTCGAGTGCATCTATACAACATGTACATGTGCAGCATATATACAAGGAGTTTTTCCTCTTGAGCCAGTAGACTATCCCTCTTTTGAAGCTTTATTGCAACCCACAACTCCCGTCGTTAGACTTCATGGCAACCAGACCAAGTTGAGACGCACTTCCTTCACTAAATGAAGAAGAGAGGTTCCGCCTAGAAGTACTACCCTCATATGCTACCCCAAGTCAAGGAAGACTGCATCCTCACCACCTCATCCGTAGAGAGCTCGGTGCATAGTGCGGTTGTCCAAGTAAAGCCATAATCTATATGAGTCATGTGTTGTTGTTAAGTGCTCTACTTAGGCTCATTGAGATGACATGTGATCATAGCCTAGTGGACTCAAAGAATTAAGTCACCATGGACCTGAAAAGCCTTAAACCTAAGCCCTATAAGGTTCCTCTTAGAAATTAGGTGGATTAAGATCTTAGTCAAGCTCCATTTCTCAATTTGATTCCAGGCTAGTTTAAATGTCAACTATCATCCAGAAAAACTATATACATATGTACAAAAAGATGCATATTTACACACTATTTTACAATCATGCAAAATTTTTGAAAAATGTTTTGAAATCATGAATGATGATGCATGAAGTGCAAGTTTTGCAAAAAGATATTTACACACATTTACACAAGATTTTTGCAAACTTTTGATTTTCAAAACATTTTGGAAAAATTTTGTACTATATACATAATTTTGATACAGAAATATTTACACAAGCTTTACACACAAAAGATTTTTGAAATCATTTTTACAAAAATAATTTGTACACTAGCTATGTATGTGCAAATAAAAGAAGATTATGTACATGAAAATTTTTTAATTTTTGTGGTTTTTAGCCATTTTTATTTATTAACACACTCACACAAAGTACGAGTTATGGCTAAAGTATATATGAAATATATACACACCCCCCTATACTTAGCTCGAACGATGTCCTCAGAGTCAAGAGCGATGAAGAAGACATAACTCGTGCTATGTATAGGGAAGTGAAAAGGAAGGCTATACAAAAGCAGAATAAAAAGTGAAGAGGGACTCGGGTCTTCCCCCTACACTTAGGATCAAGTAATCCTAAGTATAGCAGGCTGTACACGAAGGGAAAACCGAGTGGAGAATATACAGGGTCTACCCCCCCTATACTTAGGGTGAAATGCCCCTAAGTATAGGCAGCAAAACAGGGGTAAACAAAAACAATAAAATACCCGAAAGGTCTCACATCCCCCCTATACTTAGGGTAAAGTGCACCCTAAGTATAGCATAATCACAAGATGGAGAAAGGGATGTGGGACTAAAGAAAGTGCTGATATGGACATCTGGATCTATGTACAGCGGAGGATCAGTAAAGCTCAGGCGTGAGATGCATTAGATGTGAGTCAAAGACCACATCTCACGCAAAATGAATAGGGGCAAGATCAACGACCCGCGGCTCATGATCTAGAAATGGCTTGAGCCGCTGGCCGTTCACTCGGAAGGTACTCTCAGAAGACAACTCAGATATATCGATGCTACCGTTGTCGTGTACCTTCCGAACCAGATAAGGTCCTTTCCATTTGCTCTGTAGCTTCCCTGGAAATAATCTAAGCCTCGCATCAAACAGCCATACTCTCTGTCCAATCTCAAAATGTTTGTGGCTGATATGAGAATCATGCCACTCCTTAACTCTCTCCTTATAATGTAGGCTGCTTGAGAACGCTGCATCTCTAAGCTCCTCCAGGGCAGCTAGCTCTGCCCTCCTCTGGTCTCCTATACCATCTGGATCCATAAGAATGTCTGTAACTGCCCAAAGTGACTTGTGCCTCAGCTCAACAGGTAGGTGGCATTGCTTGCCATAAACGAGGTGAAAGGGAGATGTGCCCAAAGGTGTCTTGAAAGACGTCCTATATGCCCACAAGACCGAGTCCAATAGCTGTGACCAATCCTTTCGGTCAGGGCGGACGACTTTCTGCAGAATAGTCTTGATCTCCCTATTCGACACTTCGGCTAGACCATTCGTCTGTGGATGGTACGGTGTAGCAACACGATGGTCTATGCCGAACTCGCTAGCAAGTGCCTTCACCTGGTCGTTGATGAAGTGAGATCCCCCATCAGAAATAAGAACTCGTGGAACCCCGAACCGCGTGATGATATGCTTCCTCAAAAATCTGCAAACTGTCCTCGCATCAGCGGCTCGGGCGGGGATAGCCTCCACCCAACGACTCACATAATCTACGGCCAACAGAATGTACTCGAATCCCTGACTTTTAGGGAATGGACCCATGAAATCGATGCCCCATGCGTCAAAAACCTCACAGAAGTGAATGGGCTGCATCGGCATCATATCACGCTGTCCACAAGTGCCCATCCTCTGACAATCAGTACACCTCTTCACGAACTCATCTGAGTCCTTGAAGAGGGTAGGCCACCACAAGCCGGATTGGAGCACTTTCTGTGCCGTTCTCCTCCCAGAATGATGTCCCCCTGCCTCAAGCTTGTGGCAGTAAGTGAGGACGCTATGGTGTTCCTCCTGAGGAATACACCGACGCCAGACGCTATCCCCTCCTTCGTGGTAAAGGATGGGATCCTCCCAATGGTAAGACTTGGCCTTCGCAAGGAAGGTCTCAAGCCTCTGCCTGGGCCAATCTTGTGGAACTTTCCCAGCAACGAGAAAGTTCACAATATCGGCGTACCATGGAAGTGAGGCGATAGCAAGGATCGCCTCATCTGGGAAGGTATCTCTAATAGGATCAATCTGCTCAGAATCCTCAGGCTGCTCTAATCGGGAGAGATGATCCGCCACCACATTCTTGACTCCAGGCTTATCCTTGATCTCAATGTCGAACTCCTGGAGTAGAAGGATCCATCTGGTCAGTCTGGCCTTGGCATCCTTCTTTGCCATGAGGTACCTGATGGCGGTATGATCTGTAAACAAAGTCACTCTAAATCCAATGATATATGATCTAAACTTATCCAGGGCAAACACCACTGCTAGCATCTCCTTCTCTGTGACTGTATAATTCCGCTGGGCGGAATCCAATGTGCGGCTAGCATAGTGTATAGCAAATGGTACTCCATCCCTCCTCTGTCCCAGCACTGCCCCTACGGCAAAATCGGAGGCGTCCGTCATGATCTCGAATGGGAGAGACCAATCAGGTGGCTGGAGGACAGGAGCCTCAATCACGCACTGCTGGAGAGTAGCAAACGACGAAAGACACTTGTCATCGACAAGGAACTCGGTGTCTTTCGTCAAGAGGTCGGTCAACGGTCGGGCAATCCTGCTAAAATCATGAATGAATCTCCTGTAAAATCCAACGTGCCCCAGAAATGACCGCAACTGCCTCAAATTGGACGGCGGTGTGAGTTTCCTAATGACATCAACCTTGGCCGGATCAACCTCCATGCCCCTGTTGGAGATGATGTGGCCAAGCACCGTCCCTTGAGTCACCATGAAGTGACTCTTCTCCCAAGATAGCACCAAGTGATACTCAATACATCGCTGAAGTACTCGATCTAGGCAGTCAAGACAAGAATTAAATCCGTCGCCGTAGATCGAGAAATCATCCATGAAGACCTCTAGGCACTCCCCTACCATGTCCGAGAAGATCGACAACATGCACCTCTGAAAAGTCGCAGGGGTATTGCATAGCCCAAATGGCATGCGTCGAAAAGCGTATGTGCCGAAGGGACAGGTAAAGGTGGTCTTCTCCTGGTCCTCAGGAGCGATGGCCACTTGGTTGTAGCCCGAGTACCCATCCAGGAAGCAATAATGGCTCTTCCCTGCCAGTCTCTCAATGATCTGGTCAATAAAAGGCAGGGGGAAATGGTCCTTCTTGGTGGCTTGGTTGAGTCTCCTGTAGTCAACACAAACCCTCCAAGAGGTGGGTACTCGTGTAGCAATCTCCTCTCCCGACTCACTGATCACAGTCGTGATGCCCGTCTTCTTGGGCACCACATGCAAGGGGCTGACCCACTTGGAGTCGGAAATGGGATAAATAAAACCTGCACCCCACCACTTCGATATTTCCTTCATGACAACCTCTCTCAGGTTGGGGTTCAGACGCCGCTGGAACTCACGCGACAGCTTCGCCCCATCCTCGAGATAGATGTGGTGGGAGCACACTGATGGACTAATCCCATGGAGATCTGCTACGCTCCATCCGATAGCCTTGCGGTTCTTTTCAAGAACCCCCATCAAACGGGATTCCTGCTCTCCAGTCAACTCAGCGGAGATGATGACTGGGTACATCTCTGGATCGCCCGCAAGGAATCGATACTTCAGCGAAGTAGGGAGCGGCTTCAGCTCTGGAATGCTGGGTGCCGGCAAATCTGGCTGTGGAAGAAACTGAGTGAACGCTGCAAGGTCGGCCAAATCTGCCTGGGAAAGTGAAAGTGTACTCTCGCAAACTGGATCGGGAGAAGGCGGCTCTACTGCACTGTCTCTGGTCTGCTCTGCCTCTACCTCCTCCTCATCTATAGGCTCAACTGGACTCAAGTCTGGCATCTGATCATAGCAATCGGCCCAATCAGACTCTGAATCTGAGGGATCTGCATCAGAAACGGTGGCATCAGCATCACCGGAAAACAAGGTGGCATCAGCACCACCATCACAAATCATCGTGCTGCGATCAAGGACCGGCTCTGCTGCCGCAATGGTATCCTGAACCAGGTCTGTGCTCTCCAGACTCTCCTCTGCTATCATCTCTGCCTCAGCTGTGTCTGAAAGTGAGAGGGTGGTCTGTGCCTCAAGGTCTGCCCAAGCTGCCTCATCATCTGTGATCACAAAATCACAGTCCTGGTGGATGTCTGGCTCTACGTCTGTCAGCTGCTCTGAATCGGTACTCGCATCTGAGCGGGATCTGAATCTGGCTCTATAGTCCTCGACCGTCTCTATTTGTATACTCTCGCCCTGGACGCGAAAGTACACCTTCCCGCTATCATGATCAGTCACCGCCTTGGCTGTGGCCAAGAACGGACGACCAAGGATGATGGGGGTATCGGTCACTGACTCAGGGATCTCCATGTCCAACACTATGAAGTCCACGGGGAATTGCAGACCCTGAATCGTGACGATAACATCTCGTAATAACCCCTTCGGCCTCTTGACAGATCGATCAGCGAACTGAAGGACTGTCCTGCTCTGTCGAAGAGTGCCCAACTCGAATCGGTCGAGAAGGGCTGCCGGAAGAAGGTTGATCGACGATCCGCTATCTAGAAGAGTACGGTCGAACCACTGCTCACTAATCTGGCATCTGACATACGGGGCCCCTGAATCTGGCCTCTTGGCTGGCAGTCGGTTCTGGATCGCAAAGCACGTGGCTTTGGTCAGCACATGGATCTCTGAAGTGTGGTTCCTCCTCCTCCTCCTGACTGTAGTCCTCTCTCTCAAAGATCTCTGGAGAAGTGGGATGTGCTGCAAAGCCTCCTGGAGGGTCAGCTGGATGTGAAACCGATCTATCATGCTCTGGCTGAACTCCTCAAGCTCTCTCTTTTTTGGATCATTTTTCTTCCCCTTCCCCATCTGAAGGGCTCTAGGGAAGGGGATCACTGGGTCCTTCTCAGATGAAGGACTAGGAAAAGGTCTAAGCGGTTCAAGGACCGGATCCACACATACATCACGCACCACAGTGGGACCAGAAGAAAATAAACCTTTTCCTTTATTCATAGCAGAGTTCCGAGATACATGACCATGAGGAAAAACAACACCACTATCTGTACAAACACCGGTGGCCTCAGTACCACCACGGGCGGGCTGCTCTGCTGCTGCTGAAGGTAGACGTCTCGCAGCATCAGTACCGCGTGCTGGCTCGGCTGCATGGGTGGCATCAGTACCGCGTGCTGGCTCGGCTGCATGGGTGGCATCAGTACCACCTCCTAGATCTGGTGAAGTGGCGGCCTCAGTACCGCCTGTGGGATCAGCATCGTTGGTGGCCTCAGTACCACCGTCATCATCTGGAGCGGCCTCAGTACCGCTCTCCTCCTCCTCCTGTGGCGCCTCGGGATGGTGCTCAGCTGAGGCGCCGCCGCCGGCTGGGGTCCTACCGCTCCTAAGCGTGGCAAAATCAACATCAAAAAGATCTGAAGAAGTATCATCAAATGGATCGCTAGGAGTGGCTAACTCAGTATGTACTACCTGCTCAGACTTCCGCTTGAGATTGTTCGGGTTCGGCTCTATCTGGGCGGGTATGGCGGCCTTCCCTCTCACCAGGTCCCGCAACTCCTGGCGGAAATCGTCCATCTCCCGTCGAAATGTCGCCTGCTGGTCCGTGAGGAGGCGGGTGATATCATCCAAAGCGGGGCTCTCGTGGGAGCCCGACGGGTGGCCTCTCTGTGGATGAGGCTGTGGCTGCTGGTAAGGGTAAGAGGGGTAGGAAGGAGGGTGCTGCTGGTGCTGGTATCCCTGGTGAGCCTGCTGCTCACGTCTCCAAGGCTGTCCCTGCTGCTGATAGGGACGAGGAACGTAGGACGACTGCTGCTGGTAGACTGGGGGCTGCTGCTGCGGCTGGTGATGGTCCCTCGACTGGGAGTACTGCCCTCCCTGTGCTGACGGCTGCTGCTGGGGCTGGGCACCACCACTCCCCCACCTGAATCCGGGATGATCTCGTCGGATCCCAGGCTGGGGACGGTCGTACCAGATCCCGTTGACATCCATCAACGGCTCTGCATCAAAGGGGGCTGGGGGTAGTACTGCCAACGGCTGATCTGGCTGGTAGACCACCATCTGCATCTCTGGAGATGGTGGTGACTGCAAAGTGGGCTGCGGCTGCTGGTACGGCTCCGCCTGTACAAGGTGAACCTGTCTAGGCTGCACTGGGGTGCTGGAGCGCTGGGACGAGCTGCTGCTGCTGCCGGCGTCGCCTCGCGACTGAAGACGGGGCTGAGAAGCCGTCTGTGTCTCCTGGAGACACATGAGCTGTGTCTTCAGGTCGCTCAAGACCTGTGCCATCTGATCCATCTGTGCTATGCTCTGGCACTGCTTCTTCTCTATCAGCTCCATGCGGTCCAGCTTCTCGCTGATGATGCCCATGTCCGCAGCTGACGACTCTAACTGTGCTGCTGCTGTGGCTGCGGACGAACTAGATGGACCTGCATCTACCCGTGCTATCCTCTGGTACTGCACGGGTCCTGGCTGATGTGGCTGGGTCTTCTGGGTGTAGAGACGGGTCTGGGACATCACCATGTAATTCTCTGCCATCTCCTCAAAAATAGCCCAGACCTGGTCATGGTCCTTGGCGAAGTAGGACCCGCCACAAGAAGCGTTCACCAGGCTCTGTAGCTCTGGTGACAACCCACTGAAAAAGCTCTGAACTAGGTTCGGCTTCGTGATATCGTGGTGTGGGCATCTGTCCAAAAGCTCTCTAAACCTCTCCCAAGCCTCATGGAACTGCTCGTTGGGGAACATGGAGAAGTTGCTGATCAGGGCCCTCGCTGCGTTCGTCCGCCCGAGTGGATAGTACTTGTTCAAGTACTCGGTGCGGAGCTGCTCCCAGGTGTACACGAATCTCCCCAAATGCTTCAGCCAGGTGGCTGCTCTATCTGCCAGTGAGAAGGGGAAGGCAATCATCCGTATGGTATCCTGGTCCACATGCCTGTCGTGGACAGTACTGCAAATCATGAGAAACTTCTGTAGGTGGAGATGGGGCTCCTCGGTAGCCAGTCCATGGAACCGCGGAAGCATCTGCAAGGTGTTCGGGGGGAACTTGAAGTCCCCCACGATGGCTGGAACCACAACCCAATGGTGCATCAAAGTAGATCCGGGGTTGTGTAACTCCCGCATCGGTCTAGGTGGTCCTGCTCCTCCTGCGGCTGCTGCCGCTGCGGCGGCGGCCGCGGCTGCTGCTGCTGCTGCTGCGGCTCGTGCCTGTGCCTCATCGGGGATCTCCTCGGGCTCGCTCTGTGCATCTCTCTCTGCTCTGAGCCTCTCCATCTCACGCCTCATCTCTATCATAAAAGCTCCCTGATCGCGGAGCTGCTGCTGGACTGTCTCTAACTGTGCGATCAGGGTGGAGTTGATCGCTCCCTGGTCTAGTACAAAGTGCTCGGGACGGGAGTGATCGTCAGAACTGCCTGCGCCTGCCATCTCGACGTCTGCAAAATCAAATGAGCCCAACTCAGGTGCCGTCAAATGTATCAATCTCTCCTCGGGCTCATGTCTCTCAGGGCGGTCAGAAAGGGGATCGAGGGGGAACAGGGTGGAGTCGTACTCGGGCTCGGAGAGCGGGTCTGAGCTCTCGCGAGCCAACCTAGATGATGAGGTAGACGCGCCCGAAAGCGGTGCAGCCAGAGGCTGCCTAAGAGACCGTCTACCCATCATCTTGATCTGGCGAGTAGGGCGGATGGGATCTGGAAAAACTATGATCTGAAAACAAACCCTCGGTTCACCAACGCAACGCGAGCTGAAGACCGTGAAAGTTCGGTCAAATTATCTTCTCTGTTTTATTTGGTGAACACACAAATATCAGAGCGATTACGTGACCTGTTGGGATATCCGCTGCTAACCCAACCGACTGGCCCGCACGGAAGAGTCGGTAGTCAGTCAAGTATAGCAACGGGGGGCTCTACCTAGTGTTCGGGTCACTCTCTCGCACATGCAAACCAAGCAATGAGGGGGTTGCTCTCCCCAATAAAAAATTTTTTAGGGTGAGCGAGTTTTAAGGTCGATAATTTTAAACAGTCCCAATTTTATGATTTCTCTTTTTAGGTATTTTTCAAATCAAACAAAAACGCCTAACGAATTTTTCGATTCTCCTGATTATTAAGTCAAAAACGGGGGGAGAAGTCGAAAAAGCCGATGCACGAGAAATCAATGATGCATGCAAAGTCAGAAAAGCGTACCTGCCTCCAGCTCTCTACATGCAGAGTGATCCGCGCATAAAATAAAGACAGAAATTAAACTAAGCTATATGATGCAACGGTAAAAAGCCGAGTCCTAAACGAGCACTTTCTAGCGATGAACCGTCTAACCGGTCACCGACCTCCAAGCCAAAGGGTCCGGTCTTGGCCCGTCCCTCCCCTGCCCGACAAATCGGGGGTAGGAGTGCGCTTTACAGGACGGGCTCTCGGCGCGTAGGCTACGGAGGCTAGCGAGTCGGTTATTTTTATTATTTATTTTAAGTAGGTCCAATTACGTTCTATAGGAACAGATAAGCCTTAAGGTGTTTGGATCCTACTCAGCTACGGCACAATCACCACAAAGTCCTAAATCTAGGGGCTCGAGCAAAAACCGCGAAAAACCCGGAAAATGACAGTAAGAAAAGAAAAATAAAACCGCGATGAAAAAGCCGCGAAAAAGCCGCAGGTCCTAATGGGTCCCCCGAGCACGCCGGTGCTCGGCGAAACAGACCCGCTACGGTCTCAAGTCCACAAAGAGTGTCCAACAGTTCAAGTCCCTGTATTATTACAAATAATAATGAATAAAAACTATCCTACTACCTCACCCACTCAACTCTCTCCTCTCGCTCTCTCCTGCGGCTTCGTGGAGAAAGAAGCCGCCTCCGAGTCTCGCGGCTGCACCGGCTCCTCGAAAGTCGCCTCCGCGGTCCTCGGGCCCTCGCAAGATAGACAGAAGAGTGGTCAGACCAATAAAATAATCAAATAATGAATGAAAATAAAAGCAAGGGTATATGTGCAAAAATGAAAATAAAATAAACACTCAATAGAAAACAAAAATAAAAATAAAAGAAAATCAAAACAAACCAAAAATAAAACAAAAAGAAACTAAATACAAAAGCCGTGAAAAAGCCGCGAGCTCCGAAGAGCCGCGAAAAGCCGCGAAAATAAAAACGAAAATAAAAACAAAAATACTACTAAGCCGTGCTCCCCGGCGACGGCGCCATTCTGATGACACCAAAATTACCTCAAGACCCGGGTCAAGGTAATGAAGCAAGGGTCGTTGCGACCCGGATCTCAGAGGATAGGTGTATCAAGAAAAATAACCACTCAGAATAGATCAAATCAATCAAAACAAAGAAGAGCGGTCTAGCTATGGGATAAACCTGGTATAGCTCCCAGGGTCGAACACAAGGAGCACGGATTGGCCTAGGGCCTACGAAGTAGTAAAAAAGAAATAAAATAAAAGAAAAGTGTTTTTTAGTGGTTTTTAATAATTTTTATATTTTTTTTGGATTTTTAAAAGATAAAGAAAATAAAAGGAAACAAATATCAACACACTTAGGCAAATTATTTAACACACCAAAAATGAAGCAAAAATTCAGGAAAAAGTATTTTTATGTTTTTTAAGTTTTTAAGTGTTTTTGGTGAATTTTTGATATTTTTCTAATGGGTAAATTATTTTCTAAAAATCAAACAGTGCTAAAAATCCTAGGTACTGTCCAGCAAGGCCTAAAACTCAAAAATAAAATATTTAAGAGTCTCAACAGGCCTTGGAGGTAATTTTCCTGAATCTAGAAAGGATAAGGAAAATTTAAGCACCCTAATTATTGTTTTTGGATTTTTAAATTATTTATTATAATTTTTGTAAGTTTTTAAGTGTTTTTCAATTTTTAGGGTTTGTAAGAGATGAAAAATAGCCAAAATTGGCTAGAAAATCAAACAACAAGCAAGAAACAGTAGCTATTTTTTTTAGAATTTTTAGGGGTGTTTTTATATTTTTTTGGTATTTTTATATCTAGATAGTAACTAAAAAGGCTGTTTTTGAATTTTTAAAAATACTAAATAAAATCAAAAATATCCTCAAAAATTCTCAAAAATGCAACAACATGGCAGGAGCCATGTGTCAAATTTTCATTGAATTTGGAGGTGGTTTGATATTTATTCAAAAATCAAGAAGGGGCACTGTGCATAGGGACGTAAGTGCAAATACCCTAAAGTCTGGGGGCCAAGGTGCAAAAATCCCAGCAAGTCACGCGCTTGGCGCGTGCCTGGGGCACTCAGGGGCCTTTTGGTAATAAAAACCAAGTTCCTGGACCTTTTGGTAACTCGTACCAAAAGTCCAGGGGCTTGGATGCAAAAATCCCACTAAAATCCGCACATGCGCATAAACAACACTCACAGGGGCATAAATGCAATTACCAAAAAGTTAACATTCATTCATTAACCCATCAGAACTACAGGACAATAAATGCAAATAACCCAGTAAACACGTGACGAAGCACGTGGGCTCACATACACAGGGGTATAATTGCAAATAAAAACAAGCACAAGGTCCTTAGTGCAAATTACCCTACGTAAATAAAATAACTAAAATATTTACAGGACTAGGACGAAAAAGACAAACTAAGAGGGGGCCCTAAGTAATTTACCCCTTTATTCG
The DNA here is from genome assembly GCA_037367405.1 of Ottelia alismoides. NCBI lineage: Eukaryota > Viridiplantae > Streptophyta > Magnoliopsida > Alismatales > Hydrocharitaceae > Ottelia > Ottelia alismoides. Next base: position 1,043,173 of record JAZKJV010008224.1, read on the forward strand.
TCGACGGCCGGATTCGCGCCACGTGGAAGATCGGTCGGTCCTGGATGGCTGGCGCTCCTCTTCGTCTGACCTCGAGCCAAATCGACGGTGCTGGAGAGGACACGTGGAAGATCGAACGGGTATGGCCTCATGTGTCTCTCTCCGCTGCTCGAACGGTCCTGATCAGCCCCTAACGATGATCGACGGCTGCTGCTCCTCGAAGAACGGACGGTGGCGATGCAGACTGGGAGCGGGGGCTGATCGGACGGTGCTGGAGGATGGTGGAAGAACACTCCACCGGCGAGCTTCACCGGCCTCGTGCGTGAGCTGCAGTCCTCCTCAGCTGCTCCTGATGATCGGGGAAGATAGGCGACGGCGTCCCGCAGCTGCTGGTACTGTCCGATGGCCCACCCGAGCCCTGGAGGGCCTCCGGCGAGCTCGGCGGCGGTGGGCTCCTGGACCTGATGTGAGGGGGGCTCAGATGCCCTCCTTCTGACCTGCAAAACACGCCAGGAGCTTCGCGGGTCGAGGGCAAAGTGCCTCGACCCAAAGAAGCGGGGTGACGGTGGCTGGTGGGTCGGTGCGAATGAGCTCCGGCGAGCGGTAGGTGGTGGAGCTCGACTCCCAGCTCCGGGGCGAGCTGGGTTGGATGAGTGGGCGTAGAACGTGCGTCGGAGGATGGCGAAGGTGTGTGGGGGTTCCGATGATCGAGATATTACGCGAGATGGCCGGAATCAGGGGAACACGTCGGAGAGTCGATTTGGGCGAAATCAGAAATTAAACGAAGTGGAAGAGCTAATCGACTACCTGGGTGGAGCGGAAGACTGTGCTGGAGTGTGGCTAACTCCTGGTCGTCGCCTCGAAGGTCGTCAAGGCCTGAGGCTCGAGCTCCAGCTAGGTGGCGTAGCACGGCGGCGCACGGCTGCCGGATCGATGGTCGGGCACCCTCCTCCTCGCTGCAACACGGCAGACGGAAGCTGTCACCTTGCTGAATGCAATGGAGGTCACGGGAGTGAAGGTGGAGAGCCAAACATGGAATGAAAGTGCGGCGGAGCTGAGATTTTATATGGGTGCAGGTCCGGGAAGGATCGATCGGGTCCGGCTCGTTTGAGCACGGATCCCTAGGAGGAATGTCGGGCGAGATTCCCGGATACCTGGGGAACAATTAGGACCTGGGATTGAGCCAAATGGAGGTCGGGTCTGGTTGGAATAAATGGGGAAAGATGGGTCCGCGAACCAGATCCGGCTCTGGTGGTCCTGGGGGAGGTGTTGACCGGGGGTCAACAATCCCCTGTGGACCAATCAGAGCCCGCCAAGGCTTACATTTTTATTTGATTTTTTTGGGGCCTTAAATGGCCGAATTTTCAAAAACTTAAAACATGAAAAATATTTTTTTTTAATTTTTTCTATTTTTTGTGATTTTTAATTAATTTTTGGAAATAAAAATAAGGTCTATATAATATAGCTATACATAGGTATATATACACTATATTGATTTTTGATTTTTGATTTTTAATTATTTATTTTTATACATTTTTATTCCTATTTTATATTTTATTTATTTATAGGATAAAATGAGGAATAAAAGGCTATTTTTATTTTATTTTTATTATTTATATACATAGGTTAAATAATTATTTATGTACACTATATACATGGTATATGTACAATATGTTTTTGTATTTTTAATTTTGTAATTTTTATTTTATTTTTGTTTTGTTTCTTTTTATTTATTTTATGTACAATATATACCAGAGAATATTTACAAAAAGTTTTGGAAATAAATAAATATATTTACAAGGTGAAATAGATGAGGATGATGGTCTATGTACAAGGTGAAGGATTCTTTTTGGATTTTTGATTTTTATCTTTTTGTTTTGTTTTTATGCTTCATAAATATTTACAAATATTTACAACATATTTTTGGTTGAGGAAAATATATAATTTATTTATTTACATAAAGTATGTACACATGAGCCCCTGTCTCCCTCTACTTGGCTTTTATGCGGTCAGGCCCATGCTGAGCCTTCCCTTGGGTTAGGTTGCTCAATATTTATTCTAAATATTTCCCTCTTTTTCTTTTTCATCTTTATTCTTTTATTTTTGCACAAAAACATGCTAATTATCTATATTTACAAAAATGCATGCTTTTGCTAACTTTTCCTATTTACACATATCTACATGCATTTGCATAGGTTTTTGTAGCTAAAATATAAGAATAAAGAGTGATGAATGGGTATTCATCATCTGCCTCCCAAAGGTGGAGGGGGGCCTGGGTCTCGGATCGGTGAATACAATCATGGAGGCTATGGCGATTTCTTGGTCGTGGAAGATTCTTAGTCGTGGTCCCTCCCTGTGGGCTGAATTCATGTGTGCTAAATACCTCTCCTCTTCTACCTTTTTTGAGGCGGGTAACTCTGCCTTTGCCTCGCCTATTTGGAGGCTTATACTCTCCGCCCGCCCCCGCCTCAGAGCTGCGGTCTCTGGCTCCTCCCCGCCTTATGCATGGCTTCCAGCGGGCTCTAGGTTCTCCTTTGCTGCTGCAGTTGATCTTTCTCGTCCTAGGCATGCTCCTGTGCCTTGGGCGAGCGTGGTTTGGCACAAGGGAGGCGTTCCCAAACATAGTTGCACACTTTATCGTGCTGTTCTTGGTCGCCTGCCTACAACTGATCGCCTTTCTAGGCTTGGTATCGCTGCACACTTGCCTTGTTATCTTTGCAATGCGGATTTGGAGTCCCATACCCACCTTTTCTTCGAATGTAGCTACTCATGGGAGATCTGGTCTTCAACCTGCAAAGCCCTCACGCACTCCTCCTATGTTCCAAGGAGCATGCAGGACGCCTTGGACTGGATCCTGAAGTTAAGCCCTTCGGCTGTTAGTATCCGACTCCGTCTTGCTCTCGCTGCTGTTTGTTGGGCTGTTTGGAAAGAAAGAAATTCCCGGTGGTCTTCTGGCCGTATTGCCCCTACTAGTCATATTTTGGCTAATGTGATTACTTGCATTGACACAATTTCGACTCATAGTTAGTCCCAGATTTTTGTTTACCTCTGGGTTTTTTCTTAATTTTTGTAAATTATCAGCCCAGATTTTTGTTCTCTTTGGGCCGATCTTTACTCTTACTTCTGTAAACAGGGCTCTTGCCCTCCATTTGTATTTTTTAGCATAGTTATAGTGAAAAACCTTTCAAAAAAAAAATCCGACCTGATTTCTAAAACACCGATATGAAGGCCGAGATTTGTGGAGAAACCAGTCAGTCCATGGTGACAAAAACGGCTTCGGAAGAGCAAGCGGATCGCTTGTCGTTGGATCATCGTTAGACGGTATAGATGGTCACAGCATCGTTGCGGTGAAACTGCGGGAGGATCCCGAGACACTGTTGCGAACTTTACCTACACGTTCTGCTACCTACCGAAATGTTGGGTTTTTCCTGCACAGTTGTGTTCGAGTGGGGCCAAATAATTGCAGCCGCCTGATCGTTGCAGTGGTCCTCTGCCCCTTAATTTTTGGGATTTTTATCCAGCAGAACCTATAAACGTTTTAAAATACTTCTACGACCTTTTGCACGATGTAATTACCCAATCGACCTTGTAAATTATCCCAAGAACCCTCATGAGCTTAAATCATATTACCCAGAGGGTTCATGGGGTAAGAGTTGGCAAGTTTACGAGGTCGAGGGGAGAATTAAGTTGTTTCAAGAGTCGTGGAGGTGATTGACAAAGTTTATAGGGTCTGTCGGGTAAAAATCCCTTAATTTTTTGTAGCCGCTCGCCGTTGCTAGGGATGTCAGCGGGTCGGATTTGAGGCGGGTATTACTATTCCCAAACTCATACCCATTTATAATATCACTACCCATACCCGCTCATTTATTAAACGGGTAATTTGTAGCGGGTACCCGTATACCCGTCGGATACCCGTGTACCCAATGGGTACCCATATCTTCGACATTGTAACTCTTAAGTTGTTTATAAACGTATATAAGATTTTCACAGATAGACGAAATAGAGTTAGATCGTGTAATATGACGATTCATAAAAACGTGCAATATATAGAGAATATAAAATGTTTATATATGTTAAGTGTTTAACTCTTTTGTGTTGATAGTTTTTATTTATTAAAGATATAAAACGTTAGTTGAATATGAATAAATGGATGGAGAGGAGAAAATTGAGTTGGATATTTATACATGTAGATCGATACACATTAGATATGAAATGGATTTGGGTCTAGTTTGATTAAAATGCAACATAAACATCTATCTTTATATATATTTTTTATTCGGGTTTGGGGCGGGTTCGAGTTCGGGTACCCACAAGGCAATCCCAAACCCATACCTATACCCGCATGGCTAGTCAATTCAAAACCCAAACCCGCTCAAAAATAAATGGGATAGATTTCGGATCTTTAAATGGGACGGATTCGGGTCAGGTACCCGATGGGTAAACCCAGACCCTAGCCGTTGCAGTGAAACAGACAAGTGACTTGTGATAGTGGCGACGAACAGGCCCCGCCGTCTTCTCGTCTCGCTGCAGTCCCCTGTTTTTTTCCCCCTGCGACGGCTACGGGGGAACCCACCGCTTCTGTGGTTGCAAGAATCCTATCAATGGTTTTCACTCCCACGCACACAGCCCAGAGGAGAAAGAGGGAGACGTTCAGCTGTGCGAAAATGGTATCGTTTGTAAATTTTATGTGCCGTGGAGGATTCAGATGATTGGAATTGGATAGGTAGCGATGAAAATGAATACATATGTATCTAAATATCTTTTTTTATTGGATTTGAAAAATTATCGAATATAGATATTCGTATTGAAATATTAATCGAATATGCATAGAATTTGATCATAGATTATAAAAAATTTCCAAATATGAATATGGTAGTGGTTTGATTATACATATTAAATCCAAATATCTTTATACAATATTTAATATTGTTTAATATATTAGTTAATAATTATATAAATCATGGCATGTGTTATTATATTAGTACTATATATTATATAATATGAGGAAAGGGAGCCTACTTTGTGAAATAGGTAACTTTACCTACTTCACATTCTATTTTTGCAAATTTTTTTATTTTTTTAAAAAATGTCACCGTGAATTTTCATAATTATATCCCTTTAATATGTCATTCAAATTTCGTCAGAAACAGAGACTCCTACGGCCTCCACCCAGAACATGAAAAATACAACAAATCTGTGACCGTTAAAAAATGACTGTCTGGAGGCCGTAGGAGTCTCTGTTTTTGACGAAATTTGAATGACATATTAGAGGAATATAATTATGAAAATCTACGATGGCATTTTTCAAAAAAAATAAAAAAATTTGCAAAAAATGGAATGCGAAGTAGGTAAGTTACCTACTTCACAAAGTAAGCTCCCTTTCCTCATATAATACAATATATTAATGATATCGATAAATTCCGTTTATTTTGAAGATGGACACAATATAAATTTATGAAACCCTATCTCTTTTTGTTTATGGTCAAAACACATGCCACATCGATGCTCCGTTTTATCATGATGCAACTTATTTATATTTTTGTTGTATTTTTTTAAAATTATTATGAACTTTGTTAAAAATTTAATTCACTTTCATATGTGGTCTTTATTCGTCATGTATTCGGATTCGATTTTTATTGGATCCATATTTACATTCATTCTTTATTTGATCCATATTTGGATTCACTCTTTATTCGATACGTATTCAGGTCCGCTCTTTAGTCGATATGTATTTGAATTCGATACATATCTAATTTGAAGTGTATTTGAATATTTAAAGATATGATTTCCTTAATTCATATCTGAATTATATATGTATATCCTTATTTGTATTCGATGTAGATGGGTGAACATGGATATGAAAATAGTCATATCCATCTATTTTCATCCCTACTTATAGGTTATTGGCTCGTATCATTAGATTAAATGGGTAACGGTCTAATTATAAAAACTACGTGGATTTTAGTATAATTGCAAAAGATTCTAGGGATTATGGTGTTTTTTTTTTGAAAGAAAAAAGGGCCCCCACCGTTTAGGTGACTGCCCAAAAACTTCACCATTAATCACAAAAATAATACACATCTGTAAACAGATTACAAAAGATAAATTACATGTTCCAACACTCTTTCAGCGCTCTAGCATGTGCAACGATATTTTCTCCGTAGCAGCGCTCCTGACGAAAGATCACACCATTCCTGGCAAGCCAAATCGCCCAAATCATAGCCAGGCAACTCGACCTATCCATCTCTGTGCCATTCCAGTCCGCTCCAATGGATTTCCAGAACCTGACCGCACCATCCACACAAATTGCACGGTTCCCAAAAAGCTCCCATGCCTTTCGTGAGCTTCCACACCCAAAGAAAAGGTGATCTGCATCTTCCATCTCCTCCATACATCGCTTGCAAGTCGCATCAGATGACCGAACAAATCGAGCAAGTCGGTCCCCCGTCAAGATCCGGCCCCTCCTGAGCAGCCATAGAAAGACCTTCACACGAGTAGGAACTTTCCATTTCCAGATCCTTCTGCAGTCTGTTGCACATCCTCCCGGATCAAAAATCATCGGGCCCTTCAAACTTTTGTATGCCTTGCCCACCGAGAACACCCCATCATACCAGCTCCAGCAGTCTCGCCCCTCAGTGGGCCCAGCCACACTATCCAACTCTGCCAGCAGCATCATCAGCTCCTCCTTGCGTTGGGTCAGAAAGTTCAACGCGGAATCTAGGGAAGAAGGAGCGTCCATCCCATATACTTGCCACAGAGCAACCCGGATCCACAGCCAATGCCATCAACCCCGGGAAATTGATGCCAAGCAGCCCACTATCTGTCCAATTGTCAGTCCAAAACCTGAAGCCAGTACCGTCCCCAAGGATGGGTCTCAGAAAAGGGCGAACCTCTTGCGTCACCCCACAAACCCCTCTCCAAAAAAACGAAGGAGCGTGCCCAAAGATCCCGTGCTCAGGCAGCGACGAGCGGACACCGTAGATCTTCCTTATTAATCTGCAGACTAAACTGCTACATTCGCCCCAAATCCGAGCAATCCACTTGCTGATTAAGGCCTTATTCACCTCCTCCAAGCTACACACCCCCAAACCACCATCGTCCTTCGAACAAGAAATGGTTTTCCAATCCACTAAAGGTATCCCGCTCGAACGACCTGACGTCGACCAGAAAAAGCGTCTCATGATGCTTTCAAGTCTGTTCCTGACACCCACATGCAAGAGCCTGGAAGACAGGAAAAAAATAGGGATTGCGGATAGAACTGAGCGCAACAACACCAACCTGCCACCTCTAGACTAACAAACAGACTTCCAGCCCGCCAACTACCGCTCCATCTTCTCAACCACCGGTAAACAATCTGCCACATGCATCTTCCCACTCACAAGCGGCACCCCAAGATAGCGCAGTGGCAACTCCTTGCGAGGAGAACGCAACCAAGTAGCACAAAGCTCTATCTCTGCTTCATCCAAGCCGAAAGTGACGAACTCTGATTTGGATCTATTCAGTCTCAACCCAGATACGTTGCTAAAACTATCAAGGATCACTGACATGCCTCTACAGCTCTCTGCACCTCCTTCTGCAAATAGGATTGTGTCATCCGCATATTGAAGTAATGGTATTGAAAACTCCTCCTTAGTGAAACCCCTGCAGAAACCTCCTGACACCGCTCTGCCAAACATAACGGATAGCGCGTCTGTCACAAGGACAAACAGTAGTGGGGCCAGGGGGCAACCCTGACGAACCCCACGCCGCGGCTGGAAATAGCCACCCTTGGCTGACCATTCACCAGGACAGCACAAGAAACAGTCGTGACGCACCTCTTCATCCATGAGATCCACCTATCAGGGAAGCCACATCTAAACAGAGATGCACAAATGGAACGCCAATCGACACTGTCATAAGCCTTTGAGAAGTCAACCTTCCACAAAACTCCCTTTGTGTTCTGTCTACGCCAATCCGCAATAATCTCAGATGCCAAGACCACACTGTCCATGAGTTGTCTACTGGGTAAAAAGGCACTCTGTGCCGGCGAGATGATCCTACCAAGAACCTCACGAAGACGGTTGGCCAACACCTTTGCCACAATCAAGTATATTGCATTTGATAAAGCGATAGGTCGGAAGTCCTCAATCCTCGTGGCCATGTCCTTCTTAGGAAGTAAGAAAATGAACGATCGGTTGAGCCGATCAAAGCCATAGTTTCCCTCTGCAAACTCCAACACCATTGCCAACACCTCTTCCTCCACCAAATCCCAAAACTCTTTGAAAAAAAACACCGGAAACCCATCTGGCCCTGGGCATCCATCTTCGTTCAAGCTGAATATTGCCTCACGGATCTCCTGCAACCCAAAAGGCCTTATCAACAAGTCTGCCTCAAGGTCTGAAATTCTCTCTACCCCCAAGCCCAACCACCTGGAGCCACAGTGTGGCAAACACCTGCTCATGTTCTTGAAGTAACAGGTAACTTCTCTTGCAAAAATCTACTCCCCATGAAACTCTTCGGTACCAACTTCAATAGAGTGGATTAAGTTCTCCTTCTCCCATTTGCCACCGCATGAAAAAAATTAGTATTCGCATCCCCCTCTTTCAACCATTTTTGCCGGGATCTTTGTCTCCACTCAAGCTCACGCTTCCTATCCTCCTCCTCAATGATTTTTTGTATCAGACCCCTACTAACCAACTCCTCTTGCGACTCGGATTTTTAAGACCCACCCCGGGTGAAGGTCTGGGATGATCAGGGAGTAATCGGAGCCCGGGATTAGGTGAAATGGTTGACGGATCAAGTGGGGAATAAATCGAGAAGTCGGGTCGGTCACCCAGATCCGAGGTGAAGAGGGTCCGCGGGTCGGGAAGCCTCCTTCCTCCCTCGCCTTCAACACCCTCATTTCCCAACCCACTCACGTCAAGCTCCTTCCCCAACCTTGACCCAAACTCAGCAACAAGCTCCTTCCCACTCACAACGATTTCCTCCTCCGGCCTTGACCCCTTCCCAACACTCTCCTTCCCACTCACAGCCATCTCATTCTCCAGCCTTGAACCAAACCACCATTCTGTAGAGCCTTTAGATAAACCCACCAAAGCTTGATCACAAGCTTCTGGATACTTCGATGAAGAGGGAATATCTAATGAAGAAAAACGGATCGTGCGCCACAAGGCGCCTTCGGAAACAAACGGTAAGCCCTCAAGTGCAGAGGATATGGGGAGTACCTTGTTCGAGCATTGTCGGGTGAGAGACTTCATGTGTTCAGCATCCACCGGAGTGACATGCATTGAGGAAGCAATCGGATTCTTGACCGCCTCCACTAAGCTTTTTGGCCGGCTCGAATCATCGCGGATATCCAAGATCGGACACGGGTGCCCGGATGGACCCGAACCCAATGCTCCATTCGAAATCCCAAACGACGCCACCTCCAACGGATTCCTCACCTCCCGTGGCCTTCCCCCATCAATGCCGTTTATTTCGTCTTCCTCAGCTGTAGCAGATTCGACTTCCTGAGATTTCGCCGCAATATCAGCCGTATGATTTTCTCCGCCATCCGCCGTTGAAACTCCGTCCACCCCGCGGCCATCGCCTAGAGTTTGCTCCTCCAACACCGTCAGCCACAGCAACACCGATTTTCGCCCAATCCTCATCATTGCGCGTTGTGGAAATGAGGGTTTGTGTCCTCGGATGAGGACAACCACCTGCGAACCCTCCCCCGGTCGCATACCCGAGCAAACCAACTCCACAATATCGCCAACTTGCACTAGGGCTTCCCGGAGGATTTCTAATTTCCGGCATCTTAGAGGAACTCCCGCAACCTTCATTCTCCACAACGTGTTCTCGCTGCCCCCATTACCATCCAGAAATCTAGGCCTCCGCCAGTTGATCCTTCCTCTTAACTCCGGCGTCAAAACACCCTCTAACGCCCCTCCGATCACCTCCTTCACCCCAATAGGTGATAAGCCTCTCATGCACAGTAAGCCTTCTGGCAACCAAATAGCATCGACCGAAGCTCCGGAGTCCTTAGCCAAGACCACTCTTTCTCTGATCCTCCGCAGCGCCTCCACCGGACCTTCACCAATCGCGAGCCCGTCCAGCGGTGTGTCTTTTACAACATCCTTTGAGAGGTGCCGCAATAGAGCACCCATCTCCGCTTCCGACAGAGGTGCTTCGGAGAGCATAGCGTCCCTGGCCGATTTCGCCACTCTAGTGTTATCACCCATTGTTGAAGCATTAGTGGCTTTCTTCCTTTGCCATGTGCCCCTCATCTTGCACTCCCGTCGTTGATGCCCTGGACGCCCGCAGTGAAAGCACAATGGAGCCGGAGCCTTGCAAATACTGGATATGTGGTCCTTCGCACCACATCGATAGCACCACACTCCGCCTCTGGCAACAAACTTTGGAGAGCGGTTCCTTCGCTTTGGAGTGCTCCAAGGTCCTTCCCCTGCCAACTCCTCCATCTCGGTATCCTCCGCCATCTCCCCCTCTTCCCGCTGCCCATCACCGACTCCACTCTCTTTGCCGGTGACCCTCCGCTCGCAACGCTCCGCCATCTCCGAAGGGGCACCTAGGGATTATGGTGTTAAAAAAGTTTTTTTTAAAGTAAATTAAAAAAATGCTCCAACTATTTTCAAATGTAACAAAAGGGTCCTGAAGTTTTAGCTTTGGGCTTTACCGTCGACATAAAAAGGTCAAGAAAGTTTGCAAAGATATATATTTAAGGCAAACAATAAGATCAAACTCTTTTTATTACATTTGAAAAAAATGGGGCTTTTACTTCAGAAAATACACGTAGTGACATCATATTTTGTAATTTACCTCTTTTTATAAGAGATTGCTGGGTAGGAAATCACCATTTTTTTTCTAAAAAAAGTCTGTTCACTTTGAAAGTAATGAAGATGGAATAAGGAAAACGGGCTTTGTTTCTTATTGCTGTTCTCTGTGTTGGTCGGATAAAGATCGAATAAGAAAGTTATTCGTGTTCCTAATTTATCGGCTGTTTTTTAAATTTTGAAATAGGTGGTATAATATATAGAGCACAATGTCAAATAGTAGTCATTACTTTCTGTAATTTATAATTTCTCGTGGTCTAAATAACAATTTCTCCTAGACCATTTATAGATATGTTCGCATTTCTTCATGCAATAATAGTCAGTACTTTTTTTCTCGTTTTATGTGTTTCGATAAATTAAATATAAGTAAATATATTTAATATATACTCCTACGTGCATTCCTCACATTTACCCCCCCCCCCCCCCCCAATATCTTAGAAAACGTTCAATTAGAAAATTGGTTAATGTTGACGAAATTTATAAAAGTGGGAACTTTTATACCTTGCTCCCTCTACTTATTATAAATGTTTAATTATAGGCAAGGAGGGCATTGAAGGCCCTGAAAGGGCTGGTGAAACTTCAAGCACTGGTGAGGGGTCACATTGTGAGGAAACATGCTGCCGAGACCTTCAGGTGCATGCAAGCACTGCTTAGAGTACAGGCGAGAGTTCGCACGTGCCGCCACCGCCACCTCGTAAGACATCCACACTTCTTCTCATCACTCTCTTCTAGGGATGAAATCGAATACATGTATACATGTATATCGGTATTCATTCGTATCCGCATTCGTCAAATAGAGTACACGAATTTGACTACTCTTGAATAAGGTCCTTAGTATTTCCTTCCATGTAGTAGCTTCCTTCTTTGTATTTGTAATAAGTTTAACCCTATACGCCCTTGCGTGTTCATCACTTAAAAGAGATATAATGTATAACAATATTTTTTTATCAGATAACTTCGACACCATCGCATACGCTTCGTGTAAATGCTGCTCAGCTGGAAAGATCGAGCATCTCGTAGGTACGGATGCGTTTTTCTTTTGGCAATAACATGGCTGTCCCCACGTCATTTTTTACGTTTTTTTTTTATTTTTTTTCAAAAAATATCGCCATATATATTCATCTATATATCCCTCCTATATGCCATTCGAATTTCGTCAGAAACAGAGACTCCTACGGCCTCCATTCAGACAGTCATTTTTTAATGGTAACATGATTTTTTAAATCGACACCATCTCGATGGAGGTTATAGGAGTCTCTGTTTCTGACGAAATTCGAATGACATATAGGAGGGATCTAAGGCTGAATACACATGGCGATATTTTTCGAAAAAATAAAAAAAAAAGGCATCGAAATAAGGGGGCGAGGCAGCCATGTTGGCTGCCTCCAGGGAGCAGTCCCATTAAATCCATAGCATATTTGTGAACAGAATCCAAATAAAATGATAAAAAAAAGTTTTTAAAAAGATTTCGAGACGTTTGTTATTCCGAGTTTTACCATATTGATAATGCTATATTTTCTTTCAAATTACGCTCCTTTATTTTTATAAAATTCACAGTACTGATATTCTATTAGGGTTCGTTCGGTAGGAGAATAAGCAGGAATAAGGATGGGGAATAAGGGGAATAAGGGTCTATTCTCCGTTCGGCTGGAGGATAAGAATAAGGTGAAATAAAGGTAGGTAAGGTGGGATAAAGATAGCAATAAGAGTGAAATAAGATGAAATAATGAGGAATAGTCGTACCACGAGGAAGCGTGTTGGGGGCTTATTCTCCTTATTCCATTCCTCCTTATGACCCAAACGAACAGGACCTATAAAACTACACGTGTAATAAATAAGGATACAGCTGTAAACTTTGCGGAATATAGGACCGGAAAGTGTTATCGGAAAAACTTTCGGGTGATCGTGCAGTTTACCGTGATGTTCATTTGTTAGCGATAGTGTTAAAATGTGTGCGTGATGCAGAGGGCCGCCGCACGGGCCGCCGACGGCGTGGTGATCGACACCAACATGCTGCAATCTCCGAGCTGGAAGTGGCTGGACCAGTGGATGGAGCAGCGTTACTGGGACACCCAGGGCAACCTCTCCGGCCGGGTGGGATCTCTGCCGACACCATCCGACGAAGCCGACGTCAAGATCGTGGAGATCGACACCGGAATCCGGCCCCAGTCCAATCCAAGGTGGAGCCACAGCCAATACTACCCCCCATCACCATCCAAGCTCTCCAATTCCGCTCCGGTGGACTCGTGTGACGGATCGATCTTCTTCTCCGCCTCGTCCCGCCATGGGAGCGTGCGGAGGGGGCAATTCTCCCCGACCACCAGCGAGTGCTCGGGGAGCTTAGGAAGCGGATACATCGGCTATCCGAACTACATGGCATACACTGAGTCGTCAAGGGCGAAGACGAGACCAAACAGCACGCCGAAACAGAGGCCGGAGAATGGGCAGTTGCCGACTCCGGCAACGATTGCCAATGGATACTGCTCATCGTCGCCGTTGTCGCACGGTTCTCCGTCCGTCATCGCGCGCCATATGGACTACTACAAGGGGTTCGATAGGAGAGGGATGCCAGTGGGCTAGGATTTGATAAACTTAGAGTGATCCATCACTTTGTTCTTCGTCCAACTGTTCTTTGCCTAGGATGTACAAAAGTTATTTTTAATAAATTTTATCCGGAACATTTCCTTGCCCCTCGCCATTTGCATCTTAATCAATGTGATCATGAATTGATACAGGACTTCAAAGTTAACATTAACAACTCAATTGCTTCAGTTTTTCATAGCACACTAAAATCCATCTTTATGATTAGGTACGTTATTTAAGCTTTCAAAGTCCACTGGGTGCATATCCGCACTTTGCGGTATGAGTATTTTTTAAAGGTAAAGTAAGAAATTAAGAGGATAAATTTTAAGAATAAGCTCGGGGCATAATTGACAAATTACGGAGGAACATACTACGTACAATGTGTCAATCTTTTGAAAAAAATCACACTTAGTAATATTATTTAGAATTACCTTTTTAGTAATAAAAATTTAAAATTGAAATAATATCTTCATTGAAAAATACAAAATCACAAACATATATGTATATATAATGGGGTTGATGGGGCTGCTCCGCCCCTTTTTTGGTATTTTTTATTTTTTTTTGAAAAATATCACCATGTATATTCATCTCTATATCCCTCCTATATGCCATTCAAATTTCGTTAGAAACAGAGACTCTTACGGCCTCCATCCAGACATGATCGATTTAAAAAATCCTGCGACCATTAAAAATATGACGTCTCGTGGAGGCCTGACGAAATTCGAATGGCATATAGGAGAGATATAGAGATGAATATACATGGTGATATTTTTCCAAAAAAATAAAAAAATTGCCAAAAATGAGGTGGGGACAGCCATGTTGGCTGCGCCTAGGGGGCATCCCCATTTTTCATATATAATTATTAATATATTAAATCTCGAGAAATATTGAGATTTATATTTTTAAATTTTACAAATATAATTATATCTTTAACAAATTTAACAATTTGACTTTCTTATAATATGTTATCTTGATAATCATCTTTTTTTTTATATTTTAAAATTTTATAATATGTAATATACTTGTAGTTTAAATAATTTCAACTTATATTTCTAAATTAATATCGATAAATTTTAAATACATAGATCAAGTAGATTAATTATCAAATGGAGTCAAACAATAAGAGAAATCGTATTGATTACACAAAAAATGTCAGTTACTCTGTATATGTATTTATTTATAGAAGTATAAATTATTACATAATTATTTTGTAAAGACCACGTCGATCACTATTTTCTGAATCATCCGTTAGAAGATCAGTATCACTAAACCATTTTTGAAATAGTCACAAAGAATCTATAGTTTCTATATTGTAATCCCAATCACCAAATCAGATTCCAAAATCGTAAGCATCAAATCGATGCCAACATTCGCATCAGAAGTGCGATCAAACAAACATGTTAGATTCTACGCTGCTTCCCACAATCTCAACACCACAAATCCAATATACATAGATAAACATAAAGAAACAAAAATAGAGAGATCTTCCACCTCTTCCAATGGTGAAAATGAATTGAAAAATATAATTTCAAATGTGTACATTGCATGTAAAAGACAAAGGTTTTATAAATTTGCTAATTTTGCATATTCGCCCATAGAACCTTGGGATTGTAGCGACGGTAAGGTTGGCGAGGGAAAACCACTGCTGTGGTGGCAATGCCCACACATGCGAGCGGATCCTCTGCTAGCCAGTAGGGATCTCCTGTAATCGGGGAGGGTGCCCGAGCTGCTCGATCGAGATCGAGTGGTTCGCACGAAATCAAGGTTTTTGTAGGCCCTTACCGTGCGAACCACTCGATCTCGATCGAGCGGCTCGGGCACCCTCCCCGGTTACAGCAGGATCCGCTCCCGCCCACACACAGCGTGTTGCACAATCTCCCACCCCCACAACAATGGTCAGCCAACAATGGAGGGATGGCTAGTGGGGGAGTAGCTTCGCCGATGAAGGTCGAAAAAGATGTATGAGAATGAAGTCAAAGTTATTAGCTAAGCGATTATAAAGGAGTTCACTTTATTCTTCTCCTTTGGGCTTAAGAATGTCTAGGTTACGGAAACAATATCACGAATATCAGATGTCATCATTATCTTCAGCTATAATAATAAAAATTGGCAACAAATGACATTCATATCAACATATATGTATAGGGAGATAAAAAGGCTTGTCTATGCACGCCAATAAAAAGATTATAAAAGGCCTACGTTTCTTGTCCTCAGCACGATTCACTGGAAAATAAGGGTCATTCCTTATGTTTCTCCTCCTTTGATAAGATTATTTGTGTAAAGTACAACATAAAAAATAATTCTGATCAAGAAAATACCACTCCATATCTAAAACAGTAACATATCGATGGAAACCATTATTAACGTTAGAGTCATCACATCCAATAAAAGTGTATGGATTAATGGAATCTAAATTGTGTGATGCTAAATTAATATGAACAAAACTAATAAAACGGACATGCTATGGAAGGCTCAAATGAATAGGGGTAGGGGTGTAAACGGACCGAACCTAAGCGAACCTATGTTTTTTAGATTCGATTCGTTTATTTAATCGAGCCTAAACTTGTGTTCAGGTTCGGTTCGTTTTTTTCGAACCGAATCCGAATCGAACCTCTTTTTAAATTAATCGAACCTAAGCGAATATCGAACTTAAGAATTCTCTAATAAGAGGGAGTGAAAAGAAGAGAAATGGAAATATATATATATATATATATATATGTGTGTGTGTGTGTATTTACAGTTAGAATAAATATTCATTTAGTTTTTTTCTTTATCTAACTCATCTTCATCTTTTGAAAAAATAGATTAATAAGGATTCGTCTCTTTGAAAAAAAGTATAATTATAATATATTTTATATCTATTCAGATGGAGATAAGGAATAAGAATAATGCGGAGATATTCATAAGTAATGTTTGTACTTGTTCTATTGATTTGAAGATAAAGAAGGGAAAAGTACTAGACCATAGATGATAAATGTTGTAAACATGATGTGACTATTAATTTTTGGATAGTTATACCGAGATAAAACCTAGTTATCCCGTAAATATCTAGTTATCTCCAGACAAATTCACTTACCCTTAGATAAAAACCACTCATCTCAAAATAAGTCCACTTCTACGGATAAGGATTTGTAAATATGTATATGTGTATGTTTATCGAGCTTTTAACGAATCAAACCTGAGCGAACCTATGATTTTTAGATTCGGTTCGTTTATTTAATCAAGCCTAAACTTGTGTTCAGGTTCGGTTCGTTTATTTACGAACCGAATCTGAATCGAACTTTTAGCGAGCCGAACTTGAGCGAATATCGGACTTGAGAATTTTCTTACACCCCTAAATAGGGGTGTTAGAAAATTCTCAAGTTTGATATTCGCTAAGGTTCGACTCGCTAAAAGTTCGATTCAGATTCGGTTCGAAAATAAACGAACCGAACCTGAACGCAAGTTTAGGATCGATTAAATAAACGAACTGAACCTAAATATCATAGGTTCGCTCAAGTTCGATTCAGTAAAAGCTCGATAGACAAATTTATATATACATATTTACAAATCTTTATCCGTATAAGTGGACCTTATTATGAGACAAGTGAATTTTGTCCCATGATAAGTAAACTTTGTCTGGAGATGAGTGAATATTTACGAGATAAGTAGATTTTATCTCGGTATAAACTATCCCAAATAAATAGTCATACCGTGGTTACAACATCCATCATCTATTTGTCTAATGCTATTCCCTTCTTTATCCTCAAATCAAAAGAATAAGTATAAACCTTACTTAACACATATCCCTATATTATTCTTTATCCTCATATGAACGGATATAAAAATATATTATAATTATGCTTTTTTCAAAGAGACAAATCCTTATTAATCTATTTTTTTCAAAAGATGAAGAAGAGTTGCACCAAAAAAATTGAATGAATGTTTATTCTAATTATAGATATAAATATATATTCACATTTTATTTCTTTTTTCAATCCATCTTATTAGAAAACTCTCAAGTTCGATATTTGTTTATGTTCGATTCGATTAAAAAGATGGTTGATTTAGATTCGGTTCGAGAATAAACGAACTGAATATGAAGACAAGTTTAGGCTCGATGCAATAAACGAACCGAACCTAAAAAATGTAGGTCCGTTCAGGTTCGATCTGTGTACACCCCTACAAATGAATATCTTTTGAGAGTATCATACACACTTCACTTGCTATTTGATTGGATTATTCCTTTATGGATAAATAAAGCATCCCTCCATCAATCTGTAGTCATAAATTAAAAGGGATATTTACACCCATAACCCTGAGTAATATGGTAATTACCCAGGAACCCTCGATAAACACTAATTATCCTCAGGACCCTGAATAACCATGCCGTTTTACACCCACAACCTTCCGTTAGTTTCGTTCGTTAACTCAACCAGATGGTTGAGTTAATCTAACCAATCCGCGGTCTACGGTTGGGATTAACCGAAAATAAAAAAAGAAAAGAAAGAAAAGGAAGAAGAGAAGTTGGGTTGACAAGGAAGATGACACAGCAGGGGCTCCGAGGAGCTTGCAGGCCGGACTTCGGACTTGGGACTTCCGAACTGGGAGTGGACTTGGGGTTTGGCGGGACCTAAGGAGGGGAGGTGGTTGCAGAGGCGACGAGCTCGCAGCACGGGAGGGGGGGGGGGGGAGTGGAGCTCACGGCGCGGGGGAGGGGGTTAGAGCTCGCAAGCTCGTAGCGCGGGGGAGGGGTTGCAGAGGCGACGAGCTCACAGCGCGGGAGGGGGGGGGTTGCAGAGACGAGGGAGGGGGAGAGTGGAGCTCGCGGCGTGGGGGAGGGGGGTTAGAGCTCGCAAAGCTCGTAGCCGCGGGGGGGTTGCAGAGGCGAGGGAGGGGGAGAGTGGAGCTCGCGGCGCGGGGGAGGGGGTGAGCTCCCAAGCTCGTAGCCGCGGGGGGGTTGCAGAGGCGAGGGAGGGGGAGAGTGGAGCTCGCGGCGCGGGGGAGGGGGTGAGCTCCCAAGCTCGTAGCGCGGGGGGGATGCAAAAGCGACGAGCTCGCAGCGCGGGAGAGGGGGGGTTGCAGAAGCGACAGGGGGGGGTGTGGCAGAGGCGACGGGGAGGGGGGGAGGTGTTGCAGAGGTGACGGGAAAGGAGGGGATGGAGCTCGCAAGGAGGGGGGGTTGCAGAGGCGACGGAGCTCGCAAGCTCGCAGCGGGGGATTGCAGGAGGCGATGGGGGGCGGGGGTGGTGTTGCAGAGGCGAGGCGATGGAGCTGGTGGCGCGGGGGAGACAGGAGGGATGCCTAGATCGTGAGCTGGGGCGCGGATGTGCTCGCCGGCCGGGGGTAGGGGGTGCCGGATCTCGCGAGCAGTGGAGGCGTGGATGAGCTCGCTGGGGGGACATGATTTTGCCGGTGCCGAGCTCGCATGTGGGGCCGGATGCGCGAGGTGGGAGAGGGAAGGTTGCGGCGTAGGCGCAGGCAGAGGAGGGAGGCTTGCCTAGGAGAGGGGCATCTTGTTTCACAGAATGGCATCATGTTGAAAATATGATGTCTTCCAAAGGGCATAATGGTCAACATATTTCTTTTTCCGTTGGGGTTAACGGAGCATTCAGACGGAAATTGACACGGGGTTATGCCATGTAAAGGTTAAGCATTATTCGGGGTTCTGGGTGTAATTCGTGTTTATCGAGGGTTCCTGGGGTAATTACCATATTACTCAGGGTTATGGGTGTAAATATCCCTAAATTAAAAACCAATCAGGAGCACTTTCCTAAGCTATATGCTAGAGAAGTTAGTATTGGACTTTGTTGTAAATGGATTCCTATTTATAAAGGTCAACACCTTCTTTAATTTCTATGGACAAGACATGTAACAATAGCATCGACAAACATTAACAATACCGGTGAGAGAATCAAACAGATATTCATAAGAAACCAACATACTTGAGTAAAGGAAAATAAGAGCCGTCTTACCATATCCAACATACTTGAGTTGCTTCATAACGGAAGTGTTTAACCACAAAGGCAGTTGAAACATCTTACTGCATACTTTGTATAAAAGAGATGGAAAAGGCAATCGTTGCAAGCAGAGGAGAAAGATGAAACTTACAAGTAAACATATTTTAGCAGTAGGTGGTCTTTGCGTAGCAGGATCGGTGATAGCTAGAACGCATGAGAAGTAGGAGATGATCTTCGAGCACGGACGTCAACATGGTAACCAAGGTGATAGTGTTCAGAAGATTGCACATATGGATTAAGAAGTTAATATATTCGACAATGGTACATGAATAAATATGCAACTCTCGCACCGAAGCAGAAGATGATGAATACACAAACTCTATATTTCCCACCCCCGACGCAAATGTGAAGCATCCCTTAACAGGAACAAAAGCATAGATGAGATGATAGGCATATATAATATAAGTTTGACAGTGCCCTTAGATCCGCTTCAACCATCATTTGCTGCACCATTTTGTTGTGCAGTCCCTCTCATTTCTCGTGCATCTCTTTACTTTCACAAGCCTCCAACGATTGCACATACACTACTGCTTTATTGCTCGAACAGACGAAGATGGAGCCCAAGACAATTAGAAAGGTAATGCGCTGCAGCAAGGTAGGTGTTAATTCACTTCCTACCATCTCATAAAAAAAATAAATCTAAAAACAAATGTGTCAATCTCCATACCAATGATTCGAACATACATGGAAATAAAGAAGAAAATGCATGTGCTGATACATAGATATGTCTACATAAAAAAAAACTGACCTTATGTAGAGGTATACATATTTAAAGATGTACACTGCTACTATTGTTCAACAACCAACGGAACCTCCCATCCGCTCCTGCTCTCCCCCCACCTCATATTGACCTTCCCCCCATCTTCTTCCATTGCCGCCTTCTGCTTCCCACAGTTATAAAGACTAGACATAATGCTTCTTTGATCTCATGTACAATTCGTCTTTATTAAAACATTCACTAATTTATTAGACCACAACGAAGCAGATATTCAGGAAAAATAACATTGTATTGTAATGCTACCTCTGTGAGGGATATGTGTATTCAAAGGATGAGTTTTTCCGAGGCTATCAAAGAGGGGTAGTCGTTATTGTTGTTGAAAACTAGGGAGAATGTGTCTCGAGCGCTGAGGTGGAGAGGTTCCTTAGTGACGGGGGGCGCGTGTCTGACCCTGACACCGATCTTCGAGGGAGAGATAGGAAGGGATGTGGAGGCAGCCATCGAGATGGAAGAAATTGATATCATGCAGAGACCCCATTTATTATTCTCCTTGGTGAAAGATAGAGAAAGTGGCTCAAGGCACCACTTCTTAATGCTTGCGTTTGGGAGGAGGCTGATGGGTGTGGAGATAGGATATGTTCGGATGGAGAGGGGAAGGGACATAGGAGAGGGGATAACCGTTGAACTAAGATTTTCATTGGATTTCTAAAATATAAAATAAAGTCAAGTATATGTAAAATATATACAGGAAAAAGATATATTTTTAAGATTTTCATAAAGGCATTTTATGAAATTTTATGAATTTTTATGATTTTATATGAAATTTTAGGTGTTTTTTTATGTTTTACAAATTTTGGGTTTTGTAAGGAATTAAAAGAAGAAATTTATATAGAAAATCAAACAAAGCAAAAGAAACACACACAATTTTTGTATAATTTTTCAAAGAGTTTTTGTATTTTTAATGATTTATTTTCTGTAAACAGGGACAAACAATGGGTTTTTTTATTTATTAAAAATAACAAAGCTAATTAAAATGCTTTATAAAAAATATTGGCATTAAAACTACTTAGAAGGAATTTATTGTATTTTTATGGAATTTTTAGAAGTTATTTAATATTTATTAAACCTAATTAACATACATAACAATTCTCTGGTTCACAGGGGCATGGATGTAGATACCTTTATTTATTAGACTAAAAAGACAACACATCAAGAACTATAGGGTCGAACTTACAATTTACCCAAAAGAGTGTGCAGCTCATGTGCCGTGTGTTGGCACGGACCTCAAGGGAAACAATTTTACTATAGGGGATAAAAAGTAACAAGCAAACACAAGAATTATTATATAAAATGACCAGAAGTCACGTACCAAGCACGCTTATACAATCAAACAGGACCATGTTGCAAATATAGAAAGCTAGAAGGGAAATAATGCAAATAAACCAACAACTATATAGTGACACATGTCCAAACATGATTTATTTACAAATCAAACAAGAGGAGGGCCTGGAGTGCAATATTACAACTAAAACACGTGGTTGTAGGGACGACTGAGATGGATCTGACATCTAATCGAACGACTGCAGATTCATGCAACTACGGATGGACTAGATCTAAGCTGGAAGCGTGATCTGATGGCTGGATTTTGGGCTAATCAGACGGATGAGATGCAATCTGATAGTTGTGTTCTTGATCCAACGTCTCACAAGTCACCTAGATGAACTGATATGAATGCGACTCTGATGAGTTTCAATCAGCGAAATCACAACAGAGATCCAACGTCTCACAAGTCACCTAGATGAACTGATATGAATGCGACTCTGATGAATTTCAATCGGCGAAATCACAACAGATCTCCACTTGTTTCTCCTCCTGAAGGTTGTTGCGACTCCCTGCTACTTCCCTCATCGACCGGCTATCACGAGGAAGCTCGGTGATGCCTGATGCACGATCTGATGGTTACAGTCACCTACAGCTCAAAGAGAGTCTCTAAATGCTATTCCCAGTTCCCAAAAGTGCCCATGTGTCCTGCAATCAAATTATTTATTCTCAGAGGGATCTCCAACCTAATTATTAGGCGGAATCTTACATAATTGGAAATAGGTGAGGACCTCCGGTTAGCGACGACTGGAAAGGAGGTCATATCCAGATCTTTGAACAGATCTGGAGTGATCAGTTTATGGAAGAATGTGGAGAAATGCGTGGTGAGTGTAATGCGATGATTTGAAGTAAGGATCAGTGATCGGGTGCTCCGATCATGCGGATCGGAGCTCCGGGATAGAGACGATCTAATTATGCTATAAACATAAATTTAAAGACTAAATGGAAAGAAACTAGCCTAATTACCTAAGGGTGGAAGAAGGATGATTTTCACCTCGACCCGATGTGAAAGTAAAAAAAGTTCAACTCACGACGGAGCTCTGATGAGTGGTCTGGATCTTGTCTCCTCCCGCTTTAACTCGTGCTCCCAATCATGTAGAAGGTCGTGCTGTCACCTGGGCTCACTACAAGAATTGATCTCGGGCGAATTTGAGGTAGAAAACGGATCAAAAGTGACATCGAGATCTGGAGGAGGTTTTATAGCAGCAAAGATCCGATGAAGATGGAAGGAAGGTCACGTGCGGATCGAGGTGTTTTATTCGAAATGAATGACGGGAGAAGTAAAACGATAATCGTGTAAGAAAATTTGAGAAGAAATCGGGGGCTAAATATGGTTGTATCATGAGGGAAAAAGGTGGAAAGGAGCTCCGACAGGTAGGATACGAGTAGACATGTGAAGGAGAGGTTGACCTGTGTCAACATACCCTGGTCCGCCCAATAGGGAAGACCCTAGAATAAGACAAATGTTAAAAAAGGACAAAAATGCAAGAAATGTAAATAAATTAAAAATAAATTAATAAATGAGTTTAAATAAATAAATAATGTAAATTAAGAATGCAAGATAATTTAGGTATTTTTGATAAATTAAATAAATTAATTAAATAGGTTAAAAATAAATAAAACCCTTTATTCATAGGTATATATCCTTATATATACAACACTTAAATTGTTAATAAATTATTTTTACAAA
The DNA here is from genome assembly GCA_037367405.1 of Ottelia alismoides. Taxonomy (NCBI): domain Eukaryota; kingdom Viridiplantae; phylum Streptophyta; class Magnoliopsida; order Alismatales; family Hydrocharitaceae; genus Ottelia; species Ottelia alismoides. The sequence goes on from JAZKJV010008224.1 coordinate 1,066,333, forward strand.
TATTTATATAATTTATTATTTTACTTATCTTTAGTATTTTTCAAGGATTTTAAATATATTTTTATGTTATTTTTACAAAATAATTTATTAAGTTAATAAAATATGTGTATTTACAATATACAAAGCGGTATATATACAATACGTACAATGAATTTATTTTTGTATATTTTTATTTTTTGTAATTTTTATTTTTATTTTAGTTGGATAAAATACAAGTATTTTAAAATACAATATACACAAATATATACAAGAAATAGATAAAATAAACTATTCACACAATATACAGTATATGCACAATGTACAATACACTCCAAAAAGTCAATTTTGCATCTTAACTCCAATTTTAATGAAACCATTGTTATTTTGAAGCTTATTTTATTTAGAGTACAATGGAAGTGAGTTTGCTTATTTTTAAGTTTTGTGAAGTAGATATGAGTATGTGAAGTTTGGTTTTGAGGCTTTTTCAAAGTGTTATTATTTACACAATATTTAATGAATCTTCTTGCAATTAATTTTAATATTTACAACCTATTTTTATGTACAAGTTACAAGAAGTAATTATTTTTATTTGGAATGAATAAAGTAATAAATAAAATAGAATAATATTTTATATACAAATAAGTGGCATATGTGCAATTTATACCATGAGAATGAATGAACTTTTTCTTTATTTTTCTACACTTGGCCTTATCTCCCCCTACTTTATTCCTTATCGATCAAGTCAAGTCTTGACCTTCACTCGAGGTTAGTAAGCATGTATTTATTGCATATATACAATCTTTATTTTCCTTTTATTTATTTATTTTAGGTTAAAAATAATGATTTTTATACGATATCTTCAAAATAATATAAAATAATAAAAACATGAATGTATTCATATTTACATGTGTTTAAGAAGAGATTTTAAGATAAAATAAATGAATAAAGATGATGAAATGCATATTCATAAAAATAATTGCCATAATTTGGATAAACAAATATAAAAATATATTTGGAGCTCACCTGAGACTAATCCTCCTGTGGTGCAGCCACCACCACCAAATGACTCCAAACGGGGTCTTGTCATGCTTCCTTCTCTTGCTGCTCTTTTTCTTCATCCACAACTCCAATGGGATGTTCCTCTTCCTCAAAATTTGCCTCTTCCTCACCATTGCCACCTCATGAGGCCATGTTGTCAGTCTTTCTCTAGTCATCAACTCCTTGTCGTCCCCTCCCATGAACCCCCTGCCACTCCCAAAGGACCCATTGATCACACAGCCTCTTAGGAGAAGATGGGCGATGCTGGCAAGGAGGAGGAGGAGGAGGGGAGCATAGGGGTAAATGTCAGGTAAGAGGGTGATGTTGAGAAGAGAATGATGAGATCAGTCTCGATTTGAGGCGGTGAGGGCAAGTGAAGACATTTGTCCCTCCATCAACTATTGTTCCTTCATCCTTTTGCTTGCTGAGAGGGTGTTTTCATCATCAAAGACGATGATGAGGAAAAGTAGGAGGATAAGGAGATGGGATGTTGCAAATTTCATTAGTAATAATCATGGTCCGATGGTGCTTTCTTCTAAAGGCATGATATGGCAGATTCTGTGAGATTGTAGGTGGACACGTGAGAGGTGGTGGGAGTTGGAGGATGAGGAGCTTGCAGAGACAGATGAAGTCACAGAAGAGGGAGGAGCAGCAGGCAAGAGATGCGTTGCATAGCTTGCATTGCAAGGAAGAAGGGGATAAGCTCATGCTCATATGGGGAGATAGAGGGGGGAAGGAGAGGTCGATGTTGTGAAGTATGTCGCGGGAAGAAGTTGGGCAGAGACACGGATGGGTGATGAATCCCTGATCATCACTCTTTATACTTTTATTCTAGCTAATTATCTTGGCAAAGAATCATGTAAATAGATGTAAATACAATAAGTTAGCATTATGCATGCATTTGTTAATATTGCATAATTAGCATATATTTGTACAAAAATAAAAGAATAAAGGAAAAGAAAAAGTAAGGAGGTATTTAGAATAAATAATGACCCGAACCCCAAGAGAGGGTCAAGCATTGGCCTGATCGCCAAATAAAACAAGTAGAGGGAGATAGGGCCTACTCTAGCTTGTACATACTATCTATGTAAATAAATAATTATTTTTGACAAAATAAAAATAAAATATTCTTTTTACCTCCTTGTATATATTCTTAAAAATAAAACAAAAATCAAGAAAAATAAAGAAAAAAATCCTCTCTCTCCCTTGTACAAAATACATGTATATATGTCTTGCTCTCTATTTATTACACACATGTAATTAAGTAATAAAAATAAAATAAAATTTTTTTATACTCCAAAAATTATGTTGTAAATAAATAAAATGTAAAATTAAGGTATTTATGTAAAAATAACAAAATAAAAATAGTTGTACATAATACATAGGTATACTATACATGTATATACTATTATATATTGTATATACAATAATTTTTTTTCGTAAAAATAATTAAAAATCACAAAAAAATCCTTGAAAAATAACAAACATTTCTTATGTTGAAAACTTTTTAATTTAAAATCATTATTATTTTTCATTGAATTTGTAAGTATTTTGTAAATCCTGATTTTCTGATTGGTCGGTTGGATTGTTGACCGTTGGTCAACAACTCCTTCTTCCCGGGTCAGACTCGGATCCTCTTCGCCAGAGACTCTTCTCGAAATTTCCTAGCCCGACTACGTTCGCCTTTGGCCTCGAGATTTGGACCTGATAATCCTCGTACCTCCGACATCCTTGCGGGTCCTTTGGCCGATCCGATTCTCTCTAGGGTTTGGCGCTTCACTTCGATCTTTCCAGACACTCGTCTCGCCTATAAATTATCTCTTTTGCCTCCATGGAGTGGTAGCTCGTACCTCGCTCCCTCTTCGACCCCTAGCCACCTCCAGCTGAGTGACAGCTGCTCGGAGAACCCCTCGGAGCTCGGTGTGGTGCAGTGAAGACAGCGCTCACCCTTCGTGGTTGGAGATCCACCGCGAGCAGCCTCCCCCTCCTTCCGCATCGAGGTTGAGGCCATTACCCCATCGAACATCTTTGCCTGAAGCTCTAGAGCTTGCCTAGGACTCAGGTACTGGCTATTTTCTTCGCATTTTCAGTTTCGCTTCAATCCTTCCATCTTCCGTTGCCGCGTATTCATCTACTCCGACCAACTAGTCGGAGCCCCGTTTTCCACATCCATCTGCTTCGATCGAATCCCCGACGCACGCTCCACCTCACACCACAACCCGATCCCCCTTAAGCTCGTCCCTTAGGTCGAGACTAAGGATCTGATCTCCTCTATCACCTTCACTGGAGATCGAGCTTCGCCCCATGTCACTTCTTTGCATTCCAGTCCGAATAACCCTTAAGCGAAGCTCCGTTCCGAGTCAAGCCTTCCTTTGCAGGTGTTAGTGAGCACTGGGAACCACCGTTTCACCCATCAGAGGGTTCGCCGAAGTAGCTCCAAGACACCTTCATCGTCACGTGCATCCAGCCGTTGGTTCCTCCATCGGACCCGTTCAGTCGACGCGGAGGACCTCCACGAACATTAGGGAGCTTCCGATCGATCATCGGAGTTGAGGACAACCTCCTTGGCTCTGGTGAAGTTCATCCCGCTCCTGTTCTTCCAGGCATCTTCAACACCATCAGATTGGCCCCATTCTTCCAGATCGGATCCACGCCGCCGACCGCAGCAGCCTTCCAGGCCGTTAGATCTGACCTCTAATGCATCTGCACCCCACATCCTCGACAGTTCCTGAGGCGTTAGATCTGACACATGCCACATCTGAGCCGCACATCCACGCGCAGCCAGCGGCCACGTGTCCCTCACGCGTACCGCACACGCCTATAAGGGTATATTGCATTATTTACCCTGCACTTTTTATGCTTTATTTTCTAGTTTGTTAAATAAAGTTGTAGTTTGAACTATTTTCAAATTAATCTCTATACGATTCGGGTTGCAACGACCTTAGATACTACTTAACCCGAGGTGCCTGGGGCCGTCATCAGAATGGCGTTGTTGCTGGGGAGCACGGCTTAGTAGTCATTTTTCAGCCTTCTTTATTTCATTTTTAATTTTCTTTCTTTATTTATTTACAGCTCTATTTGATATAACTATTTTCTGACACGTTTCTATTTCACTTTTTATGCGAGGAACTGCCCGATGTTGCTTTGGAGGAGACCCGTACTCGAAGGGAAGAAGGAGCAAAGCAGGAATAGTTTTAGTTTATAGAGTAGCTTAGAGTAGTTAACTTCTTTTCAGTACATTTTATTATTATTGTAATAATACAGGGACCTTGAACATTTTTGGACACTTGGTTATATCGGGGTCTGTTTTGCCGAGCACTGGTTTGCTCGGGGGACCTCACCGCGATTTTCGCTGGTTTTGACTTTTCGCCTTTTATTTTCATTTTGATTCTCGAAGAATTTGGCTCTTAGATTTAGGGATTTCTCTGACTGTGACGTAATTGATTAAGACCCAATCCCTAATTATTTGCCTGCACCTATAGTTCGTAATTGGACCTTAATAAAAATAATTAATAAAAAAGTTAACTTAGGTGCTGGAGAGGCATGTGCCACTAGAGGCCGTATACAGCGCGTGCAGGATCCGTTGTGGAAGACACCGATCGGCATCAGAGACTGGACTCTGATCTCTCTCTCTGACCAGTTAGCTACAGTTCTTCACATGTAGAAATTGCTCATCTAAGGCCGTTTTCTTCTTGCATCATATAGGATAGTTTTATTTCTGTCTAGTAATTTATGCATGGATCACCCTGCATGTAGAGTGCTGGAGATATGTAATCTCTTACTTTGCATGCATCATCGTGTTTGATCGTGCATCGGCTTTTTCGACTTCTCCCCCCGTTTTTGGACTTTAAATAATCAGGAGATTGAAAAATTTTTTAGGCATTTGTTTGTTTATTGAAAAATACCTAAAAAGTGATAATCATAAAATTGAGACTGGTAAACGAACTTGACCCTAAAAGACACTCGACTTAAAAATGTGTCTTGGGAGAGCAAGCCCCTCATTGTCTGGTTTGCTTGCACGAGAGAGTGACCCACACACTAGGCTAGAGCCATACCTGAACTTTCATCAGACTATTGGTCTTGGGGTTAGTCTTCTCCAGTGAGGATCGCTCCGGTCTCTCGTAAAGCGGGCCATGATATCCTTAACAGAGCGAGTTGATCGAGTAGCTAGTAAACGATCCTCAACTTGTACTGGCTGGGAAAGATCTAGCTTTGGGATTGGGTCAGTCTCTTGAGAGCATCGGTTTCCTACCAACTCACTTAATCACCCTTCAAGACTGAATTTTCACCTAAATAAAATTGACAAGATAAAAGACAGAACATTTACGGTCCTCATCTCTCAGTGTTGAGTAGGTGAATTGGGGGTTTGTTTGCTGATCTTGTTTGTTTCCAGATCCCATCTGCCTTTTTCTCCAGATCACGATGATGGGCCGGAGGTCCCTTAGGCAGCCCTTGGCTGCACCACTTTCGAGCAATCTCCCCCATTCATCTAGGTTGGTTCATGAGACCCCAGACCCGGTCTCCGAACTTGAGTTTGATTCTGCCATGTTCCCCCTCGATCACCCTTCTTCCAGTCCCGAGATGCCTGAGCAGAGATCGGAGCAGATAGTTATTCATTTGACAGCACCTGATTTCGGGTCTTTTGCCTTTGCAGAGACCCAAGAGATGGCCAGCAACGATGAGTGCACAGATGGGCAGCCTCAGACCACCACATATGTTTTAGATCAGGGCGTCATCAACAACACCCTGTTAGCTTCCTTGGAGATGATGCAGAGACAGATCAGAGACCAGGGGGCTTTCATGGCTGATATGCGCAAAGAGATGGCCCAGATGTGAGCTGACCGCAGTGAGAAGAACCGACCAGATGGTGGAGAGATACTAGAATTGGGAGGAGGAGATGGAGGACAGCCAGAGGAGCCATAGGAGCCAGTCCGACCAGCCAGGTTGATGAGAGAGTTGCACAATCCAGGTGCGACTCTTATATACCGTTGGATTCAGCTTCCGGTGATTTTGGGAGATTTCAAGCTCCCTCCTCAGACGATTCAGTTGCTGCCCAGGTTCCATGGGCTTGCCACCGAAGAGCCACATCTGCATTTACAAGAATTTGAGTTGATCTGTATCACGGTCCACGACAGATACATTGACGAGGATACCATCAAGATGATGGCTTTTCCGTTCTCCCTGATCGACAGAGCAACCTATTGGCTGAAACATTTAGGGAAATACGTCACTTCATAGGAACAACTCCGGACTGAGTACTTGAACAAGTACTATCCACTCGGCCGGACGAATGCAGCTCGAGCTTTGATCAACAATTTTCTCCATACTTCCCAACGAGCAATTCCATGAGGCATGGGACCGCCTTCCGTAAGCTCATTGATCGGTGTCCACACCATGATATTTTCAGCCCAACTTAGTACAGAGTTTCTTTGTGGGCTGACATCGGAGCTGCAGGGGCTCGTGGACGCTTCTTGTGGGGGTTCTTATTTTGCCAAAGACAAAGACCAGGTCTGGGCCATATATGAGGAGATGGCCGAGAACTACACCGTCATATCTCAGATCTGTCTCTATACTCGAGGGAAGCCCTCACCCCATGCCGTGTCCTATCAGAGGATATCATGAGTCGATGCAGGTCATCCACCTCTTCAGTAGCCGCAGCACATGCTGAATCGTCGTCCGCTGATATGGGCATCATCATGACAAGCTGGACCGCATTGAGATCATCGAGAAGAAGCAGTGCCAGGGTATGATGCAGATCGATCAGTTGGCACAGACATTGAGTGACCTGAAGACCTAGATCATGTGTTTCTAGGAGGTATAGATGGCTTCTCAGCCCCATCTCAGGTTGTAGGATGAACCTAGAAGTAGCATCTCGACCCATCATTCCGCTTAGTACAGACATGTCACCATGTCCAGGCGGAGCCGTTCCAGCAGCCGCAGCACCAGTACCTTCAGCCACCATCGTCTCAGGACACTCAGATGGTGGTGTACCAGCAAGATCAGCCCCTAGCAGTTCTTCCTCCACCCCCCTTCAAGCAGGAGCCATTGATGGAAGTCAACGGGATTTGGTACGACCGACAGCGGCCCGGGATCCGTCGGGATCATCCCGGATTCATGTGGTCAGCCGAAGGTACCTCATCCCATCTGCAGCCTCCAGCTCAGGGAGGACAGTACAACCAGCCTCAGCAGTAGCCCCAGTTCCCCACACCAGCCACATCAGCAGCATTATCAGCCTGGTCCTCGTCCCTACTAGCAGGGACAACCATGGAGGCAGCACCAGCAGCAGCCTCAACAGTACTCTCAACTTGCCCCTCATCCTTCCCTGCAGTAGCCTCACTTTCAGAGAGGCAACCCGTTCGGTTCTCATGGGCCAGCCTATGAGAACCCATCACTCGATGATCTAGCCAGCCTTCTTTCCGATCACCAGTCCACATTCAAGCGGGAGATGAACGATTTCCGCTAGGAGATGAGGGAGATCATCAAGGGCAAGGCTGCCATACCCGCTCAGTTCGAACCCAATCCGAATAACCTAAAAAGAAAATCTGAGCAGGTATAGTTCACATAGGTTACCACTCCTAGTAATTTATTGGATGACATTGCTTCATATACATTAGATGCTGACATTGTTATACTTAGGAGCGGTAGATGCCAGTCGGCGACGCTTCGTCGAGCGATGACACCACGAGGATGCAGGAGCGCCAGACGAGGAGGATAGTGGTGCTGATGCCGCTCATGATGATGATGACGGTGGTGTTGACGCCACCAAGAATGTTGATCCAGCTGACGGTACTGAGGCCGTCGCATCCCCAGATGCAGAGGGTGGTACTGATGCCACCAGAGATCTAGATATTGTGCCAGAGTACAGTGCTGATGCCGTAGTTCGTGATGTCGTTGGTGGTACTGAGGCCACACCTTCTACTCCAGTTGTATTTACTCTAGTTTTTGTACCCCTGGACTCTATAGAAAATACCAAAAAATTAATAAAGGAAAGGATTCTTCATCTTCAAATCCATATGTGATGCATGATGATACCTGTATGGATTCAATTTCTTCTCAGTAGCAGGGGAACCATTCCTAGCCCTCTATATGAGGAGGCCCAACCATCCCCTTCCCTCAAGCACTCCTCTTAGCTAAGGGGAATAAAAAAGAAAATCCTAAAAAATTACAGCAGTTAGAGTTCAGCCAACATATAATTGATAGATTCCAGATTCAGCTGACTCTACAGGAGGAACTTGAGCGCATCCCTCTCTTCTAGAGGAACCTGGGAGAGAAAGACTACCATCTGTAGGAAGAAGAGGAACCATAACGCAGAGATCCATGTGCTCACTCGTGCCACATGCTTCGCATCCAGAACCGTTTGCCAGCCAAGAGGCCAGATGCAGGACTCCCTATGTCAGATGCCATATTCATGAGTAGAGATTTGATCGTACTCTATTAGACAACGACTCTTCCCATCAACCTCCTTCCGGCAACCTTACTCGATTGATTCGAGTTTAGCCCTCTTCGATAGAGCATGACAGTCCTTCAGTTGCTGATGGATCTGTCAAGAGGCCGAAGGGGTTGTTGAAGGATGTGGTCATCACAATTAGGGCCTGAAATTTTCCGTGGACTTTGTTGTGTTGGACATGGAGATCCTTGAGTCTGTGATCGATACCCCCATCATTTTAGGACCGACCATTCTTGGCCACAGCCAAGGCAGTGTCCGATCATGATAGTGGGAAGGTGTACTTTCGCGTTGAGGGCGATAGTATACAAATAGAGACGATCGACGAGACTAGAGCACGAGATTCAGCTTGCTCAGAGCAGCACAGTGATTCAAAGCAGATGATAGAGGCAGAGTGAGACATCCACCAGGAGTGAGACTTTGTGATCATTGATGATGAAGCCGCTTGGTCCAATACTATTTCACGAGCATTCCTTTCACCTTTAGATACTGCAGACTCACCGATTCCAGCAGGAGGAGAGCTTGGAGAGCACACTCCTGGCAGAGGACCCATTCGAGGCGGAAGACCGTGTTCAGGACAGTGAGACAGAATATATTTCTTGTGATTCAGATTCATATCCCTCAGAGTCAGATATAGATTGGGCCAAATTTGATGAGTTGTTACCTTGTCTAATTCCAACAAAGCCATCAGCTAGGGTGGAGACTGAGCCGACACAGATTACAGATATACCAACAGGGTAATCTACACCAGTTTTTTATGATCAGAGAGAGTTCCCCCACACAGATTTGGTTGCATTCGTTCAGACATTTTAAAAGCCATATTTGCCAGCTCCCAGTTGTCCAGAACTAAAGACTTTGCCACAATCGTTGAAATATAGGTTCCTTGTGGGTGAGCATGAGATGTACCCAGTCATTATCTCAGTAGACTTGACTGGAGAGCAAGAATCTCGTTTGATGGAGATTCTTTAAAAGAACCACAAGGTGATAGGATGGAGTGTAGTTGATCTTCAGGGGATAAGTCCGGTCCTATGCTCTCACCATATCTATCTCGAAGAGGACGCTAAGCCATCGCGTGAGTTCCAGCGACGACTGAACCTGAATTTTTGATAGGTTGTCATGAAGGACATTTCGAAATGGTGGAGTGTCGATTTTATCTACCCCATCTCCGACTCCAAGTGGGTTAGTCCATTACATGTGGTGCCCAAGAAGACGGGCATCACTATAGTTGTGAGTGAGTCTGGAAAGGAGATAGCTACCTGGGTACCCACTTCTTAGAGGGCCTGTGTGGACTACAGATGATTGAATCAGGCCACAAAGAAGGATCATTTCCTGCTGCCTTTTATTGATCAGATTATAGAGAGGCTACCTGGGAAGAGTCATTACTGCTTCCTTGACGGGTACTCCAGCTACATCCCAGGTGGCCATTGTGCCCAAAGACCAGGACAATACGACATTCACCTGTCCGTTTGGGACATATGCTTTCAGACAGATGCCCTTTGGTCTATGTAATGCCCCGGTGACATTCCAAAGGTTTATGTTGTCCATTTTCTCGGACATGGTGGGTGACTGTTTAGAGGTCTTCATGGATGACTTTTCGGTCTATGGCGATGGGTTTGATGCTTTTCTTGACTGCCTAGACCCATCCTTCAACGTTTGCATTAAGGTTCATCTTATTTTATCCTGGGAGAAGAGTCACTTCATGATGACTCCAGGATGGTGCTTGGTCATATCATCTCCAACATGGGCATGGAGGTTGATCCGGTCAAGGTGGATATCATCAGGAAACTCAATCCACCATCCAACCCGCGTCAGTTACGATCTTTTCTGGGGCATGTCGGTTTCTACCGACGAATAATTCATGGTTTCAGCAGGATTGCCCGACCATTGACTGATTTGCTAACAAAAGACACCGAATTCATTGTGGATGATAAGTGGCTTGAGTCATTTGAGACTCTCAAGAGTCTAGTTGTTGAGGCTCCTGTCCTTCAGCCGCCTGATTGGTATCTCCCATTCGAGATCATGACGGATGCCTCCGATTTTGCCGTAGGGGCTGTGCTAGGACAGAGGAGGGATGGAGTGCTATTTGCCATTCACTACATTAGTTGTACATTGGACGCCGCGCAGCGAAACTACACTGTCACTGAGAAAGAGATGCTAGCGCAGCGAAACTACATTGGACGCCGCGCAGCGAACTACATTCAGATCATATATTCTTGGATCCAAAGTGACTATCTTTACCGATCATACCGCCATCAGGTACCTCATGGCTAATAAGGATGCCAAAGATGAGACTGACTAGATGGATCCTTCTGTTCTAGGAGTTTGATATTGAGATTAAGGATAAACCTGGAGTCAAGAATGTGGTGGCAGATCATCTCTCTAAATTAGAGAATCTTGAGGAATCTGAGCAGACTGATCCCATTTCTGAGACCTTCCCAGATGAGGCGATCCTTGCTATCGCCTCGTTCCCATGGTACGCCAACATTGAGAACATATCTTGTTGCCAAGAAAGTTCCACAAAGTTGGCTCAGGCAGCGACTTGAGACCTTTCTTGCGAAGGCCAAGTCTTACCATTGGGAGGAATCCCATCCTTTATCATGAAGGAGGGGATAGCGTCTGGCTTTAGTGCATTCTTCAGGAGGAGCACCATAGCGTCATCACATACTGGCACAAGCTTGAGGCAGGAGGACATCACTCTGGAAGGAGAACGGCACATAAAGTGCTCCAATCTGACCTATGGTGACCTACTCTCTTCAAGGATTCTGATGAATTCGTGAAGAGATGTACTGACTGTCAGAGGATGGGCACTTGTGGACATCGTGATATGATGTCGATGAATCCCATTCACTTGTGTGAGGTTTTTGACGCTGATGAATCTCGAATTCATTATGCTAAAATACAATAATTAAACCCCTGGTTAAAACAAACCAATAAAATTCACCAATAATTTCTCCTATTATATTGTATATTATTGTGTATAATTAACCCATAATAATTGTATTTAATAACTATTATTTATTTTGTAATTATTTTCGCATCAAAAACCCATAAAAATCAAGATAAATAGTTGTCTATAATATCACTAACCCTTAAAAAGACTAAAATTACAAAAACAATTCAAACCCAAAATTCAGTGTTTTTTAACCTCCTTTAAAAATACCTCCAAAAAATAGTTTTGTATAAATGACCTCTTTTGGCTTTTCATCCAACATAAAACTTGCAGATCTCATTGAGACGAACAATTTCCACGTTTTGACTTTTTCCTAATTTTACCTCTAACTAATTCTTTTTGATTTTTCTTTGATTTTATATTTTTGAATTTTCTAGAGCAGTCACGTGGCGCTCTCTAGAGCCACCACGTGGCCGCTCTCCTTTCGCCACCTGGCTCCCTCTTGGTCGCTGGATCTCCCCCGAATGCCTCCATATTGGCCATCCATCTCTGCTTCACCCACAACTGTTTGATCTTAGTTTGATGAGATCAGAACCGCCCCCTAGCGCCTTAGCCACAGCTGTTAGATCGCACCCCCTATCCTACGGCTCTCTGCGTGCCACGTCACCTCTTTTTCTCCCACCGCTGGATCTTTCCCATCTCCCTATCATAGCTACTTTAGCACATAAGCGTCAACCATTCGATCGGATCCTCGGATCCGATCGTAGCCCTACTCCTACACCATCATCTTGTCTATTGAATCGCTTGATCCAACGGCTGGGCTTCGTCCCCTACCTCTCCAACCCAGTCGTTACCCTCTCTGATGCACCTCCCCCTTCCAATTTTGGAAGGCACCGCAAGACACCCCCTCCTCATCAAAACGCTCCTCCACGTAGCCCTATCCTCTGCCTTCCTCGCGCCACCTTTGTCACTCCCATCTTCACACCTCAATCACCCCCTCGGCTGTTCGAAACCTCCCCCAACACTCTGTAAACGGCCGGAACACCACCTATAAAACCCCTCCTTCCTCCATTGTCACCGCCATCCACCACTTCATAGGGGTTCACCCTAGCTTCCTCGCCCTCCGGTGACAGCGGAGGGCAGCCTTTTGAGGCGATAATGGCCGTGACACCCAGGTGTGATCCATGTCCTTCCTGGCCATGTCGTGGCACCTCCGGTGACCGCTGAGCTCCGTGCATCAGCCGGGCACGTTGGGCGACGACCCCAAGCTCCAATGGAGCTCGACCATAGGCTACTTCCTCCGCAGATCACCTGGATCCGGCCAGGTAATCCTTTATTAGTTTCTTCTTAATTTCTTTTAATTTTTCCGACCTACTCACTCGCCGCTCCTATCATCCGACCACCTTACAAGCTTCGCTACTCCACCCACATTTTCGCGCTACCCTCCGCCCTCACCACTTCCTTCTCCACAACCTTGACCACCCTCCGCCACCTCCTCCTCTGCTCCGCCGGAAGAAGAGCACGGGGCCACCGCTCCTGTCGCCTCCGCGACCCCCATCTCACTTCTAAATCACTCACGAAACTCTTGCACGCTTCGACTATTCGTATATAACTTCTGCAGGTACAAACCTCTTCAGTGGTCGGGGCTTGCGCTACCCTGATGGTCTCGAGCTTCCTCTCCGACGATGCTCCTCCGCCTTGCTCTTCCAGATACCGATGGAGCTACACTGCCATCCGAGCTTCAACAACCAACCCTCATAAAGATTCCTTGACCATCAGGCTGGCCGCCAGAGCGCGGAGGAGCAAATAGCAGGTCGCTGGAGCCCCTCCTCCTCCGGTGACCTGCGGTGGAGAAAGACGAGCATATGCCGTCCAATCATCTGGATCGGACGGCCACGATAAAGACACGTGGACGACCCGAGCCTCAATCCGATTTAGCAGGCTCGGGTCTACCGAATCTCTCTCTGAGCTGTCATTACATGCCACGTATCCCGAGCCTGACGAGCCTCCCGAGCCTACGCTCCTCACGTGCGCCGCATGTAAGGGATTGGGTAAATTTTAGTAAAGACCCTGAAGGTTTTGGTATTTACAATTTGGTCTCCATGCATGTGCATTTGCGTGCTTGGGTAATTTACAGGGAGACCCTCACAAGTTTTCAGAATTACAAAAAGGTCCCTGCGCACATGGAAAATTTGCATAAGGGCCCCGGGCGATTTTTGAAAATTACAAATGGGTCCCTCTAGGGACCTATTTGTGATATTTATCTTTTTATTTCTTGCATTTTATTTACAATATGACCCTACATTTTTTCTCCATAACTTGAGCATCGTAGGTTCAAATTGCATGATTTTAATGTCGTTTTGATCCTTGTTTCTTCATCTATATCATGGCATGTTTAATTTTCTTATCTGCCACCATTTAAAATGAAGTGAATTTTTTTGTGTTAGATGATGAGCTTGCTCTACTTGTCCTTGTGCTGAATAGATGTTTGTTCATAGTGTTGTGCTCAATTCAATCCTTATTTCAATTCATAATTTGTTGCTCAATTTATTGATATTTTTAGGGTATCTTTGTAATAGACGGTTGCATACATCACCTTTATATTTAGACTTACATTATTTTCATGCATCATCCTATAATTGCATAAAAAGCAACTAAAAAATGCATGCATCATTTTATTGCATTGTAATCCGCATAATGCATCTTGTGCGTCAACATGGAGACCTGTAATTAAGAATTAATTCACACTTGCTCCTAATTGATCAAAATTCGATAAATAGATAGAAAGGCTTGTGTCCCTGTGTTCGACCTTGGTAGACTTGCCAAGTAAAAATATTCCACAACATTCAAACGATTGTGGTTTTTGCTGACGAATTTACCTCCTATACTACGACAATTATTGATTCTTAAAGAGGAAAATTTTGCGCTCATCAAATGACGTCGTTGCTGGGGACACGTCTCACCTTTATTTATTGAAGTTTGATTTATTTTGGTGTTGAACTTTTTTAGGTCCTCCTTTCATGCATTATTTTTTCATCATTTCTGTTGATTAATTTCCTTTATATTTTTCCAAAATTTCTTTTTTGTGGAAGGGCCCATGAAGATCGAGGACGCTTGATCTCCATGGAGGCGCGGAGTTGGGAGCTCCCGTTGAAGAGACCGCAAAAGACTTGGTGGAGAATTTTTAGGATTTATTATCAGTCTGCTTGCATTTGCATATTGTAAAAAATGTGTTGCATGTGCATTTTTAACAGTCCTCATTAGAGGGCTTGCATTCTGTAAAAAAAAAAGAAAAAAGAAAAAAGTAGATCACTAGATGATCTACCTCCCCCCCCACACACACACTTGCACATATACACTCACCCCTCTCTTCCTCCTCTATGTATATTTCACAATCTCTCTCTCTCTCTCTCTCTCTGTGTGTGTGTGTGTGTGTGTATATTTCACACCCCCATCTGTCTCATAGCAATTTGTAAAAATACAACCCCCCTCCGCCCTTGCATCGTAGTTTAAATACTCCTCCAAACACAGAACCCCCCTAAATCAGATCCGTTACTTAGGCTATTTGTAGTATAAGTATAGGGGGGACCCGCCTATCCATCTATCCCTCAAGTTGTCTTCAATTTTTGACCTAAGTATAGGGGGACCCTCCTCCTCAGTTCTGCTATATCACCCTATGTTTAACCGAGCCATGGCTTCATATCACTTGTGCTATGAGGACATAGCATGAATTAAGTATAGGGGGTATACCGTATATTACTATATATTTACTTTAGCCATAGCTCATATTTTTAAATTTTTTTAAAATTCTTTCTCGGGCTTGGTTTTAGTATTCCCGTGAATTGAGTTTTGTAAAAATCCTAGACAAATATTTTTTTAAAATTGAGGGATTAATTTGTGTAAATAACCTTTAAAAAAACTCTACATAAAATTTGAAAAATTAAAAACTTTTCTTTGAATTAGACCCTGACTACTAGGCTTAGTAGATATTTTCAGTGAGGAAACTTTGGTCTCCCTTAGCAGAGTGGGTGATTTAGAGGATACTTTATATGGCTTCATCCTCAAGTAACACGGGTCCGTCTAACGGCCCGTACTTATACCCATACTGGCTGAGAGTAGATACTTTTATTCATTTGAGCATGGGCCAATCATTGTCTCTCCAAAGAATTAAAAAAATGAAAATTAAAATCCATAAAAATCTACAAAAACAAAAATTACACAAAAAATCACTAACTAAGGAGTTGATGTATTCCTGACACAATCACATTCACTCAAGGCTTGAGGATTTTTGAGGACACTAGATTTCTGTGATCTTGAGAGTCTGATTTAACATGCCTTAGTCATTAAGGTTTTTAAACTTAATAATCCACACTTCCCTAGTTTTAAAGATTTGAGCGCTATATTGCACTCTTCATCTCTTCCTTTAAAAGAATATGATCAACACAACCACTTCCACAACTGCATGATTGATGAGATGAGTTGAGATATCACTGGAGGAACTAGGACTAGAGATTTGTGTTTAGACCCGATCTAATGATATTCGAGGATGGGATAAAGTTAATGAAGGCTTCAGAAAACCTGAGTGTCAGCAAAACCCTAGCTAGTATGTGAATAAGTTCATATGCTATTTCTTTGATATCTACCTATGTGCCAGGGTGCGATGAAACTTAATGATAATTGTTGATCAGTGTGCGCCAACTATTGGTAAAAGCAGTGGAGCTAGCCAACAAAAAAATGTCAAAGAAAATCTCTATCATCCAAAGTCAATTTACAAAAGAGCTTCCACCAATGGTGAGCGCTCCCAAACATTTTCGAAGTGTCCACTTGGACCAAGCGCTAATTAGGACCAAGGAGTCGGACAGACACCATAAAAGGGCTCTGTATCGTAAGCGATACAAGTCTGGGTGTCGAAGGTATCTTAGATACTAAAAAAAAGACAAACCCCAGTGTACTTCCAGAAAAATAAGTGCAGACGACTCCAAATTCTCTTGAGGACACATTGATCAACAAGTTAATAATCTACTTTTGTTGAGTAAAAGGCACTCGAGAGGCCCCTTGTTCCAATGTGAGGGAGAGAAAAATAGACACAATCCTATGCCCTCCATCATCTAGCTATCCATTTACATTTCAAGTCTGACGAACTAATAAGACGGTTGACTGAAGCAAGAATAGACTTATTCCCTAGTATTGAGGATGAGGTCTAGAGGAGATTCTTTGGGACTGGAACTTTGAGAGATGCCTCGACTAGACTCTCATGAAATACAGTACACTTAATTTCATAACCTTATATTATATGTACAAAAAGAGAGTCTGATAATTAGAGAAGTTGGATTCCTTCTGACTAGAGATTGAATAAGCCCAGAATTTTAGGATCACTTAAATTAAGGGTCTTTGAAAAAATGAGCCTTGAAATTCTCACTTGCACTATCAGGAATTTATTTGACTCCTTCATTCTTTAGATGCTCGAGGACGAGCATAAAGTATAGGGGTATAATGAATCTCAAATTCATTATGCTAAAATATAATAATTAAACCCCTAGCTAAAACAAACCAATAAAATTCACCAATAATTTCTCCTTATTATATTGTATATATTGTGTATAATTAACTCATAATTAATTGTATTTAATAACTATTATTTATTTTGTAATTATTTTCTCATCAAAAACCCATAACAATCAAGATAAACAACTGTCTATAATATTACTAACCCTTAAAAAGATTAAAAATACAAAAATAATTCAAACCAAAAATTCGGGTGTTTTTAACCGCATAAAAATACCCCAAAAATATTTTTAGTATAAATGACCTCTTTTGGCTTTTTGTCCAACATGAAACTTGTAGATCTCATCGAGAAGAACAACTTTCATATTTTGACTTTTTCCTAATTTTACCTCTAACTAATTCTTTTTTATTTTTCTTGATTTTATATTTTTGAATTTTCTGGAACAGTCACGTGGTGCTCTCTGGAGCCGCCACGCAGCCGCTCCTCCTTTCGCCACCCGACTCCCTCTTGGCCACTGGATCTCCCCCAAATGCCTCCATCTTAGCTTCCCGTCTCTGCTTCGCCCACAACCGTTTGATCTTAGCTTGATCAGATCAGAACTGCCCTAGTGCCTTAGCCACGACCGTTACATCCCACCCCCTGTCCTACGGCTCTCCACGAGCTGCGTCGCCTCTTTTTCTCCCACCGTTGGACCTTCCCCACCTCCCTATCATAGCTGCTCGTTAGTGCCTAAGCGTCAACCGTTCGATCAGATCCTCGGATCCGATCGTAGCCCTACTCCTGCACCATCATCCGGGCTGTTGGATCGCTTGATCCAACAGCTAGGACTTCATCCCCTACCTCTAGCCCGGTCGTTACCCTCTCCTATGCGCCTCCCCCTTCCAATTTTGGAAGGCACCACAAGCCACCCCCTCCGCATCAAAACGCTCCTCCACGTAGCCCTATCCTCCGCCTTCCTCACACAACCTTCATCATCCCCATCTTCACTCCTTAATCACTCCCTCAGCCGTTCGAGGATTTGTTAATAATTTGTACAAGTAAGAATCATAGTCATCAGAAATTTGCGTTTGAGGATTTGTTCTGACCTGACTATTGAGGAGTCTTAAATAGAAGACTTGTGGAACTTGAAGTCTGTTAGGTCTTAAGTTCAGGTCCAAATAAGGTTCTGCCACACAATTAATCCAAAGGCCGAGTCAAGCTCCATTTTAAACTTTTGTTCATGACCTTGGTATGGAACCCAAAATCATTTCACTCTTGCATTTCCTTTAGTTGCTTGGGGACGAGCAAGGTTTAAGTATAGGGGGTTGATGAATATGTGATTCATCACTCCAAAAGTTAAAAATAGCGCCTTGTTCCTGAGTAAATAGAGGCATATTTCCCTTTATAATGCATAAATAGCATTCATACATACATTCATAATACATGCATTTTAGCACTCCATTTGCATTTAAATAAGAAGCCAAAATCCCTTGTAAAATATCCACCTCATAAAAATAAGCTCTCCCTTATACTATGTACACCTTAGTTAATAATATAAGGAAGAAAGCCAGGAATCCCCTTTGTAAAATAGCCAATAAAACCCTAAAGCCCTTGGGCTATAAAATGCCCATAGATCCCTCATACCAACTCCAAACTAGGTCTACTCATTTTCAGATTAATACACATTAAAAGACCTTTAAAATGAGACTGATTTCATCCAATTTGGAGCTCGTATGAAAAAGTTGGGTTTTTGGGCCTCTTTGTATACTACTTATATGTATATTTGTATCTTTGTATTTTTGCTTTAATATTTGACCTCATCTCCATCTTTAGTCAACATAAAACTTGTAGATCTCATCAAGATCTACAACTTTCATGTTTTGAGTTTTTCCAAATTCGGCCTCCTTCTCTCCCTAACTTCATTTCTTATTTCAGCCAATCACAGCCGACCACGTGGCGCCCTCTGGTTGCGCCACGCGGCCCGCTCCCCTTGCCCAAGCTGCCTCTGCTCTCAGCCGTTGGATGACTCCCTTAATCCAACGGCCACTTGATTACCACATACGCCTCAAATCTACACTGTCTGATCATCCCCAGGACTTCATCTGACCCGCTCATTAGCGCCTCGCCCACAGTGCGCCACGCGTCGCACGCTACGCCATTGGATGATGCACGTCGCACTCCATCGCAACCGCTCATCCCACCTTGCATCCCAACCCTCTGATCTAAGCCCTGATATCATCACGGCCGCCCGCGCACGCTTCACCCCATCACGCCACATGGCGACATCACGACCTTCTGATCAGGTCACCCCAGATGTAATCCACACCGCTCGCGCACGCTTTGCCACCGACGCGCCACGTGGTGCCATCTCAACCCTCAGATCGCCTCACCTCGATCAGATCTTGCCCGCTCCTTAGTGATTAGATCTGGGCCGTTGGATCACAAGATCCAACGGCCACGACCTCGTCTCCTACCTCTGGCACCCCTCTCTCCCACGATCTCCGCCTTGCGGGAGCGGTTGCCTCTTTCTATTTTCAGCAGCGCTCCCTCCACCGTCGACGACCACCATCACCTCCATGATCAACCCCACTCGTCTCTCATCCTCGCCAGTGACGAGTCGCTAAATACGATATTTAATTTGTATTCATTGTAATACGTGTACTTAGCGATTCGGTCAGAACCGAGAGAAGGATCTCCGTGAAGAGTGTCTCGGCTTAATTTATATTCCGGGCAAGTCCGAGGTCGAACACAGGAAGGCAAAGGAACAACTTGGGTTTAATTTAAAAACGTAGGTCTAGATTTTCAAACGGTATTTTTTTATATTTTTTTATGCAAATACAAATGCCAATGCAAGATGCGGTAGAATTACGACACTAAGAAAGTATACAACAAGGCCAAATTAATTTTAATATTAACTTAATCCAATTCAGCCAAATTATATTTTTCCTAAAGTCCTAATCCAGTGGGGAACACAAAACATATTTTTTTGTATTTTTTAGGTTTAAAATGCAATAACGAAAAATGCACACTTTTTATGGGTTTTTTCGCAATTTATCACACAAACAGTAAGCTAAAATTATGAAAAAAATACTGGAAAATAAACATGATGCAAGGAAGCTACAATAATTTTTTTGGAATTTTTTGACAAGTTATGAATTTTTTATGGATTTTTTTACTAAAAACAGAGTGGCAATGAGTAATTAATTTTTATTAAATCCACATTAACAAATTAATCAGAGTGCAAATTATTTCAGAAAGATATTTAGATAAGCAATCCAGGAGAGTTGAAATTTCGTAAAAAGGATATAGTGGATTTAATTAAAAATCAAATACTAAATTGACTCTATGATTTATTTCAGGCACAAGACTTCTCCATTTTAGATGAAATTTGGACAGTAAGTTAAGCACATATTAAGGCATCATTTATAATTTTTGTGGAATTTTTAGAGCAACCGTATGTGAGATATAATTTTAAGATCACTGATTGGGTAAAATATATAAAAGTTCAGTTGCATAATTTTAATTAATTCACAATATCTCACAAAAATATAAATATATATCCAAAAGGTAGAGAATTAGTTGCTCAACATTAAAACATTTTTCATTGAATAAAAAGATGCCAAAACAAGGTCCAAATTTGAGTACAAACACAGGGGTATCTTTGCAAATAAGGAAACTAGAATTTACAATGCACTTATATACAAGGATGTTTTTGTAATTACGGAAACATGAGAAAGAAAAGATGCAATTTTTACAAATAAAAAAAATACGGAAAAGAACCTTCTTCTTCCCCTTCGTTCCCAGGTGGGGAGAACCCAACAAGGGGCAGGGGCATCGGCGGCGGTTGGCGGAGGAGGGGAGCCACGCGCAGCCGCACGCGGAGGTCGGCGGGTGCGCAGGCGGCGGCGTGAGGGCAACAAGGGCGACACGGGGAGCTGGAGCGCTGGTCGCGGAGAGGGGAGGCCGGGCGGCGCGTAGCCGCGGTGCGGCGGCAGCCGCTGGCTGTGCAGAGGCCGGCGATGAGAGGAGGGAGGCGGCGGCAACCGCTGCTCCCTTCGTTGGAGGGGGCGGCCGGCGCAGGCCCGCGGGCGGCGGCTGGAAAGGGGGAAGGGGTGGCGGGCGGCACCTGCGCCTGCTGCCTCTTCCGTTTTTTTATTTTTTTTTTGAATTTTTTGATTTTTTTTACTGTTGTAATAAAGAAACTTTTTTGTTTTAATTTTTGTTTTATTTTTTTTTTAAAATCTTTAAACAGGGAATGAAAATAAAAATGAGAATGATGGGGATATGATAGTGATGGTGGTATATGATAAAAAAAGGATATGGTTGAGGTGATATGTGGTGGTGAAACAACAAAAAAAATGTTACAAAAAAAAATAACAAGAGATATGAGAGGGATAACTTACCTGATGTCCGTCGGATTTGCGGAGCAGCTACGCTGGACTCCTATCATCGCTTCGATCCGATTGGCGAAATCAAAATCGGAGAAGCTACGCGAGCTCGATGGGGAACTCGTGACGCGGAACGAAGCTCCGCGGATCTCGCCTGAAGGAGGTCGTCGCTTGAGGAAGACGTTTCGCCGCTGTCACCAACGCCACGTTTCAAGCTCTCTCCTTTTTCTATAAGAATGGCGGATAGGCAAAAAATGAGGATGGAGATGTGTATAAAAGAGATGGAAGGAATGGAGGTTAGGATGGAAGTGGAGTAGAATAGGAGGTTAAATTAGTGGTGGAGTTGAATTGGAAGCTAGATGGATAATGGTATTGAATGGAGGTTGATGAAATAAGAGAAGTTAGTGTAGAGAATATGATTAGATAAATGAAAATAAAAGTAGGCTACTAAAAAGAGAAAATAAAATAAAGAGAAGAAAAAGAGTGGGCAATTTACAAAAAGAAGATATACAACAGGTACTTATTTTTTTTGTTTGCTTTTTTTTATATTTTTTTATCTTTTTAATAGTAGCTATGTACAATAGGAAAATACAATAAAATACTAGAATCAAAATACAACACCATAATGATTTTTTTGGATTTTTAGTAATTAAGAAAGATAAAATAAAAAATAAAGAAAGAAAGAATATATACATAATATACAATGTACATCTAGGTCCCAAAACCCAACTTTCGCAAACGAGCTCCGATTTTAATGAAACCACTTCCGTTGGATAGACAATTTTCTAACTTGAACTTTAAAAGTGAGTTTGGTGAATTTGGAGTTCATACGGAGCGGGAATTTAGCTTGGAAGTTGGACTTTACGGCTTTTTCTCTTTGGGATCTAGGAGCATTTATTCAAGATAAAATTTGTTTTGTATTTTTGTATTTTTATATACATTTTTATAAACAAGTTAGAGAAAGAATTAGGCAAAAAGAAGTTGAAATGAATTTATTAAAAATACATGAAGTTTTGAGCTATTTACAGGTGAAAACTCCTTTATTTTTGCAGCTTTTTATTGTTAATTTATTTTGTACAATCTAATATACAATAATTAGTACGTTTTAATTACAAGAGTTATTTTGTTAATTTATTGATTTTATGGACATTTATTTGGGATTTTACTCGGGGATTTTGCTAAGATCAAGATATTGCGATGATGAATCGCGGATTCATCACCCAACCACCTCGCTACCCACGTCGACTGCCAGCGACGCTCCACGAACTCCATGAACCTCGCCCCATCACCAGCCCGACCTTCTACTTCAACCTATAAATACTCGACCACCGGCCGACTTCAGCCCTATCCGCCACCCCTGAGAGATCCCCCGAGCTCGGAGCGTCCGATTGGTGACAGTGATTGCACGAATCCTTGAGCGAAGACGGTCATCTTCTCCGGCGAGATCCGCGGCACCTCCGCTGTGTCGCAGCCACTCCTCCGAGTCGCTGCTTGAGCTCAGGGACTTACCGCCCCTTCGAGCGACGACCTGGACCTCGACCTCGAGCTCCAAACCCCAGGTAATCCCCTCCATCTCCGTTTGATCTTTGTTTTGATTTTTCTTCACTTTTCTCGCATTTAATTACACCTCCACCGTCATCTTCTCGACTCGTTCTCACTTCACCGAGCTCCGCGACGGAGCTCTCATCCTCGCGCTACACTTTGCACCCTCCGATGACGTACTTCGCCCTCCATCAGCTCCAGCTCTGCCACCTGGACAGAGCACCATCGCCGAGCACCCTTTCATTCCGATTAGGCCTCGCCACTCCACCCTCACATCTCCACGCAGCACACACGAGCTTCGGCTACTCTTCTAACACCTGCAGGTACCTGCTGTTCACTGATCGTAACATCATCGGAGAGCCTATCGAGCTTCATCGCCTGAGAGCTCTAACGCTCCTCTCTCCTTCCTGAGACCACCTGGACCTTCGCCGGACCGTCGCACGTCTTCTGGGATACCTCCGACCCTCCCGAGAGCCTCACCAACGCAAGGAGGACAAGGCGGAGCCAAGGCCTCGTCGCCGAAGCCCGGCCATCTCCTCCGCAGGCAGCGGAGCACCATTGAGGAAGAAGGTCCAGCCACCGTTCGATCATCTCGATCGAACGGTCGACTTCACGCCACGTCGGCATCCACCCGAAGCTACAGACAACTGTTGGATCAGTTGTGATCCTACGGACCTCAGCGAGCCACGTGTCCATCCACTGGAGCCGCCCATCACCGTTGGATCCATCTAGATCCAATGGACAGCATTCAGCCACGTCGCCTCCTCCTTCGGTTCTCTAGCACCGTTGGATCTATCCAGATCTGACGGCCTCTGATCTCACCACGCGTCATCACCGCCATCCTTTGGATCGATCTTGATCCAAAGGCCCGCAGCCAGCCACGTCGACGAGGTCCGAGCCTCTTCCCCTACCCTAGGCTCGGACCACCCGAGGCTAGCCGAGCCTCCAGCCGAACCTCCAAGAGCACCCGAGCCGAGACCCGAGCCTCCGAAGCCACCCGAGCCTAGGCCGCCCCACGTGAGGAGCACGTGCGGCCTGGGTATTTTGCACCGAGGCCCTGGGAGTTTCTCAAAATTGCAGAAAGGTCCCTATGAAGCAGCCCCCACGTGAGGAGCACGTGCCTAGTGGAGAAATTACATTGAAACCCCCAACATTATAGGTAATTGCATTTAAGTCCCTGTCAGCATGTTTCTTTTTATGTAATTTTATTTTCTGTATTGCAAATACTCCCCGGTCTTTGCACGCATCCCTAGATGTCATTTTGCATCATTTTTAATTTCAAAAAATTGTATGTTGTTGACTAACTTGTCCCCTATTTGTTGTGACACGTGTCTCATTTTTATGGAATCAGTAGAATTTTTAATGAATTAATTGGTTGATTTGTGTGATATTTTGCCCAGTTAGACTTATTAATTAATAATTAATTCTCTGTAGCCCCAAAAATTCTCAAAAAAGCACAGTAGCTCTAGCATAGTTAACTCAACTTTGTATAAAAATTTCATGTCATTTGCACACATATCGAGGCCTGAATAAATTCTCTAGTGATTTTCTTAATTTAATTTTAATAGGTTCATTTCACATTAAATTTTAGGTTTGTCAATTTTCCTAGATTCTTTATCATTAGATCTATCTAGGATAATTTTTGTTCCTGAAAAAATGTGATTTGATATTTATTAAAAATAGATTTGTGAAAATCACCCTACCTGCATGATTAATTCCCAGTAAATTCATCTAGTGTCAAAAAATTCCAAAAAAATTAGGGTAGTTCATTTTCACCATAATTCATCATCTGGCCAATTTTCATAATTTTTGGACTTCGTTTGATACCTTAATTGATTTAACTTTGAATTGGCTGGCTTGTTGCATGTGTCCTGCATAGAAATAAAAAAAGGGACCAAAAAAATAATTTCCCGAAAATCACACACTTGGAAATTTGTTAAAAATCTACCTAAGGAGACATATGCCTCACTGAGTTCGACCTTGGACTTCACCAAGTAAAAAAATTGCCGCTTAAAATTAACTCGAATCTGATTAAAAGTGGTTTTTGATTAGCCCTCTCGTATCCGACTGCAACGAACACATCTAATTAATTTGGACATTAATTTGACCGAATTAATGTAGGGTACGGGGGTGGTTATCAAAATGGCACCGCTGCCGGGGAGGCACGGCTTAGGTTAACTTTTAGCGAAATTCTGATTGTTTGATTTTCTTTCCCCGGGTAGTCTGACCCCCGGTTTTCTTGTAATTATTTTTCTCTTTTATTTCTTTTCATTATTTTTCTGTGTCACTCTTTGACCTCAATCTTTTTCTATGCGAGGAACGCGAGGAGTCGAAGACGCTTCGAGGATCTAGCATTTTAAATTTATTGAGTGAATAGAGAGGCTTTGTAATTTTCATTTTATTTCTTTATTTCTTTTTCGCATTATTTCCAGCGGTTCCCGTTTGGGTTCTCGTGCGTGTAAATATAGTGGAACTGTGTCCCCGTGTGCTGTGTGGGTGAATGTAATTTAGCTTGCACTAGCAGCTCCCCGAGCCAATCTAGGAATTGCTTGTGCTCGTAACTTCTAGGACCACACAACTCGCTTAAAAGACGCACTTAGACCGCAGAACTTAGCCAAAATAACATGTTCTTCACGCTAATAGAACTGCCTGTCTAGGAGCGACTTTTATCGTTTGATTTGCATTTAGATAAAAGTTTTCAATTCTGTTTTGCATCCTGCATAAAAGTGAAGGGATCACTGTAAGTCTTCTGAACTCTGCATAACATCATTGTTTTATATTGCATCGGTTTTTCTCGATTTCCTCCTCCGATTTTCACATTTAATTAAACGGAAATTAGTACTGTCCGATAGGCGTGCTGTGTGGTTGGACTTAATCAGTGAGAACTTAACTTAAAATCGGGACTGCTAAACATTATTAACCAAAAAAGAGGAATAAAATTTGAAAATTGTTTACGGGAGATTAATCCCCGACCTTGTTTTCAGGCTGAGTGAGGGTACTTGTGTGTGTGTGAACACCTTAAGGCAGAGCCCAAATCCCCGCCTTCCATATCACGTTCCGACTGATCCTAGCAAATATCACAAGTCGAATAATTTCAGATTCACTGACTAGTATTAAGTAGCCTCCGCTTGTCTCAGGTAGATAGGGGTGAAATTGCGGTACTTTGCAACAAGTTGCCAGTGACCCCCCGGGATGAAGTTCCGACCTTGTCAGCCTCCGCCTGCTTGCAGGTAGATAGGGGTGTGGTCTTTGAATCCATCGACTTGGGATAGGAGCGAAGAAAGGAAGGACCGGCGGTATCTTAGGCGACAGGTTAAACAGGGAAGACGCATCCGGCTCTGAGCCGACTTCCCTATAGGTCGTGTAATCCTTGCTATTTTTGCTTGAAAATCACACCTAAAATCTATAAGATTAATTGGACTCGATTTCGAGTCCTTCACTGTGTTGAGTGTGAACCCAGGGTCTTGGATTGATTTGTTTGCTTCAGGTAGGAGTAAAATCCTATCTTCTTCTCGCCACATCAAGATGAGTGATTGGGGGAATCTCGACTCTTTATTCATCGATCTCTCTATGAGTCCCCCACGTAACTCATCTTCATCAGCCCAAGCGCACCTTGGACCACCTAGGGCTCATGACCCTCTTGAGTCTTGGTCCCCTCACACCCAGGGTGGTTACTCTCAAACCAAGCCTTTTCTCTCCTCCGAGATTACCGAGGAAGACCATCACCTCGGTAATCCCTTCCTTGATTTTTCCTCTGACATCGATCTTATTTCCCACCTAGGAATGGAGGACAAGATGCCGCCTAAGCAGCCACCACCGGATGAGGACCAACTACGTCAAATTCTCAATCGCCTTGCTGAAGCCGAACAAAGAAATGCAGATCTTACGGCTTGGATGGAACAGATCATAGTAGCAGGAGGAATCGACTGACCAATGGTCGATGCATACAACCCTGCGGAGAACGAGATACAGAATTGGTTGGCACCAGCGGTTCCTGCCGAAGCATTTGAGCTGAAGCCCCACTTCTTTGGTCTGCTTCCGAAGTTCAACGGAAATACCAATGATGAACCGTATACTTTCCTCCGTGACTTCGAGCTGGTTTGCAACAATCTTAGCCATCCCAATGTTGGCCAAGATTACATTCGACTGAAGGCCACCTTGCCTTAGGAGATAAGGCAGCTCATTGGCTGAAAAACCTAGGGGTGATATGTACCTGGATGCAGTTCAAGGACCTATTCTTGAAAAAGTTCTACCCTCTCAGTAGGACTAACCAGATGAGAACGAAGATCACCAGCTTCTCCCAAGGACCAAGTGAACCTTTCCATGATGCCTGGGATAGGTTCAATGACTTAGTGCAGAAATGCCCCTGCCACGACATTTCTAAGGCAATCTTAGTCCAGACCTTGTTATGTGGTCTAACCCCGGAGATGCAGGGTTTAGTCAGTGCCGCCTGTGGAGGAAGCTATCTGAAAAAAACGAGCACGCCGTATGGAAGATCCTGGAGCAGATGGCAGAAACCGGCAGGTCGCAGGCCACCAGGGCCTACACGTTGTCTCCCTCAATCCTATCCAATGAGACAACCCGAAGGACTGTAGCGGATCTGACCGAGGACCTCATCCCCAGCATGGGGATGATTGCCGACAAGTTGAGTCTCTCTCGCGTCTACCGAAGCAAGTGGAGGAACTCACTGAGAAGGTAGCCAAGATGAAGCTACATGCCCCTTCTGCACCACCTGCACCTGTGCATCGAGTCCATCTTGTGCAGGAGCAGGCACCGGGGCCTCACAGTGGCTGGGTGGAGGATCAGACTTACACCCAGCAGGACCAGCATGCACCCCCACAAGCAGAGACCGGATACGAGGAGCCTCCACAGGTGTTCGAGATCAACGGGTTGTGGTACAACCGCGACCCCGTCAGTAGACAGTCGGGGATGGGGAATGGTCAGCCTCACCGACCTTCCCCAGCTTACCAAGGAACCAGCTCCGTACTCGCACCACGCTTTCAGTCCAGGCCAGAACAAGTGTACCAGCCTCAGCAGCACCAGCAGCAGCAGCGCACATATCAGCAGGGCCCAGCACCGTCCCATCAGCAGCAGCAGTATCAGCATGGCCAGCAGGACCAATGCAGAACCTCGTCCGCACATCAGCCAGCCCAGCCCACCGAATTGGAGTCCCTCACCTTGGCGATCCAGACCCTGTCTGATAGGGTCCAATAGATGCAGAATGATTATCTGGATATGAGAACCAATATCAATCGTGTCTCTCATACCCAAGACCAGCAGATGGCGCCAAAGACTCCATTCCCGCACAGGTTCAGGCCAACTCGAACAGCATAATCCATGGCCAGAACCGACCTCATGATCAGGTATATTATTCAGATAATTATTTATCTGAATATGAGATCCTTTCGTACGACAATGTAAATCATATGTCCCTCAGGAGCGGAAGGACCGTGACCATACCTGATCGGGCACGGGAACAAAAGGAAGGAGCCTCCGAGTCTCTACCTGAGGAGAACTTGGAGGAAGAGGAGCAGCACCACCACCACCATCGCCGACAGAAGAAGAGGACGTCTGAGTCCTCGAAGCAGCAGTCTCGCATCCGCATAGAGTTCGACGGAACCGATGAGGAGCCCGCACCTCCATCTGAGGAGGATCGTCCAGCAGTCGCGGAAGAAGCATCACCGATTTCGCCACAGCATTTTCTTTTCAGTCCTAGTTTGTTCAGAGTCAGAGTCATGTAAAGAACTCAGTTCCAGAAGTTAATGAAAATCTTTCAGTTTCCGAACATGAGTTGGAGTCAATAATCCTTTTCCCCCGAGCTCTCAAGGGTGGAAAGAAGAAAAAGAAAAAAATTCAAAAAGATGACCCTGAGATGGCAGAGTTCTGCAACAAACACATCATGGTCACAATCCCCTTTGACAAGTACGTAGAGATGACCCATGCATTCCAAAAATACCTTAAGGTGCGATGCACACCTACTAGGGTTAGCAGGAAGTCCAAAAGCCGTGTTGAGAAACACGTTTTATCAGTAGCCACGACTTGCGCAATAAAGAACTTGTTTCCAAGGAAACGAAGAGACATGGGTGCACACTATGTAGTGAGTCATGTTGATGACATCGCGTTTGCACGCACTCTCCTGGACAATGGTTCCTCAATCAATTTGATGCCTACATCCCTCTATGAGCGGCTTAATCTCGGACCTCTTAGGAAATCTAGAGCCCTTCTACAGTTTGCTGATAAATCAACCAAGAGGTCCCAAGGAGAATTGAGGAACATTGTGATCAAAGTCGAGGGGCAGGAATACATGGTGAACTTCACTGTCCTGGATATGGAAACCCCTCGTAATTGGAGAGATTCCCAAATCATCTTAGGCAGGCCCTTCCTCAGAACAACGGGGGCCTTGTTCGGTTATAAGATCGGGAAGATCCAGTTTCAAACTCCGGGCGGAGATGAGGAACTCGAGATGAAGCAGACAAGATGGCAGAGACCAGATTCAGAATCCAGCACCGAGTACTCTTCTACCGAAGCAGACTACGATCATGTAGACACAGTTGGGCCATGGAGACAGAACCCAGCCAGCACTGATGAGTCCCTCCCCTCCGGAGATGATCCAGTGCATGAGTCAGTTTGCGAGGTCCTTAGGAACGAGTACAGCTCTGAACCTGCATCGCCCTACATCTTCAATGACTTAGAGGCCCAGTTGGGCCTATCAGTCCGTCCCTCTTTAGGACAATCGAAAGATAAGGACGACGAGTCGGACGAGGCTTTTGCCGATTGCATGGAGACTTTTGACGATCCGACTCCAGAGCCAAACAACTTGATGGCAGCTATCACAGAGAAAGATCCAGCCACTTCCAACACTGAACCAGATCAGATTGAGCCAGACTTCTTAGATGATCACACTATTCCTGAGCTCAAAACTTTACCCACAACTTTAAAATACGCCTTCCTTGCGGGTCAGGACAAGAAATTTCCGGTCATCATCAGTTTGCGATTGACCGAGGAGCAGGAATCTCGCGTGCTAGAGATCCTGGAGAAAAACCGCAAGGCTATAGGCTGGAGCATTTCCGATCTGCACGGGATAAATCCCGCTCTGTGTTCGCACCATATCTACTTGGAGAATGATGCCAAACCCTCTCGTGAATTCCAACGTCGTTTGAATCCAAATTTACGAGAGGTCGTGAAGAAGGAGATAGAGAAATGGTGCAACGCGGGTTTCATTTACCCAATCTCCGACTCTAAGTGGGTGGCCCCAATCCATGTTGTCTCGAAAAAATCGGGAATTCAGACAACCACCAATGAGGACGGAAAGGAGATCGTGATGCGAGTGCCCACGTCGTGGCGCGTCTGTGTGGATTACAGACGCCTGAATGCCGCGACAAAGAAGGACCATTTCCCCCTGCCGTTCATTGATCAGATCTTAGAAAGATTAGCGGGGAAAGAATTCTTCTGCTTCTTAGATGGGTTCTCGTGCTACAATCAAGTAGCCATAGCTCCGGAGGACCAGGAAAAGACCACATTCACATGCCCCTTTGGTACCTACATTTTCAGGCGCATGCCTTTTGGGTTATGCAATGCTCCAGGTACTTTCCAAAGGTGCATGATTGCTGTATTCGCCGAAATGGTCGGCGAATTCCTGGAAGTCTTCCTGGATGACTTCTCGGTCCACGGCGATTCCTTCGATTCATGTCTTAGGAATCTGGACCGAGTCCTCAAAAGATGTTGTGAGGTTAATCTGGTGCTCTCCTGGGAGAAAAGTCACTTCATGGTGACGGAGGGCATAGTGTTGGGGCACGTCATCTCCAAGAGAGGAATGGAGGATGACCCTGCCAAGGTGGATGTGATCAGACGACTCCAGCCACCAACCAACGTCAAGCAGTTGCGATCGTTCCTCGGGCATGTCGGATTTTATCGAAGATTCATTAAGGATTTTTCTAAGATTGCCCGACCGCTAACTAAGCTTTTAGGCAAAGACATGGAGTTTATTGTTGATTACAAATGTCTTGAGGCCTTTAAGCTATTGCAAGGAATGATTATGGACGCACCTATCCTACAAGCCCTAGATTGGTCTCTACCTTTTGAGATCATGACGGACGCCTCAGATCATGCTGTTGGAGTTGTGTTAGGACAGAGAAGAGATGGCGTCCCGTTCGTAATTCACTACGCAAGCAAAATGCTTGACACCGCTCAGCGTAACTATGCAGTTACGGAAAAGGAAATGCTTGCGGTAGTGTTCGCCTTGGATGAGTTCAGATCTCACTTAATCGGATCCAAGGTAATCGTGTTCACTGATCACACGGCACTACGATATTTGATGGAGAAGAAGGACGCGAAGGCACGTCTTCTTCGGTGGATTATACTTATCAAGGAGTTTGATTTGGACATCCGTGATAAACCTGGAAAGAAAAACGTAGTGGCCGATCATCTCTCTCGTCTTGAAGATCTTAATACTTCCGAGGATTTACCGATTCGAGACCCCTTCCCTGACGAGTCGATTTTTGTTATCGACTCACTCCCATGGTACGCCAATATCATGAATTATCTTGTCTCCAAGAAAGTTCCCGAAGATTGGCCCAAGAGCCAAATTGACCGACTGAAGACGGACGCTAGACACTACCATTGGGAAGATCCGATCCTTTTCTTCGAATGACCGGATTGTGTCTGGAGACGTTGTATTCCTCAGGAGGAATACCAGAGTGTCCTTTCTTTATGCCATAGCTTAGAGGCAGGAGGACACCCCTCCGGGAAGAGAACCGCATGGAAGGTACTTCAGTGTGGCTTTTACTGGCCGACTCTGTTTCACGATGCCACCGCCTTCGTGAAGTCGTGTCCGATATGTCAGAGAATGGGAGGAACTGTTGGTTCCAAGGATGAGATGCTTATGCAGCCTGTCATTATTTGTGATGTCTTGGACGCCTGGGGCATCGATTTCATGGGCCCATTCCCTGTTAGCCACGGGTTCAAATATATCCTTCTTGCGGTAGACTATCTATCCAGATGGGTGGAGGCTATCCCGACCCGAGCTGCAGACAGCAGGACTGTCTGTAAATTCATCAGAGAGCACATCATCTCTAGGTTCGGGATCCCCAAAATGATGATATCAGACGGGGGTAGCCACTTTGTGAATCGGGAGGTGAAGAAACTCCTGAAGGACTACGGCATTAAAAACCGTGTCGCTAGTCCTTACCACCCACAGACCAATAGTATGGCTGAGGTGTCAAATAGGGAGGTGAAAACCATATTGCAAAAGCTTGTCCGCCCGGACAGAAAGGACTGGTCTCAGATTCTGGATCAAGTCCTCTGGGCGTATCGGACAGCTTACAAGACACCGTTAGGAACCTCCCCATTCCGAATGGTATTCGGAAAGCCGTGCCATTTGCCCGCAGAGTTAGTGCACAAATCAGAATGGGCAATCAAGAAGGTCAACTGGAACACGCACCTGGGGCAGAAACAGAGAAACATGGATATGAATGAGCTTGTGTAAGTCAGGAACCGTGCATATGACAACAGTTTAGTGTACAAGGACAAGGTGAAGCGTTGGCATGATAGATATATCAGACGAAAGACCTTTGTTCCTGGACAGAAGGTATGGTTGTTTAATGCTAGGCTGAAGATCTTCCAAGGCAAGTTGAAGTCCAAGTGGACAGGCCCATTTGTCGTTCGTACGGTGCATGATAGTGGATGTGTCGAGATCTCAGATCTCGCAGATGACGCACCGACATTCCTAGTGAATGGACAATTGTTGAAGCACTTCGTCGAATCCAATGAGCAGTTAGTCCATGTTAAGGAGATTGTATTCATGCGCGAGACAGATTCAGCAGATGCACCTCGAGCTGTGTATGAGACCTTGCAGCAGTGAACTCCAGCCATCAGCAGCATCTTGAAAGATTCAGACCGACTCATTTGTATATATCATCATTCTTCTTGTACATCCTATCCTCTCTCCCACGCGACTCTAGTAACCCATCCCAGACTCATCAGATCACTATCTTGGACTATACTTAGGATGACCAGATCCTAAGTATAGGGGGAGGAGTCACTTGAGTCGGTTCTTTGTACATTCTCCAGATCACATTGGTCCTCATACTCACTTCCGACCTATACCTAGGCTGACCTGAGCCTAAGTATAGGGGGGACCGATGCCCGCATTATATATTGATCCACTTCTCTTCTTGACCTCGTCTGCCCCACTTTTTGACTTTCTTCTACACTTAGGCTGTCAGAGCCTAAGTATAGGGGGACCGGTCGATTTCTATACATTTTTCCTTCTCTTTAGCTCTCCTACGCTTAGCACGAGCTATGTCTCTTTCCTCGCTCTTCGTGCTCTGAGGACATAGCACACGCTAAGTATAGGAGGCGTGTATATATTACATATATACTTTACCCATAGCTCGTACTTTCGCGTATTTTTGTACATATTTTACAATAATTACGGGTGGGTAAAAATTGAAAAAAAATGTATATATACTTACCTCTTGTAAATTGTTGTAAAATAGGAGGTATACCAAAAAAATAAAAATAAAAATTAGGCTTCTTATTTACTCTTGCATATCATCTCTGCATCTAAGAAAAGAAAAAGAGTCTTGCATTTTCATTCATCTTCATAGCATGACATCTGCATCTCATCTGCATATGCAAGGTGGAAAGCTAGTGGGTTATGAACCGAGTTATGAGTAGATATTGAGGATGGACTTGATTTGACCTTAATCCACCTAATTTCAGAGGAACCTTATAGGAACTGGAGTTAAGATTTCTCAGGTCAAGTGACTTAATTCTTTGAGTCCGCAAGTCTATGTTCACATGGCATCTTGATTAGTCTAAGTACACTATCTCGTGCATACGCAGGATTCTTTTAGTTAATGACCTAACTTGGACAAGCACAATGCACGTAGCTCTTCATTGATGAGGTGATGAGGAGGTAGAATCCTTTAGCTTGGAGTAGCACACGGGTGGAAACATCCGTCCTCCTCTAGGGAGGGTAGTACGTCTCAACCTAGTCTGGTAGTGTAGACGTCTAAGGACGGGATGTTGTGGGTTGCAATAATGCTTCAAAAGAGGGATAGTCTACTAGCTTAAGAGGAAAAACTCCTGATGTACATGCTGCACCTTGTATGAGTTTTAAAAAAATGCAAAAACTCCAAAAAAATCAGACAGGTCCAAGTGTAAAAAAAAACCTGTCGGAGTATGTATATTAGCAAAGAAAATGCAGCTGGATTACTTGGCTACACTGGCCATGCATCCCGGGATAGGTAGCTACACTGGCTACCGTCCATTCTTTTCTCTACCCCCTCCTCTTGAGTTGGTCGCACTTGAACTTAGAAGGGAATACCCCGCTCCTCGAGGAAAGAGTTGCTGGACCCGGTTATTGAGTTACCTTGTTAGAGGAGGCTGGTTCCGAGTCATTTCTGATGTGGAGAGCTAAATCTCACTTACACAGTACAAGTAAGAATCATAGTCATCAGAAATTTGCGTCTGAGGATTTGTTCTGACCTGACTATTGAGGAGTCTTGAATAGAATACTTGTGGAACTTGAAGTCTTTTAGGTCTTAAGTTCAGGTCCAAATAAGGTTCCGCCACACAATTAATCCAAAGGTCGAGTCAAGCTCCATTTTTAACTTTTGTTCATGACCTTGGTATGGAACCCAAAATCATTTCACTCTTGCATTTCATTTAGTTGCTCGGGGACGAGCAAGGCTTAAGTATAGGGGGTTGATGAATCTGTGATTCATCACTCCAAAAGTTAAAAATAGAGCATTGTTCCTGAGTAAATAGAGGCATATTTCCCTTTATAATGCATAAATAGCATTCATATATACATTCATAATACATGCATTTTAGCACTCCATTTGCATTTAAATAAGAAGCCAAAATCCCTTGTAAAATATCCACCTCATAAAAATAAGCTCTCCCTTATACTATGTACACCTTAGTTAATAATATAAGGAAGAAAACTAGGAATCCCCTTTGTAAAATAACCAATAAAACCCTAAAGCTCTTGGGCCATAAAATGCCCATAGATCCCTCATACCAACTCCAAACTAGGTCTACTCATTTTCAGATTAATACACATTAAAAGACCTTTAAAATGAGACTGATTTCATCCAATTTGGAGCTCGTATGAAAAAGTTGGGTTTTTGGGCCTCTTTGTATACTACTTATATGTATATTTGTATCTTTGTATTTGTGTATCATATTTGACCTCATCTCCGTTTTGGTCAACATGAAACTTGTAGATCTCATCAAGATCTACAACTTTCATGTTTTGAGTTTTTCCAAATTCGGCCTCCTTCTCGCCCTAACTTCATTTCTTATTTCAGCCAATCACAGCCGGCCACGTGGCGCCCTCTAGTTGCGCCACGCGGCCCGCTCCCCTTGCCCAAGCCGCCTCTGCTCTCAGCCGTTGGATGACTCCCTTAATCCAACGGCCACTTGATTACCACGTACGCCTCAAATCTACACCGTATGATCATCTCCAGGACTTCATCTGACCCGCTCATTAGCGCCTCGCCCACAGTGCGCCACGCGTCGCACGCTACGCCCTTGGATGATGCACGCCGCACTCCATCGCAACTGCTCATCCCACCTTGCATCCCAACCCTCCGATCTAAGCCCTGATCTCATCATGGCCGCCCGTGCATGCTTCACCCCATCGTGCCACATGGCGACATCACGACCTTCTGATCAGGTCACCCCAGATGTAATCCACACCGCTCGCGCACGCTTCGCCACCGACGCGCCACGTGGTGCCATCTCAACCCTCAGATCGCCTCGCCTCGATCAGATCTCGCCCGCTCCTTAGTGATTAGATCTGGGCCGTTGGATCACAAGATCCAACGGCCATGACCTCGTCTCCTACCTCTGGCACCCCTCTCTCCCACGATCTCTGCCTTGCGGGAGGGGTTGCCCCTTTCTATTTTCAGCAGCGCTCCCTCCACCGTCGATGACCACCATCACCTCCACGATCAACCCCACTCGTCCCTCATCCTCGCCAGCCACCTCTCTACCTACATCGACCGCAAGCGACGCTCCACGAACTCCATGAACCTCGCCCCATCACCAGCCCGGCCGTCTACTTCAACCTATAAATACTCGACCACCGGCCGACTTCAGCCCTATCCGCCACCCCTGAGAGATCCCCCGAGCTCGGAGCGTCCGATTGGTGATAGTGATTGCACGAATCCTTGAGCGAAGACGGTCATCTTCTCCGGCGAGATCCGCGGCACCTCCGCCGTGTAGCATCCACTCCTCCGAGTCGCTGCTTGAGCTCAAGGACTTACCGCCCCTTCGAGCGATGACCTGGACCTTGACCTCGAGCTCCAAACCCCAGGTAATCCCCTCCATCTCCGTTTGATCTTTGTTTTGATTTTTCTTCACTTTTCTCGCATTTAATTACACCTCCACCGTCATCTTCTCGACTCGTTCTCACTTCACCGAGCTCCGTGACGGAGCTCCCATCCTCTCGCTACACTTTGCACCCTCCGACGACGTACTTCGCCCTCCATCAGCTCCAGCTCCGCCACCTGGCCGGAGCACCATCGCCGAGCACCCTTTCATTTCGATTAGGCCTCGCCACTCCACCCTCACATCTCCACGCAGCACGCACGAGCTTCGATTACTCTTCTAACACCTGCAGGTACCTGCTGTTCACTGATCGGAACATCATCGGATAACCTATCGAGCTTCATCGCCTGAGAGCTCCGACGCTCCTCTCTCCTTCCTGAGACCACCTGGACCTTCGCCGGACCGCCGCACGTCTTCTGGGATACCTCCGACCCTCCGGAGAGCCTCACCAACTCAAGGAGGACCAGGCGGAGCCAAGGCCTCGTCGTCGGAGCCCCGCCATCTCCTCCGCAGGCGGCGGAGCACCATTGAGGAAGAAGGCCCAGCCACCGTTCGATCATCTCGATCGAACGGTCGACTTCACGCCACGTCGCCATCCGCCCGGAGCTACAGACAGCTGTTGGATCAGTTGTGATCCTACAGACCTCAGCGAGCCACGTGTCCATCCACTGGAGCCGCCCATCACCGTTGGATCCATCTAGATCCAGCGGACAGCATTCAACCACGTCGCCTCCTTGATGAATCTGTGATTCATCACATCAAAAGTCAAAAATAGAGCCTTGTTCCCGAGAAAATAGAGGCATATTTCCCTTTATCTTGCATAAATAGCATTCATGCATGCATCCATAATTCATGCATTTTAGGAGCTCATCTGCATTTAAATAAGAAGCCAAAAATCACCTGTAAAAGACCTCTTCATCAAATAACTCCTTCTCTATAATATATGTATATACTCCTTAAGAATATAGGGAAGAAAGCCACAAATCACCCTTGTAAAAGAGCCTAAATACCCTGAGCACCCTTGTACATTAAAACACACATAAAGCCCGCATACAAACTCCTACTTAGGTCTACTCACTCTTAGAATACTACATATCAAAAGACCTTCAAAATGAGACTAATTTCATTGAAATTGGAGCTTGTATGAGGAACTTGGGTTTTTGGGTCATTTTGTATACTACATATGTATATTTATGTAACTTTGTATTTATGTATCATATTTGACCTCATCTCCGTCTTTGGTCAACATGAAACTTGTAGATCTCATCAAGATCTACAACTTTCATGTTTTGAGTTTTTCCAAATTCGGCCTCCTCCTCTTTCTACACGTGTCTTTCCCTTCGACCACTCACAGCAGGCCACGTGGCGCCCTCTGATTGCGCCACGCGGCCCGCTGCCCTTTGTCTGCTCCGCCCGCGCCCTCCACCGTTGGATCGCACCTCAGATCCAACGGCCCAGGCCTGACCACGTCCGCTCTCTTCTACAGCCATCAGATCCACCCCGCATTCCATCTGGACCGTTCCTTAGCGCCGCATCCTCAACGAGCCACGTGGCGACCTCTAGGCCGCCCGATCGCGCCCCCGATCCCTTCATCACAACCGCTCGTCTTCCAGCGGATCGTGACCCTCAGATCAATCACCTAGACCCGATCCTAGCCGCCCGCTCGCACTTCGCCCGCGTCACGCCACGTGTCACCCTCATAGCCCTTCATCTGGGCACTCCAGATCTAATCTCACCCGCCCGCTTCGCGCCTCCATCTGGCCGTTGGATCACAAGATCCAACGGCCAGGACTTCGTCCCCTACCTCGGGCAGCCCCTCTCTCCCACGATCTCCGCCTTGCGGGAGGGGCCGCCCCTTTCTATTCTCGGCCGCACTCCAGCCCCCCTCGCCGGCCACTGACTCTCCCACGATCTTCCCCACTCTTCCCTCTCCCTCGCCAACACCCTCGAACATCACCATCTCCGCCACACTCGCTCCACCACCTCCATGAAACTCGCCACTCACCCAGCTCTGCCGCCACCTTCGACCTATAAATACACCCTCTCCGACCACATTCAAGCCCATCCGCCACTCCAGGAAAGAACCCCGAGCTCCAAGCTTCCTCTTGGTGACAGCAAGCGGCCGAATTGTTGAGCGACGAAGGACCTTCTTCTCCGGCGAGATCCACGGTGCACCGCCGTGCCGCAGCCGCCCTCCGCGTAGCTGCACGAGCTCGAGGCTTACCGACCTCTGGAGCGACGACCCCTGGAGCTCAAAACCGAGCCCCAAACCCCAGGTAACCTCCTTCATCCCCTCTCCGATCATCCTCTTCTTTTCTTCCGATCTTCTCCGATTTTATTCGCCTTCCACGGACATCTCCACACCTCCTCGACATCCCGACGAGCTCCGCGACGGTGCTAGCATCCTCGCGGGCTTCTCCACTTCGCCATTCACCGCACTTCGACCATCGTCGACTAGCAGCTCCGCCGCTTGTCCGGAGCCACCTCGCCCGATCACCTCAAGCACCCGCAGGCCTCACCGACCACGCCATCCTCTCCACGATCGTATCAGCACGCTTCGGCTATCCACATAACCCTTGCAGGTACCCGATCATCATTGGCCGGAGCTTCATCGGATCCTTCTTCGAGCTTCATCGACCAGGTGCTCCAGCCCTCCTCCAGCCAATCCGAGACCACCGGAGGCTTCGCCGTCCTCATCCGCTGCTTCCGAGCTAGCTGGGAGCTGACAGAGCTCACTGACGGAGCTCAGCGAGGCAGGCGGAGGTCAGCCCCCTTCACCGGAGCACAGGCCCCTCCTCCGCAGGCGGCGGAGGAGCGTTGAAGGAGAAACAGCAGCCACCGTTCGATCTTCTGATCGAACGGCCCTCGTCCCGCCACGCGTCTCTTCACCGCCTTCGTCCTCGACCGTCGATCGCACCAAGGATCGGACGCTCCACCCGCTGCCACGCGTCTTCACCTACCACCCTTGGATCCATCCAGATCCAAGGGCCCTCAGGCCGCCACGTCACCCGATCCGAGCCTCGGCACCCAAGCCTAGGCTCGGGTCCCCCGAAGCAGATCCGAGGCTAACCCGAGCCTCCAGAAGCCCCGACCCTCGATCCGAGCCTCCGACGCCTCCGAGCCTAGGCCGCCCCACGTGAGGAGCACGTGCGGCCTGGGTAAATTGCACCGACACCCCTGGAGGTTTCCAAAATTGCAGAAAGGTCCCTGTGAAGCAGACATCACGTGAGGCGCACGTGATTCGTGGAGAATTTGCATTCAAGTCCTGCATAGTCTTGGTAATTGCACTTTAGTCCCTGTCAGCATGTTTATTTCTTGAACATTTATTTTTCAGTATTGCATTTAGACCCCTATGTTTGCACGTGTCCATAGCATGCATTTTTGATTATTTTTGAATTTTAAAAGTTGCATATTGTTGAGAACTTTGTCCTCTACCTGTTAGCACACGTGTTGTATTTTTGTTGGTTTTCTTGATTTATTAATGAATTAATTGGTTGATTTGAGTCATATTTTGCCCAGAGATGCCATTTGATTTTTAGTAAATTATCTGTGCCTTCAAAAATCACCAAAAAAATCACAGTAGCTTAAGGACATTGTTTTTAACATCCCATAAAAATTTCACATCATTTGCACGCATAACGAGGCCTGAATAAATAGTTTAGTGATTTCCTTTGATTAATTTTAATTAATTCATTTCACAACATTTTTTTAGTTCTGTCAATTTTCCTAGGTTCCTGATCATTAGACCTTCCTAGGATAATTTTAGTTCCGAGAAATATTGTGTTTTGATATTTATTAAAAATTAAACATTGAAAATCACACTGTTTGTTTAGTTAATTCATAGAATATTCATTTTGAGTCAAAAAATTCCAAAAAAATTAGTGTAGGTCATTTTCATCATAAGCAACCTTCTGGCCAATTTTCATAATTTTTGGACTGAATTTGATATATCAATTAAATCTAACTTGAAATTGGCTAAGGATTGTCTGCATTGTCTACATAGTAATTAAAAAGACCAAAAAAAAAAAAAAAAATCGTTCCCCGAATCTCGAGCACTTGTGAATTGATGTAATCAACCTAAGGAGACAGATGCCTCCCTGAGATCGACCTTGGACTTCACCAAGTAAAAAAAAAACTACATCACTTAACATTAATAGCTAAGTGATTTTTGATTAATCCCTCGTATCCGACTGCAACGAATATCATTAATTGATTTGGACATTAATTTGA
Organism: Ottelia alismoides; assembly: GCA_037367405.1. Lineage (NCBI taxonomy): Eukaryota > Viridiplantae > Streptophyta > Magnoliopsida > Alismatales > Hydrocharitaceae > Ottelia > Ottelia alismoides. Next base: position 1,106,670 of record JAZKJV010008224.1, read on the forward strand.
CCGGATTAACTAAGGGTGCGGGAGGCTTATCAAAATGGCGCCGTTGCCGGGGAGGCACGGCTTAGGTTAATTTACATCACATTTTGAGTGTTTGATTTTCTAACCCCCGGGTAGTCTGACCCCCGGTTGTTCTTGTAATTATTTCTCTCATTTATTTTTGCTTTATTTTATTTTTGTGTCACTCTCTGACCTTATCTTAATTTTTGTGCGAGGAACGCGAGGAGTCGGCGACGCTTCGAAGACTTAGCACTTAGATTGTGTGAGAGAAAGAGAGGCCTTGTAATTTTCATTTTATTTTATTTCTTTTGCATCGTTTCCAGCGGTTCCCGTTTGGGTTCTCGCGCGTGTAAAAATAGTGGAAACCGTGTCCCGTGTGCTGTGTGGTTGATTGGTAACTTAGCTTGCACTAGCGGCTCCTCGAGCCAATCTAGGACTTGTTTGTGCTCGTAATCAATAGGACCACACAACACATTTAAAAGACGCACTTAGACCGCAGGACTTAGTTCAAATCAATCTGTTCTTCACGCTAATAGAACTGCCTGTCTAGGAGCGGCTTTTATCGCCTGCATTTGCATATAGGATAGAGTTTTCAATTCTGTATAGCATCCTGCATCGACAAGCGAAGGGATCACTGTAAGTATTCTCTACTTAGCATACGCATCATAGATTTTAACTTGCATCGGCTTTTCTCGATTTCCCCCTCTGATTTTCTCACTTAATTAAAGGAAATTGGGACTGTCCGATAGGCGTGCTTTGTGGTGATTAAATTTCAGTGATAACCTACTTTAAAACTGGGACTGCTAACAGTATTGACAATAAAAAGGGAATAAAACTGAAAATTGTTTGCGGGAGAGTAACCCCGACCTTGTTTTCAGGCTGAGTGAGGGTACCTGAGTGTGTGTGAACACCCTAAGGTAGAGCCCAAATCCCCGTCTTCCATATCATCGTTCTGACTGATCCTAGCAAATATCACAAGCCGGATACTTTCAGATTCTTTGACTAGTACCAAGTAGCCTCCGCCTGTCTCAGGTAGATAGGGGCGAAATTGCGGTACTTCGCGACAAGCTGCCAGTAACCCCCCGGGGTGAAGTTCCGGCCTTGTCAGCCTCCGCCTGCTTGCAGGTAGATAGGGGCGTGGTCACTGAATCCCTCGGCTTGGGATAGGAGCGAAGAAAGGAAGGAGCGGCGGTATCTTAGACGACAGGATAAACAGGGAAGACGCATCCGGCTCTGAGCCGACTTCCCTCTAGGCCGCGTAATCCTTGCTAGATTTGCTTGAAATTCACACTTAAAAATTACAAGATAAATTGGACTCAATTTGAGTCCTTCACTGTGTTGAGTGTGAAAACCAGGGTCTTGGATTGTTCTTCTTGCTTGCTTCAGGTAGGAGTAAAATCCTATCTTCTTCTCGCTTATCAAGATGAGTCAATGGGGAGATCTCGACACACAATTCACTGATCCCTCTATGAGTCCCCCAGATAACTCGTCTTTTTCGGTCCAAACGCACTTTGGACCACCCAGGACTCATGACCCTCTTGAGTCCTGGTTCCCTCCTGCTCAGGGTGGTTACCCTCAAACCAACCCTTTTATCTCCTCTGAGAGTACCGAGGAAGACCATTGCCTCGGTAATCCATTCCTTGATTTACCCTCTAACACCGGACCTATTTTCCATATCCCAGAACTGGAGGGAGAAATGCCGCCAAGGATGCCGCCCGACGAGGACCAGATGAGACAGATCCTTAGACGTCTGGCAGAAGCTGAACAGAAGAATGCCGATCTCACTGCACGAATGGGGCAGATTATAGTAGCAGAAGGAATCGACCGGCCAATGGTCGATACATATAACCCGGCGGAGAACGAGATCCAGAATTGGCTAGCACCTGCAGTTCCCGACCAGGCATTCGAGCTGAAGCCCCACTTCCTTAGCCTGCTGCCGAAGTTCAACGGAAACCTCAGCGAAGAGCCGTACACCTTCCTCCGTGACTTCGAACTAGTCTGTAATAATCTGAGCCATCCCAATGTTGGCCAAGACTATATCAGACTGAAAGCCACCCCTTTTGCCTTAGGAGATAAGGCTGCACATTGGCTGAAGAACCTAGGGGTGGTTTGTACTACCTGGATGCAGTTCAAGGACCTCTTCCTGAAGAAGTTCTACCCACTCAGTAGAACCAATCAGATGCGTACGAAGATTGCCAGCTTCGCCCAAGGACCCTGCGAACCGTTCCACGAGGCGTGGGACAGGTTCAATGATTTAGTGCAGAAATGCCCATGCCACGGCATTTCAAAGGCGATCCTAGTCCAGACCTTGTTCTGCGGCTTAACCCCAGAGATGCAGGGGTTAGTCAGCGCCGCCTGCGGAGGAAGCTATCTGAACAAGAACGAACACGCCGTATGGAAGATCCTGGAGCAGATGGCAGAAACCGGCAGGTCACAGGCCACAAGGGCCTATCAGTTGTCTCCCTCGATTCTATCCAACGAGACAACTAAAAGGACTGTTGCTGATCTGACAGAGGACCTCATCCCCAGCATGGGGATGATTGCAGACAAGCTCACCATGGTCGAACAGATCCACAAGCGAGTCGCGGAGATGGAGTCTCTTTCGAGCCTTCCCAAGAAGGTGGAGGAACTCTCTGAAAAGGTAGCCAAGATGAAGCTACCCACCCCTTCTGCACCACCTGTACCTGTACATCGAGTTCATCTTGTACAGGAACAGGCACCGGGGTCTCAAAGCAGCTGGGATCAGACTTACACCCAGCAGAACCATCAAGCACCCCCACCAGTTGAGACAGCATACGAGGAGCCTCCGCCCGTCTACGAGATCAACGGGCTCTGGTATAGCCGTGACCCACTAGTCCGGCAAATTGAGATGGGGAAGGATCAGGCACACCGCCCAACCCCAGTATACCAGGAGACCAGACCCGTCACAATCCCGCGATACCAGTCCAGGCCAGACCAGGGGTACCAGCCGCAGCAGCAAACCTACCAGCAGGGGCCAGCACCACCCCATCAGCAGCAGTATCGGCACGGCCAGCAGGGCCAGTTCAGGACGGCATCCACGCAGCAGCCAGCCCAGCCCACCGAGTTGGAGTCCCTCACCTTGGCGATCCAGACCCTGTCTGATAGGGTCCAGCAGATGCAGAACGATTACTTGGACATGAGAACCGACATCAATCGGGTCTCTCGTGCTCAAGACCAACAAACGGCGCCAAGGACTCCACTTCCCGCACAGGTTCAGGCCAACCCGAACAGCATACACCAAGGCCAGAACCGACCTAGAGATCAGGTAGACTATTCAGATAATTATTTATCTGAACATGAGATCCTTTCGTATGATAATGTTAACCATATGTCCCTCAGGAGCGGAAGGACCGTGACCATACCTGATCGGGCACGGGCACAACAGGAAGGAACCTCCGAAGTTCGACCTGAGGAGAATTCGGAGGAGGAGGAAGAGGAGCATCACCACCACCACCGCAAGCAGAAGAAGAGGACATCTGAGTCCTCGAAGCAGCACCCCCGCATCCACCTGGAGTCCGACGGCACCGATGAGCCCGCACCTCCATCTGAGGAGGACCAGTCAGAAGAAGCGGAAGACGCATCACCGGTTTCGCCCAAGCATTTTCCCTTTCGTCAGAGTCAGCATCAGAGTCTGTACAAAAGTCCGAGTCAGAGTCCTGTCCAGAACTCAGTTTCAGTTTCTAATGAAAATATTTCAGTTCCAGATCCTGAGTTAATAATCCCTTTCCCCCAAGCTCTTAAGGGTGGGAAGAAGAAAAACACAAAAATCCAAAAAGATGACCCTGAGATGGCTGAATTTTGTAACAAACATATCAAGGTCACAATCCCTTTCGACAAGTTCGTGGAAATGACCCCTGCATTCCAGAAATACCTTAAGGTGCGATGCACACCTACTAGGGTTAGCAGGAAGACCAAAAGCCGTGTTGAGAAACACGTTCTATCAGTAGCCACGACTTGTGCAATAAAGAACTCGTTTCCTCGGAAACGAAGAGACATGGGTGCACACTATGTAGTGAGTCATGTTGATGACATCGCGTTTGCACGCACTCTCCTTGACAATGGTTCCTCGATCAATTTGATGCCCACAGCCCTCTATGAGCGGCTTGATCTCGGACCTCTTAGGAAATCTAGAGCTATTCTGCAGTTTGCAGATAAATCCACTAAGAGGTCCCAAGGAGAATTAAGGAACATTGTGATCAAAGTCGAGGGTCAGGAATACCTGGTGGACTTCACTGTCCTTGATATGGAGACCCCTCGTAATTGGAGAGATTCCCAGATTATCTTGGGTAGGCCCTTCCTTAGAACAGCAGGGGCCTTATTCGATTATAAGAATGGGAAGATTCAGTTCCAAACTCCAGGCGGAGATGAGGAACTAGAGATGAAGCAGACCAGATGGCAGAGACCGGACTCCGAATCCAGCACCGAGTACTCTTCGATCGAAACAGACAGTGCACATGTAGACTTAGTTGGGCCATGGAGACAGAACCCAGCCAGCACCGATATGTCCATCTCCTTTGAAGATGATCCAGTACATGAGTCAGTCTGCGAGATCATTAGGAACGAGTACAGCTCTGAGCCTGCATCACCCTACATCTTCGATGACATAGAGGCCCAAGAGGGCCTGTCAGTCCTTACATCCTTAGGACAATCGGAAGATGAGGAAGACGAGTCGGACGAGGCGTTTGCCGATTGCATGGAGACCTTTGACGATCCGACTCCAGAGCCAAGCTTGGTGGCAGCCACTGCAGATCAAGATCCAGCCACTTCCAACACCGAACCAGATCGGATTGAGCCAGACTTCTTAGATGATCATACCATCCCTGAGCTCAAACCCTTACCCACAACCCTTAAGTATGCCTTCCTTGCGGGCGCAGCCAAGAAATTTCCGGTCATTATCAGTTCGCAATTGACCGAGGAGCAGGAATCTCGCTTGCTAGAGATCCTGGAGAAGAACCGCAAGGCAATAGGCTGGAGCATTTCCGATCTCCACGGGATAAATCCCGCTCTGTGTTCGCACCATATATATTTGGAGAATGAAGCCAAACCCTCTCGTGAATTCCAACGTCGGTTGAATCCAAATCTACGAGAGGTTGTCAAGAAAGAGATAGAAAAATGGTGCGACGCGGGTTTTATCTACCCAATCTCCGACTCTAAGTGGGTGGCCCCAATCCATGTTGTCCCGAAAAAGTCGGGAATTCAGACGACCACCAACGAGGACGGAGAGGAGATCGTGACGAGAGTACCCACGTCGTGGCGCGTCTGTGTGGATTACAGACGCCTGAATGCCGCGACGAAGAAGGATCATTTCCCCCTACCGTTCATTGATCAGATCTTAGAGAGACTAGCAGGGAAAGAATTCTTCTGCTTCCTTGATGGGTTCTCGGGCTACAATCAAGTAGCCATAGCTCCAGAGGACCAGGAAAAGACCACGTTCACATGCCCCTTTGGTACCTATGCTTTCAGGCGCATGCCTTTTGGGTTATGCAATGCTCCAGGTACTTTTCAAAGGTGCATGATTGCTGTATTCGCCGAAATGGTCGGCGAATTCCTGGAAGTCTTCATGGATGACTTTTCGGTCCACGGCGACTCTTTTGATTCCTGCCTTAGGAATCTGGACCGAGTCCTCAAAAGATGTTGTGAGGTCAATCTGGTGCTCTCCTGGGAGAAAAGTCACTTTATGGTGACGGAGGGCATAGTGTTGGGGCACGTCATCTCCAAGAGAGGAATGGAGGTTGACCCTGCCAAGGTGGATGTGATCAGACGACTCCAGCCACCAACCAACGTACGGCAGTTGCGGTCGTTCCTCGGGCATGTCGGATTTTATCGGAGGTTCATCAAAGATTTTTCTAAAATTGCCCGACCGCTAACTGAGCTTTTAGGCAAAGACGCGGAGTTTATTGTCGATCACAAGTGTCTTGCGGCCTTTAAGCTATTACAAGGAATGATTATGGACGCACCCATTTTACAAGCCCCAGATTGGTCTCTCCCTTTTGAGATCATGACGGATGCATCAGATTATGCTGTTGGGGCTGTATTGGGACAAAGAAGAGATGGCGTCCCGTTTGCAATCCACTACGCAAGCAAAGTGCTTGATTCTGCTCAGCGTAACTATACAGTTACCGAAAAGGAAATGCTAGCGGTAGTGTTTGCCTTGGACAAATTTCAGATCGCATTTAATCGGATCCAAGGTGACTGTGTTCACAGACCACACGGCACTACGATATTTGATGGAGAAGAAGGACGCGAAGGCGCGTCTTCTTCGTTGGATTCTACTTATCCAGGAATTTGATTTGGACATCCGTGATAAACCTGGAAAGAAGAACGTAGTAGCTGATCATCTCTCTCGTCTCGAAAATATTAATACTTCCGAGGTTTCCCCAATTCGAGACTCCTTCCCTGACGAGTCGATTTTTGTTATCGACTCACTCCCATGGTATGCCAATATCGTGAACTATCTTGTCTCCAAGAAGGTTCCCGAGGATTGGCCCAAGAGCCAAATTGACCGACTAAAGTCGGATGCTAGACACTACCATTGGGAGGATCCGATCCTTTTCTTTGAAGGACCGGATTGCGTCTGGAGACGTTGTATTCCTCAGGAGGAATACCAGAGTGTCCTTTCTTTATGCCATAGCTTAGAGGCAGGAGGACACCACTCCGGGAAGAGGACCGCATGGAAGGTGCTTCAGTGTGGCTTTTACTGGCCGACTCTGTTTCGCGATGCCACCACCTTCGCGAAGTCGTGCCCAGTATGCCAGAGAATGGGAGGAACCGTTGGTTCCAAGGATGAGATGCCGATGCAGCCGGTCATCATTTGTGATGTCTTTGACGCCTGGGGCATCGACTTCATGGGCCCATTCCCTGTCAGCCACGGATTTGAATACATCCTTCTTGCGGTGGATTATCTGTCAAGATGGGTGGAGGCTATCCCGACCCGAGCCGCAGACAGCAGGACTGTCTGTAAGTTTATCAGAGAGCACATAATCTCTAGGTTCGGGATCCCCAAAATGATGATATCAGATGGGGGTAGCCACTTTGTGAATCGGGAGGTGAAGAAACTCCTGAAGGATTACGGCATCGAACACCGTGTCGCTAGTCCTTACCACCCACAAACCAATGGTATGGCTGAGGTGTCAAATAGGGAGGTAAAAACAATACTGCAAAAGCTCGTCCGCCCAGACAGGAAGGACTGGTCTCAGATCTTGGATCAGGTCCTCTGGGCGTATAGGACGGCTTACAAGACACCGTTAGGTACCTCCCCATTCCGAATGGTATTCGGAAAGCCGTGCCATTTGCCCGCAGAGTTAGTGCATAAATCAGAATGGGCAATAAAGAAGGTCAACTGGAACACACACCTGGGCCAAAAACAGAGAGACATGGATCTGAATGAGCTTGTGGAAGTCAGAAACCGCGCATACGACAACAGTGTGGTGTACAAGGACAAGGTGAAGCGTTGGCACGATAGATTTATCAGACGAAAGACCTTTGTTCCTGGACAGAAGGTATGGTTGTTCAATGCCAGGCTGAAGACCTTCCAAGGCAAGCTGAAATCCAAGTGGACGGGACCATTTGTAGTCCGAACGGTGCATGATAGTGGATGTGTCGAGATCTCAGATCTCGCGGATGACGCACCGACATTCCTGGTTAATGGGCAGCTGTTGAAGCACTTCGTTGAATCTAATGAACAGTTAGTCCATGTGGAGGAGATTGTATTCATGCGCGAGACAGATACAGCAGATACATCTCAAGCCGTGCATGAGACCTTGCAGCAATGAACTCCAGCCATCAGCAGCATCTTCAGAAGATTCAGACCGACTCATTTGTACATATATCATCATTCCTGTATATCCTTTCCTCTACCTCCACGATTCTAGTAACCCATCCCCACATCATCGAATCATTATCTCGGACTATACTTAGGATGACCAGATCCTAAGTATAGGGGGAAGGGGTCACCCGAGTCGTTTCACTGTACATTCTCCAGATCACATCGGTCCTCATACGCATTTCTTACCAATACTTAGGCTGACCTAAGCCTAAGTATAGGGGGGACCGATGCCCATATTGTATATTCATCCATTCCCATCTTTCCTCGTCCGCCCCATTTTTGATCTTCTTCTACACTTAGGCCGCCAGAGCCTAAGTATAGGGGGGCAAGACGACTTCTATACTTTCTATTCCTCTTTGGCTCTCCTATGCTTAGCACGAGCTATGTCTTTTTCCTCGCTCTCTGTGCTCTGAGGACATAGCACACGCTAAGTATAGGGGGGCGTGTATATATTACATATATACTTTACCCATAGCTCGTACTTTCGCATATTTTTGTATATATATATTTGCAATAATTATGGGTGGGTAAAAATTGAAAAAAAAAAAATTGTACACTTGTATACTACTTGTAAACCTTTTGTAAAAATTAAAAAAAAATTAATAATAAATTAATGTACAAATTATATCAACTAAAGATTGTTGTAAATAATAAAAAAAAAAAGATTGTTGTATACCAGAAAAATAAAACAAAAAGGCTTCTTATTTACTCTTGCATATTATCTTGCATTTTCAAAAAAAAAAAAAAAAAAAAAAAAAAAAAAAAAAAGTCTTGCATTTCATTCATAGCATGTCATCTGCACATCATCTGCATATCTTGCATATGCAAAGTGAAAAGCTAGTGGGTTCTGAACCAAGTTATGAGTAGATATTGAGGATGGACTTGATTTGACCTTAACCCATCTAATTTCAGAGGGACCTTATAGGAACTGGAATTAAGATTTTTCAGGTCAAGTGACTTAATTCTTTGAGTCCGCAAGTCTATGTTCACATGTCATCTTGATTAGTCTAAGTAGAATATTTCGTGCATACGCAGGATTCTCTTAGATAATGACCTAACTTGGACAAGCACAATGCACGTAGCTCTTCATTGATGAGGTGGTGAGGAGGTAGAATCCTTTAGCTTGGAGTAGCACACGGGTGGAAACATCCGTCCTCCTCTAGGGAGGGTAGTGCATCTCAACCTAGTCTAGTGGTGTTGACATCTAAGGACGGGATGCTGTGGGTTGCAATAATGCTTCAAAAGAGGGATAGTCTACTGGCTCAAGAGGAAAAACTCCTGATGTACATGCTGCACATTGTATATAGTGAAAAAAAAAAAAAAAAAAAAAAAATTGCAAGAAAACTCCAAAAAAATCAGACAGGTCCAAGTCAAAGAAAAAAAATTTTTACCTGTCGGAGTACGAAGAAATGCAGCTGGATGACTTGGCTACACTGGTCAGGCATCCCGGGATAGGTGGCTACACTGGCCACCGTCCATTCTTTTCTCTACCCCCTCCTCTTGAGTTGGTCGCACTTGAACTTAGAAGGGAATACCCCGCTCCTCGAGGAAAGAGTTACTGGACCGGGTTATTGAGTTACCTTGTTAGAGGAGGCTGGTTCCGAGTCATTTCTGATGTGGAGAGCTATATCTCACTTACACAGTACAAGTAAGAATCATAGTCATCAGAAATTTGCGTTTGAGGATTTGTTCTGACCTGGCTATTGAGGCGTCTTGAATAGAAGACTTGTGGAACTTGAAGTCTGTTAGCTCTTAAGTTCAGGTCCAAATAAGGTTCCGCCACACAATTAATCCAAAGGTCGAGTCAGGCTCCATTTTTAACTTTTGTTCATGACCTTGGTATGGAACCCAAAATCATTTCACTCTCGCATTTCATTTAGTTGCTCGGGGACGAGCAAGGTTTAAGTATAGGGGGTTGATGAATCTGTGATTCATCACATCAAAAGTCAAAAATAGAGCCTTGTTCCCGAGAAAATAGAGGCATATTTCCCTTTATCTTGCATAAATAGCATTCATGCATGCATCCATAATTCATGCATTTTAGGAGCTCATCTGCATTTAAATAAGAAGCCAAAAATCACCTGTAAAAGACCTCTTCATCAAATAACTCCTTCTCTATAATATATGTATATACTCCTTAAGAATATAGGGAAGAAAGCCACAAATCACCCTTGTAAAAGAGCCTAAATACCCTGAGCACCCTTGTACATTAAAACACACATAAAGCCCGCATACAAACTCCTACTTAGGTCTACTCACTCTTAGAATACTACATATCAAAAGACCTTCAAAATGAGACTAATTTCATTGAAATTGAAGCTTGTATGAGGAACTTGGGTTTTTGGGTCATTTTGTATACTACATATGTATATTTATGTAACTTTGTATTTATGTATCATATTTGACCTCATCTCCGTCTTTGGTCAACATGAAACTTGTAGATCTCATCAAGATCTACAACTTTCATGTTTTGAGTTTTTCCAAATTCGGCCTCCTCCTCTTTCTACACGTGTCTTTCCCTTCGACCACTCACAGCAGGCCACGTGGCGCCCTCTGATTGCGCCACGCGGCCCGCTGCCCTTTGTCTGCTCCGCCCGCGCCCTCCACCGTTGGATCGCACCTCAGATCCAACGGCCCAGGCCTGACCACGTCCGCTCTCTTCTACAGCCATCAGATCCACCCCGCATTCCATCTGGACCGTTCCTTAGCGCCGCATCCTCAACGAGCCACGTGGCGACCTCTAGGCCGCCCGATCGCGCCCCCGATCCCTTCATCACAACCGCTCGTCTTCCAGCGGATCGTGACCCTCAGATCAATCACCTAGACCCGATCCTAGCCGCCCGCTCGCACTTCGCCCGCGTCACGCCACGTGTCACCCTCATAGCCCTTCATCTGGGCACTCCAGATCTAATCTCACCCGCCCGCTTCGCGCCTCCATCTGGCCGTTGGATCACAAGATCCAACGGCCAGGACTTCGTCCCCTACCTCGGGCAGCCCCTCTCTCCCACGATCTCCGCCTTGCGGGAGGGGCCGCCCCTTTCTATTCTCGGCCGCACTCCAGCCCCCCTCGCCGGCCACTGACTCTCCCACGATCTTCCCCACTCTTCCCTCTCCCTCGCCAACACCCTCGAACATCACCATCTCCGCCACACTCGCTCCACCACCTCCATGAAACTCGCCACTCACCCAGCTCTGCCGCCACCTTCGACCTATAAATACACCCTCTCCGACCACATTCAAGCCCATCCGCCACTCCAGGAAAGAACCCCGAGCTCCAAGCTTCCTCTTGGTGACAGCAAGCGGCCGAATTGTTGAGCGACGAAGGACCTTCTTCTCCGGCGAGATCCACGGTGCACCGCCGTGCCGCAGCCGCCCTCCGCGTAGCTGCACGAGCTCGAGGCTTACCGACCTCTGGAGCGACGACCCCTGGAGCTCAAAACCGAGCCCCAAACCCCAGGTAACCTCCTTCATCCCCTCTCCGATCATCCTCTTCTTTTCTTCCGATCTTCTCCGATTTTATTCGCCTTCCACGGACATCTCCACACCTCCTCGACATCCCGACGAGCTCCGCGACGGTGCTAGCATCCTCGCGGGCTTCTCCACTTCGCCATTCACCGCACTTCGACCATCGTCGACTAGCAGCTCCGCCGCTTGTCCGGAGCCACCTCGCCCGATCACCTCAAGCACCCGCAGGCCTCACCGACCACGCCATCCTCTCCACGATCGTATCAGCACGCTTCGGCTATCCACATAACCCTTGCAGGTACCCGATCATCATTGGCCGGAGCTTCATCGGATCCTTCTTCGAGCTTCATCGACCAGGTGCTCCAGCCCTCCTCCAGCCAATCCGAGACCACCGGAGGCTTCGCCGTCCTCATCCGCTGCTTCCGAGCTAGCTGGGAGCTGACAGAGCTCACTGACGGAGCTCAGCGAGGCAGGCGGAGGTCAGCCCCCTTCACCGGAGCACAGGCCCCTCCTCCGCAGGCGGCGGAGGAGCGTTGAAGGAGAAACAGCAGCCACCGTTCGATCTTCTGATCGAACGGCCCTCGTCCCGCCACGCGTCTCTTCACCGCCTTCGTCCTCGACCGTCGATCGCACCAAGGATCGGACGCTCCACCCGCTGCCACGCGTCTTCACCTACCACCCTTGGATCCATCCAGATCCAAGGGCCCTCAGGCCGCCACGTCACCCGATCCGAGCCTCGGCACCCAAGCCTAGGCTCGGGTCCCCCGAAGCAGATCCGAGGCTAACCCGAGCCTCCAGAAGCCCCGACCCTCGATCCGAGCCTCCGACGCCTCCGAGCCTAGGCCGCCCCACGTGAGGAGCACGTGCGGCCTGGGTAAATTGCACCGACACCCCTGGAGGTTTCCAAAATTGCAGAAAGGTCCCTGTGAAGCAGACATCACGTGAGGCGCACGTGATTCGTGGAGAATTTGCATTCAAGTCCTGCATAGTCTTGGTAATTGCACTTTAGTCCCTGTCAGCATGTTTATTTCTTGAACATTTATTTTTCAGTATTGCATTTAGACCCCTATGTTTGCACGTGTCCATAGCATGCATTTTTGATTATTTTTGAATTTTAAAAGTTGCATATTGTTGAGAACTTTGTCCTCTACCTGTTAGCACACGTGTTGTATTTTTGTTGGTTTTCTTGATTTATTAATGAATTAATTGGTTGATTTGAGTCATATTTTGCCCAGAGATGCCATTTGATTTTTAGTAAATTATCTGTGCCTTCAAAAATCACCAAAAAAATCACAGTAGCTTAAGGACATTGTTTTTAACATCCCATAAAAATTTCACATCATTTGCACGCATAACGAGGCCTGAATAAATAGTTTAGTGATTTCCTTTGATTAATTTTAATTAATTCATTTCACAACATTTTTTTAGTTCTGTCAATTTTCCTAGGTTCCTGATCATTAGACCTTCCTAGGATAATTTTAGTTCCGAGAAATATTGTGTTTTGATATTTATTAAAAATTAAACATTGAAAATCACACTGTTTGTTTAGTTAATTCATAGAATATTCATTTTGAGTCAAAAAATTCCAAAAAAATTAGTGTAGGTCATTTTCATCATAAGCAACCTTCTGGCCAATTTTCATAATTTTTGGACTGAATTTGATATATCAATTAAATCTAACTTGAAATTGGCTAAGGATTGTCTGCATTGTCTACATAGTAATTAAAAAGACCAAAAAAAAAAAAAAAATCGTTCCCCGAATCTCGAGCACTTGTGAATTGATGTAATCAACCTAAGGAGACAGATGCCTCCCTGAGATCGACCTTGGACTTCACCAAGTAAAAAAAAAACTACATCACTTAACATTAATAGCTAAGTGATTTTTGATTAATCCCTCGTATCCGACTGCAACGAATATCATTAATTGATTTGGACATTAATTTGACCGGATTAACTAAGGGTGCGGGAGGCTTATCACTCCTCCTTCGGTTCTCTAGCACCGTTGGATCTATCCAGATCTGACGGCCTCTGATCTCGCCACGCGTCATCACCGCCATCCTTTGGATCGATCTTGATCCAAAGGCCCGCAGCCAGCCACGTCGACGAGGTCCGAGCCTCCTCCCCGACCCTAGGCTCGGACCACCCGAGGCTTGCCGAGCCTCCAGCCGAACCTCCAGGAGCACCCGAGCCGAGACCCGAGCCTCCGAAGCCACCTGAGCCTAGGCCGCCCCACGTGAGGAGCACGTGCGGCCTGGGTATTTTGCACCGAGGCCCTGGTAGTTTCTCAAAATTGCAGAAAGGTCCCTGTGAAGCAGCCCCCACATGAGGAGCACGTGCCCAGTGGAGAAATTGCATTGATACCCCCAACATTATAGGTAATTGCATTTAAGTCCCTGTCAGCATGTTTCTTTTTATGTAATTTTATTTTTTGTATTGCAAATACATCCCTGTCTTTGCACGCATCCCTAGATGTCGTTTTGCATCATTTTTAATTTCTAAAAATTGCATGTTGTTGAGTAACTTGTCCCCTATATGTTATGACACGTGTCTCATTTTTATGGAATCAGTAGAATTTTTAATGAATTAATTGGTTGATTTGTGTGATATTTTGCCCAGTTAGACCTATTAATTAATAATTAATTCTCTGTAGCCCCAAAAATTCTCAAAAAATCATAGTAGCTCTAGGATAGTAAACTCAACTTTGCATAACAATTTCATGTCATTTGCACACATATCGAGGAATGAATAAATTCTCTAGTGATTTTATTAATTTAATTTTAATAGGTTCATTTCACATTAAATTTAAGGTTTGCCAATTTTCCTAGATTCCTTATCATTAGATCTATCTAGGATAATTTTTGTTCCTGAAAAAAAATGTGATTTGATATTTATTAAAAATAGATTAGTGAAAATCACCCTGCCTGCATGATTAATTCCCACTAAATTCATCTAGTGTCAAAAAATTCCAAAAAAATTAGGGTAGTTCATTTTTACCATAATTCATCATCTGGCCAATTTTCATAATTTTTGGACTTCGTTTGATACCTTAATTGATTTAACTTTGAAATTGTTGGCTTGTTGCATGTGTCCTGCATAGAAATAAAAAAAAGAGACCAAAAAAATAATTCCCCGAAAATCACACACTTGGAAATTTGTTAAAAATCTACCTAAGGAGACAGATGCCTCCCTGAGTTCGACCTTGGACTTCACCAAGTAAAAAAATTGCCGCTTAAAATTAACTCGAATCTGATTAAAAATGGTTTTTGATTAGCCCTCTCGTATCCGACTGCAATGAACACATCTAATTAATTTGGACATTAATCTGACCGAATTAACGTAGGGCGCGAGATCGGTTATCAAGCTTGCACCGCCTTGACGGTCTAGAGATTCCTCTCCGATGATGCTCCCCCGCCTTGCTCTTCCAAATGCCGATGGAGCTACACCACCATCCGAGCTTCAATGCCCATCCCTCACAAAGCTTCCTCGACCATCAGGAAGGCCGCCAGAGCGCGGAGGAGCAAATAGCAGGTCCCGTGAGCCCCGCCTCCTCTGGTGATCTGGTGGAGAATGACGAGCAGATACCGTCCGATCATTTGGATCGGACGACCACGATGAAGACACGTGGATGACCCGAGCCTCAATCTGATCTAGCAGGCTCGGGTCTACCGAACCTCTCTTCGAACCTCCATTACATGCCACGTATCCCGAGCCAGCCGAGCTTCTCGAGCCTAGGCTCCTAACGTGCGTCGCATATGAGGGCGTGGGTAAATTGCAGTGAAGAACCTAAAGGTTTTGGTATTTATAATTTGGTCCCCATGCACGTGCCTCACGTGCGTGCCTGGGTAATTATAGGGAGACCCTCGTAAGTTTTCAGAAATACAAAAAGGTCCCTACGTACATGGAAAATTTGCATAAGGGCCCCAAGCAATTTTTGAAAATTATAAATAGGTCCCTTCAAGGACCTATTTATAATATTTATCTTTTTATTTCTTGTGTTTTATTTACTGTTATGCCCATGCATTGTTTTCTTCATAACTTGAGCATCATATGTACAAAGTGCATGATTTTAGTGTCGTTTTGATCCTTGTTTCTTCATCTATATCATGGCATGTTTAATTTTCTCATCCGCCACCATTTAACATGATGTGAATTTTTTTGTGTTAGATGATGAACTTGCTCTACTCGTCCTTGTCCCGAATAGATGTTTGTTCATAGTGTTGTGCTCAATTCAACCCTTATTTCAATTCATAAATTATTGCTCAATTCATTGATCTTTTTAGGGCATCTTTGTAATAGACGGTTGCATACATCACCTTTGCATTTAGACTTGTATTATTTGCATGCATCATCCTATAATTGCATAAAAAGCAACTAAATAATGCATGAATCATTTTATTGCATTGTAATCCGCATAGTGCATCTTGTGCATCAGCATGGAGACCAGTAATTAAGAATTAATTCACACTTGCTTCTAATTTATCAAAATTCAATAAATAGATAGAATATCTCATGTCCCTGTGTTTGACCTTGGTAGACTTGTCAAGTAAAAATATTCCACAACATTCAAATGATTGAGGTTTTTGCTGACCGAATTTGCCTCCTATACTACGACAATTATTGATTCTTAAAGAGGTAATTTTCACGCTCATCAGACGCATGGGGCATCGATTTCATGGGTCCATTCCCTAAGAGTCGGGGATTCGAGTACATTCTGTTGGCCGTGGATTATGTGAGTCGTTGGGTTGAGGCCATTCCTGCCCGAACCGCAGATGTCAAGACTATTTGCAAATTTTTAAGGAAGAATATCATTTCACGATTCGGGGTGGTGTGTAGAGTATTGATATCTGACGGGGGGTCTCACTTTATCAACGATAAGGTAAAGGCCCTTGGTAACGAGTTCAACATAGATCATCGAGTTGCCACTCCATATCACCCTCAGACTAATGGTCTTGCCGAAGTATCGAATATGGAGATCAAGACGATATTACAGAAGGTAGTCCGCTCAGATCGAAAGGATTGGTCACGGCTTTTGGACTCGGTCTTGTGGTCATATCGGACTTCCTTCAAGACTCCTTTGGGTACATCTCCCTTTCTTCTCGTTTATGGCAAGCCCTGCCATTTACCTGTTGAGATTAGGCACAAGTCACTTTGGGTTGTCACTGATATATTGTTGGATCCAGAGTATAGGTGATCAAAGGAAGGCATAATTGGCAACCCTTGAGGAGCTTAGAGATACATCCTTTTTGAGCAGCCTACAGTATAAGGAGCGAGTGAAGATATGACAAGATTCTTACATCAGCCATAAGCAGTTTGAGCCAGATCAGAGAGTATGGTTGTTTGATGCCAGGCTAAGATTATTTCCAGGGAAGTTGCAGAGTAAGTGGAAGGGACCATACCTGATTCGAAAGGTGCATGAAAATGGTAGTATCAACATATTTAAAATATCATCTGAGTCCATCTTTTGTGTTAACGGTCAGTGCCTCAAACCATATCTAGATTATGAGCCGCTGATCGTTGATGTCGTCCCGATTCATATTGCGTGAGATGTGGTCTTTGACTGAAATCAGTTGCATCTCGTGCCTGATTATCACTGTCTTCTGCCTTGTATAGATACAGATGTCCATATCATCTCATTCTTAAGTCTAACACCCCATCCACGTCTTGTGATTATGCTATATTTAGGGTGTACTTTACCCTAAGTATAGGGGGGTGTCAGACTCCTGATTATTCTTTTGATTCTTTTTACCTATGTTTTGTTGTCTATACTTAAGGATATTTTACCCTAAGTATAGGAGAGGTAAATCCCGTACATCCTTTTACTTGATTTTTCCCTTTATATACAGTCTGCTATACTTAGGATTACTTGATCCTAAGTATAGGGGAAAACACCGAGCCCTCTTAATTCTATTATTTGATTCATTGTCGTAGAATAGCATTTTGTTTCACTTCCCTATACTAAGCGCGAGTTATGTCTTCTTCTTCATCGCTCTTTGTTCACTCTGAGGACATCGGTCGAGCTAAGTATTGGGTGTGACGTATATATTACATATATACTTTAGCCATAACTCGTACTTTGTATGAGTGTGTTAATAAATAAAATGGCTAAAATCCTTTATCTAAAAATCATAAAAATTTAAAAAAAATCTTGTACATAAAATTCTTTCTTGCACATACAGAGCTATTTATAAAAACTATTTTTGTATAAATGTTTGTAAAAATGTTTTGTTTGTAAAGATTTTTAAATATTTTGGTATCAAAACTATGTATATAGTACAAAATTTTTGTAAAATATTTGAAAAAGAAAAGTTTGCAAAAACTCTCGTGTAAATATTTGTAAATAGTTTGCAAAACTTCTGCATACATTCAAACATTTTTCAAAAATTTTGCATAAAAAGATTTTTTTGCATATACTTGTACATTCTTCTGAATCATAGTTGACATTTAAACTAGCCTAGAATTAAATTGGAAAATGGAGCTTGATTAAGACCTTAATCCACCTAATTCTAAGAGGAACCTTATAGGCTTTAGGGTCGAGACTTTTCAGGTCCATTAGTGACTTAATTCTTTGAGTCCACTAAGCTATGCTCACATGTCATCTTGATGAGCCTAAGTAGAACATTTAACAACGCACACACGACTCTCACAGACAGTGGCTTTACTTGTACCAACACCTTACACATAGCTCTCTACGGATGAGGTGGTGAGGAGACAATTTCCTTTGGCTTGGGGTATCATACAAGGGTAGTACTTCTAGGCAGAACCTCTCGTCTTTTTTAGGGAAGGAAGTACGCCTCAACTTGGTCTGGCGATGTTGAGTTCTAAAGACAGGAGTTGTGGGTTGGAATAATGCTTCAAAAGAGGGATAGTCTAATGGCTCAAGGGAAAAAAGTCCTTATGTATATATGTTGCACATGTAGATATGTTGTGCATATGCACATCAAAAAAATTGTGCAAAAGAAAGAAAAACTCCAAAAAAAGTGGTGGGTTTGATAGAAAATTAAATACCTGCCGGAGTGTATATAGTCAATAAAGCAAAGCTTATGTTACCCATTCTCATCTCATGAAGCTTGCAGCAGGGAGACTTAGCTACACTGGTTGGGCTCCCAGGGATACATGGCTACACTGGTCATGATCCATTCTCTTCTTTCCCCTCTTCTTGAGCTGGTTGAACTTGAACTTAGAAGGGAATACCCCGCTCCTCGAGGAAAGAGCTGCCAGACTAGGGCATTAGAGTTACCTTGTTGAGGGAGGTTGTTACTTTACCATTTCTGAGGTGGGGAGCTACCTATCACTTACACAATACAAGAAAAGATTCATGGTCATTAGAGTTTGTGTATGTAGACTTGTTCTGATCTGGATTATTGAGGAGTCTTGACCATAGATTAGTGGAACTTAGAGGCTATTGAGTCTTAAACCTAGGTCCAAATAAGGTTCCGAAAAACTAATAAACCAAAGGTCTGACCGAGCTCCATACTCCAATTTAATAAAGACAAGTTTAATAATCAACCTTGATTCTCCTTTTTCTTTTCTTTCTCTTTTCACTTCTTTTTCAAATAACTGTTTGCTAAGGGACTAGCAAAGGTAACCTATAGAGGGGTGATGAATCCATGATCATCACTCTTTATTCTTTTATTTTAGCTAATTATCTTGACAAAGCATCATGTAAATATATGTAAATACAATAAGTTAGCATTATGCATGCATTTGTTAATATTGCATAATTAGCATGTATTTGTGCAAAAATAAAAGAATAAAGGAATAGAAAAAAGGAGATATTTAGAATAAATATAGAGTGACCCGAACCCCAAGAGAAGGTCAAGCATTGGCCTGATCGCCAAAAAAACAAGTAGAGAGAGATAGGGCCTACTCTAGCTTGTACATACTATCCATGTAAATAAATAATTATTTTTTACAAAATAAAAATAAAATATTCTTTTTATCTCCCTGTATATATTCTTAAAAATAAAACAAAAATCAAGAAAAATAAATAAAAATAAAAATAAAATCCTCTCTCTCCCTTGTACAAAATACATGTATATATGTTTTGCTCTCTATTTATTACACACTTGTAATTAAGTAATAAAAATAAAATAAAAATTATTTTATACTCCAAAAATTATGTTTTAAATAAATAAAATATAAAATTGGGGTATTTCTGTAAAAATAACAAAATAAAAATAGTTGTACATAATATATAGGTATACTATACCTGTATATGCTATTATATATTGTATATATAATAGTTTATTTTTTGTAAAAATAATTAAAAATCATAGAAAAAATCCTTAAAAAATAATAAACATTTCTTATTTTGAAAACTTTTTAATGTAAAATCATTTATTATTTTTTATTGAATTTGTAAATATTTTGTAAATCATGATATTCTGATTGGTCGGCTGCATTGTTGACCGTTGGTCAACGGCTCCTTCCCGGGTCAGACTCGGATCCTCTTCGCCGGAGCCTCTTCTCGAAATTTCCCAGCCCGACTCGGTTTGCCTTTGTCCTCGAGATTTGGACCCGATAATCCTCGTACCTCCGACATCCTCATGGGTCCTTTGGCCGATCTGATTCTCTCTAGGGTTTAGCGCTTCACTTCAATCTTTCCAGACCGTCGACTCGCCTATAAATTATCTCTTCCTTCTCCATGGAGAGGTACCTTGTACCTTGCTCCCTCTTCGACCCCTAACCACCTACAGCTGAGCGACAACTGCTCGTAGAACCCCTAAGAGCTCGGTTTGGTGCAGTAAAGATGACACTCACCCTTCGTGACCGGAGATCCACCGCGAGCAGCATCCCCCGCCTTCTGCATCGAGATTGAGGCCATTACTCCATCGACCATCTTCGCCTGAGGCTCTAGATCTTTCCTAGGACCTCAGGTACCCGCTATTTCCTTCGCATTTTCGGTTTCGCTTCAATCTATCTATCTTCCGTCGCCGCGTATTCATCTGCTCCGACCAGCTGGTCGGAGCCTTGTTTTCCACATCTATCCGCTCTGATCGAATCCCCGACGCATGCTCCACCACACACCACAACCTAATCCCCCTTAGGCTCGTCCCTTAGGTTGAGATTAAGGATCTGATCTCCTCTATCACCTCCCCGGAGATCGAGCTTCGCCCCTCGTCGCTTCTTTTGCATTCCAGTCCGAATAAACCCCGACCGGAGCTCCGTTTCGAGTCAAGCCTTCCTTTGTAGGTGTTAGCGAGCGCTGGGAACCACCATTTCATCCATCAGAGGGCTTGTCGAAGTAGCTCCAGGCTACCTTCATCGTCACACGCATCCGGCTGTTGGTTCCTCCATCGGACCTATTCAGTCGACGTAGAGGACCTCCACAATCATTCTGGAGCTTCCGATCGATCATCTGAGCTGAGGACAACCTCCTTGGCTCTGGTGAAGTTCATCCCACTCCTGTTCTTCTAGGCATCTTGAGCACCATCGCATTGGCCCCATTCTTCCAGATCTGATCCACGCCGTCGACCGCAGTAGCCTTCCAGGCCGTTAGATCTGACCTCTGAGGCGTCAGATCTGACACTTGCCACATCTGAGTCGCACGTCACACACAGCCAACAACCACCACATGTCCCTCGCGTGCACCGCACACGCCTGCAAGGGTATATTGCATTATTTACCCTACACTTTTTATGCTTTTTTCTAGTTTGTTAAATAAAGTTATAGTTTGAACTATTTGCACATTGGTTCCTAATATTTCTAGTATTTGCACTTTAGTCCTCCCAGTCTGAAAACACGTGCACGATCACGTGTCCTGTGGTGTTTTTGCATATTCCATCCTGGACTTTTTGATGGTTAATATTTGAATGAAATGTTATCTGGATTTGCATTTATACCCCTGTGAACGACTTATTTGGCATTAGGAATTTTGTACTGATATTCCTGGACTTTATACGTGTGTTATGGTTTAGTCTAGAAACTTAGAATATTTGCAAATAGGTTCCTACAATCTATGTGCTTTGTTTTAAATCAAATAATTATCAAATCTATTCCAAAAATTCCCCAAAAATTATCATTAGCTCCTGCTAATGTGTAATATTTTTGTAATTTTTGTGATGCAATTTGATTTTATTTGATATTCCCTAAAAATAAAAAACCCATGAAAAAGCTTCTGTCCATTTTAGAAAATACAAAAAAAATATAAAAATACCCTAAAACTTCTATAAAAATTCATGTGTGTTTGTTTTGGTTTCTTTTAATTTTAGTACCATTTTTGTTCTAGTAGTCTCCATAAAACTCCTAAAAAATCACAAAAGACTAAAAATCTTATAAAAATCATTAAAAATCCTACAAAAATTAAAAAAATGAGTTTCTAATTTCTGTAGTTAGATATTGTATTCTATTTTAACATAAAATTGCAGTAAGGACGTTTGGGACACTTTAGATGTTTTAAAGTTGCCTTCCAGTTCAGGTTGTACACTATTTTGTTATCTTGTCTTTATTCCATTTTTATAAAAAAATATAAAAATAAGAAAACCTTAGAAAATTACCAAAAACATTTTCATATTTTGAAAATATAAAAATATTTTTATTTCGAATTTTTGAGCATTTTTAGTCCTAATAAAAATTATTCAAGTGTGATTTCCTTCATCTTGTTATTCTTTTTCTGATTAGAAAACATTAAAAAATTTGCAAATTAAAAACCATAAAATATGCCTTTTCTTTTCTGATTTCTCGACTACTTCGTAGGCTTAGCTCGTGCTCCTTCTGTTCGACCCTGGTCGCTATACCAAGTTAAATAAATAGCGGAGACCGCTACATTCAATTTTCGTGCTTAATTGTTTTATTTGTGGTCTTATTCTTCTTGATTGATGGTGCCTTGCAATTCGGGTCGCAACGACCTTAGATACTACTTAACCCGAGTTGCCTGGGGCCGTCATCAATGGGGATCTTGTATGGAAAGAAGAACGAGGAGAGAACAAACGTATGAAGCAAGGGAAGAGTTTGTCAGAAACAGGATTGTGAAGATAACATGGAAAGAAAAAAACTCACAGGGCTGAACCACGTGTCAAAGAGTCGTGAAGAACCCCAACTTTAGCATAGTTATATAGATAGATATAGATATAAGTAAATATATGACACTTAACATCGATAAATTTGTTAAGAGATCTTCCTATAATTTATTCACTTTTAAAGGTAACAATGTCGGTACGATAATTAAGATTTCTTTCAAATTTACTTTAGCTAACTAAAGTGAATTAAGGCTAAAATGTAAGGTTTTTTTCACGCGTCCCTTCGAAAATTGCAATCACTTGCAATAAGGTTTTTTTTGCACGGATTTCTTTTTTTTGCAATATCACTTGTGGCCTTACCTTTTACAACGTTAATAGTTGTGTCCTTTCGTTAGTTTGACCATCTAATAAATGAATTAAATCATGATTTACACAAACCAAGGTCTAGTTAACAAAGATCATAATACATTTTTGCCCCTGCAATCAATGCTAACTCCTCATCGTCATCATCCTCCCCTCCGTCGTGCTTGAACCTTCCCCTAAGCTCTCTGTCGTACTTGCCCACTGCTCCTCCACTGGGTACTGCCACCCCTAGTGTGAAACCTCTCGTAGTCGAGTTTGATCAGAAACATAGGTAAGGGCGCCATCCCGAAGAGCATGTCGTTAATGTTAGGCAGGAGACCCAGAGAGATTAGAAAACCCAACTACAAGATTACCAACTTCAAACATTGTGGGGTTATTAAACGGGGGTAGGGGAAAGGGATCAGGGGCAAGGTTGGGAGGACGTGGATGGTGGCGGTGATGGGATCAAAGGTAGGGTGGGGGGAGGTGGATGGCGGCATTGAGGATTGTTGGTTCCTCTTGAGGTCGAAGGTGGGAGTAGAAAGGAATAAAAAGAAGAAAGCAAATGAGGAGGAAGACCCACCAAAGGAGAGATGGAAACAGGAAGAGGAAGACCCACCGAATGAGGAGGAAGCTCTTCTTAGTGAATTACTAGTTGTCAGTCATCAGTTTCTCATGTACTGCATCAAATTGGAGCTCGTTAGAATGCTCAGAGTGGAGTTGCGTGTCGCCACGTGGCTACTCCATGTTGGCGCGGGTGGGATCCCGAACCATTTCCTCATGGAATGCCCCATCCCATCATTATCGGGCACAGGTCGAGCCAATCCATTCCTACGAATATCTGTTTCTAATGGGTATCCGCATTATGTGAATGAATCATGAATCATGTACCCACAGATATCCATAGAGTTATTTGATGTATTGCTATTTAGTTCAAATATTGATGTATTTCTTTTAATAAACTAATATGTAAATGCTATCATGTTTTTACGATGTTAACTCTTTATATTATAACAACGGTTACTTATTTGTGAATTCTATCCATTAGCCTATAATATTGTAATATAGACACTGTATTGATCCTAATTACCATGTCCATGACCAAATCGATAAATTTGCTAGAGATTACTATTAACAATTATAACAGTAATTATGATGAAAATTTTGTTAATGATTACCATATAAGTTGTAATTAATTGTTAGTCGCATTGTACGTTCAAGATATGAATTTATCTCATTCATCAGCAATTGACGTAATATGATAAAATTATACTTTTGTAGTTACATAACTATTAGATGAGGGGTGATGAAGGCGTGAGAGAGAAGAGGCATCAAAGGATGGATTCGAAGCACCGACAGTGCGACACCATCACTCGAAGTTCACAACAATGGAGGAAAGGACCAAGGTAATGGCATAACCACCTAAGCGGTTGTGGCATCGGAGGAAGAACTCGAGGCATTGCACAATAGTTCGAGCTATACTAATTGCAATAGTAACAATCATTCCAATTAAAACTCGTTATCGATAGTAGTGCATGACCCTTTGCCTAACTTTGTCAGCCTCGATCGAGCCACCCACGACCAGCTCTACAATCACCTCATATGTGCTCCATGTCTCCCCTATTGATGCGCTTGTTGCATGGTTAGTCTCATCTGTAACGACCCATATTCAATTATTAAGACGATTTAAAAGAAAGAGAGAATAAAGCAATAAAATAGGTTGCAACATGATGGTACATGGAATAATTGGTGTTAAATTTGGAGGGGTATTTGTGACAAATACCCATGAGATATTTATTGGGTAGCCTTCAATAGCAAGGATTCATTCCACATTCTCCTTTTCCATTTTTTTTGCTAAGAATAGAATTGGACTATATGTCATCCATCCACGTTACTAGAATGAGGGGAAGTAGTGAATGAGTGAATGGATAAGAGAGATTTAATAAAGGAGGAGAGAGGGTTTGTTATGATATTTTGGGGGTTGACAATGTTGTATTCCTATTTTAGTTAATCAATTTACATGAGTAAGAGAGAGAGTGTGTGTGAGAGATATAGATAGAGTGTGCATGAGAGATATAGGGAGAGAAATAGGTAGGGAGTGAAGGGAGAAATTCATGTATTTAGGAAGAGAGAAGAGAGCAAACGAGAAGAGAGAGAGATGAAGAGGTTGCGAGACTTGATAAACAGTGTTTTCGGATCTAGCAACGGCAATCCTTTATGTCGGTATCGAATGTTGATCTGGTGGATCGGAGGAACGTCGACGTAGACGCTTCGGATAGGCGGAATCGAGGTGTCTTCGCGGGAAGACTTCTCACATCATCAAGGTATGTGTCGAAACCCTTAGGAATGCTACATGATAAAGTTGACGATTTCCTCCGATTTACAATGGTGTCGATTACGTTTATCGTAAAAAGTAACATGGACGTCTTTCTTATTTAATTACCCTTGATGAAGGATGCCTACGTATGTGTTTCCTGATCACGTCATTATGCCTTAACACGTTTCTAATATAAGGAATATGATGAATACCAGTGACTATTTTCCGGATTGTCATGAATTTATGTCGGTTGTGATTCCAACTTATCCAATCTTTACATATATAAATGAGGTCCTTGATTGTTCTTGTCGCGTAAGTACATTTCTCCTGGATATGTTGTAAATGATATGATTTACTGAGTCGTGAATTCATCATGAACAATAATAAATGTCTAAACTAATGTTTTAGTCATTATATACCTTACTGTTCAATCCCCGTGACATTTAAATAATGTGTTTTGCTTAGTGAATAAGGTATACACATTATGGTTGCAAAAATGTAATTAAAAATGGGAGGCTTAACAATGTCTGCACCCAATCAGAATTAGGTAATTGTTGACAAAAAATGATGGAAAAGGTTTTTTGACACGAGCTTTTATTTTCAACAAAAGGGAAAGTATCAGTGGCTTTGCATAGTAGAATACATATACGATAATATTATGGTGAAATATCCTTAACAAAAGTTGTATCATAATCAAACTACTACTAACTATGTTGTTATTGTTTAATCCATGTGAATATATTTGTTGTGTATAACATAATGCGAATCACGTAGAAGGATAAATTCTCGATAAACATGTCATGATTGCATAGTAAGTGTGCTATGTATCTAGAATAAGATTACTACAGTAGTATAACATAGGTGTACAACATAATCAATTGGGTAAAATTTGTTTGGCAATATTATGCAGCATTATATGTAAAATATGTGCATATATTATGTATGTTTGATTAAGTGTTATTGATAAGATAGACCTTTAAATAAGTGGGTATGTAAAATATGTAATGCACGTTTGATTGACTGCTATTGGTAATATTAACCTTTAAATAAGTGGGTTCTAAATTTGTCAAGACAGTAAAAAGATTGACAGTGATTGAAATGTTCAATGAACCACTATTGTATGGAAAAAAAGGAAATAGAGTTAAGATAATTAGAACTTTCTTAACATGAATAATGTCACTTAAACGATGAGCGGAGCTAAGTGCTACACCTATGGTGGGAGCCACCTCTAAAGTCCGTTTATCGAGAGCCTAAAGGGCAACACCTTCCGGGGGTGTCAGGTTCAGTGGAACCTAGTGGAAAGTCCACATATTGACTCAGCGCTGATGTCATCACGTTCTATGTAAGGATTGAGTGACCGTTTGTGCCAACGGTAAAGCCACCAAAGCCGTCCAATAATTATGAGATAAGATAAATCCATAAGGAATAAGCTAAGTGCTTATGAGGAAGCAAAATGCTTAATTGAAAGTTAAGTGTATATGTGCAATTATGTGAAATATTAAATGTAAATGTGCATTCTTGTTAAATGCCGTGTATATGTGCAATTATGTGAAATATTAAGTGCATATGCGTAATTATGTGAAATGCCGAGTGTATAAGTGGAATTATATGAAATACGAAGTGCATATGCGTAATTATGTGAAATGTCGAGTGTATATGTGCAATTACGTGAAAGCTAAGTGTATATGTGAAAATTTACGTAAATATGTTGCATGTGTGTATATGTGAATATGAAATGTCACATATGTGAGGGTATATGTGAAAAATTACATGTTATGTTATATTAATACCCTTATGTATGATAATAATTATGAGTAAGTTATATGACGGTTGTGAATTCTTTTTCATATATCGAGTTAATGATATTGTGGATATTGCTAATGATAGGCATATGGATATGACACCTTTATGCATATGAAATTCGGTATTTTAAGTAACCTACATGAAACATTTACATGAGAAGGATTAGGGGAAAACGTGAACTTCTTCTTTATAATCAATTGCGAATGTTGCTAATTGTACTCATGGACATTGTAGGTGAATATTATTCATAACTGAAAAAGAAGATAAATAGTATGTTCTCATGTTAAGATCATGTGTGTTATGAATGAATTGTTTAAGGTAGATCAGTGAAGACTTGGTTTTTCGCTAGCTGGCTTGATCTTATCTCGACACATACTGAGCGTTAAGCTCATACCATGTATTTTTATGTTTTACTGTAGGTCAGAGTAAGGACAAATTTAGTGGCAGTTCGAGACTTGTTGCGAGGACTAAAGAAAGGACATCATTGTGCCCACTGGAACGAAAGATCTTGGATATGTATTAGAGATGTATTTCTTTTTTTTGATGAAGGAAGGTTAAGATGGTTCCTCCTGTTATTTGTGACATCATTGATGATCGAGAGTAACACTCGGATCCGAAGTGGCATTTATTATATTTTCACTGGTCACCGAGGATCTGGGCTATTACAGGTGGTATCAGAGCAGTAGTTCCTCTGGACATGAGATATCCAATCATAGATGGCGTAAGAATTTTAGTATAGGAAAAAAAAGAGGTAAGGGAAGAAATAGGAGACATAAAATTTAGCATGACCTCTACATCTTTAGAATATAACATGAGTATTCGAAGGCTGGTCAATCGGGAGATAGAACCAACTTGGATATTACATGTTGTTCCAAGGAGGAGAAAGTGATTTTAGTAGATCAGATACCCTCAATTGATTATTTGTGGAGATAAAAAGAAGATGGTCAGATGATTATTTCATTATAGACAAGGTCATCAGTTGTGTGACTTATTTGGCTAAAGAAAAGTTCTCTTGTGTGACTTGGAGATTTGAAAGAATTGTTGACTTCATTATTGATGTCATACATGATAGTACACCCATATGAGTTGGACGAGATGAAAAATAAATTGAAGGGACAATTAGATAAGGGATGGGTGAGACTTTGGTGTTTCCTTGAAGTGTTTGCATTACTTACGCTCCACTAATAATTGAAATAAGGTCTTCATAAAGATAAAAGATTTTCTTCTTTACAAGCGATCAATTGCAACAAGAAATCATATTCTTCAAGGTTGACCTTTAGTTAGAATGCCATTAGTTACAATTGAGACTGCAGACATATCAAAGACTGACAAGATTTCCTAGTGATTCATGGATCTCACCAGGGCGCGGGCTACTTTATGAAGTGATGAGTCAGATATTTTGAGATTTCGCTAGGAAAATCCGTGACGTATTTATTGATAGTATCACATATATCTTAAACACGAGCGATCAATTTACTGATATAGTCGTTAGCCAGCATTGATGTTGTGTGTGATTAAGTTGGACTTTAGAATTTGAGATCACTTAGGTTATCCTTGATGCATGATTGTGGTCACTAGATCTAATGAATTTTATTGGCTAAGACTTTAACGTTGGTCAAGATTCTTGTTTATTTATAGCCACTACAATATATATGAGTTAAATTAATGAAGATAGGTTACTACAGGAAATGCAGTTTTTAGGGACAACAACTAGCGACGGTTAAAGAATGACCGTCCCTAATGACACTTTTTAGGGACGGTCAACAGAAAACCGTCCCCAATAACCACATACTGGGAGACGGTATGTGGTTTATCGTCCCCTTTTATAATAACTTAATAGGGACGATCAATAATGACCGTCCCCTCTGTCATTACCAAGCCACTGGACGATTTCCACCCGACTGGAGGGCCTTTGGGGACGGTTCTGACCGTCCCCATTGCGCTTCTGTTGGCGTCGCCTCCGGCCCATGGACCTAAGTGGTCGACCAGAAGGGACGGTCATTAGTGATCGTCCCCTCTGCCATGACCAAGCTGCTGGACCATTTCCACCCGACTGGAGGGCCTTTGGGGAACCGTCCCCTCTGCCATGACCAAGCCACTGGACCATTTCCACCCGACTGGAGGGCCTTTGGGGACGGTTCTGACCGTCCCCATTGCGCTTCTGTTGGCGTTGCCTCCGGCCCATGGACTAAAGTGCTCGACTAGAGGGGACAGTCATTAGTGATCGTCCCCTCTGCCATGACCAAGCCACTGGACCATTTCCACCCGATTGGAGGGCCTTTGGGGACGGTTCTGACCGTCCCCATTGCGCTTCTGTTGGCGTCGCCTCTGGCTTATGGACCAAAGTGCTCGACCAGAGGGGACGGTCATTAGTGACTGTCGCCTATAGTATCCAAAGGGGACGGTTTTAGTGGACCGTCGCCGATTCTCCCCAAAGGGGACGGTTTAAACGACCGTCCCCGATGGTCAGATCGAAAAATACCCCTTCGACCTGCCTTCTTTCCCATTTCGAGCTTCTCCCCAACCCGTCGCCCCCTGCCGCCTGCTGCCGCCCGTCACCTTCTCCAAGCCCCTCGTGCTTGCCGACCTCCTCCATCTCAATATCTGGTATGTATCAACACTCCTTTGTATTTATTGCTCTTCGTTTTGCTCGATAAGCTTTGTAGGGATGTTTTTCCCCATTTCTATAAGTTTAGATGGAAAACTTATTTTACATATGTAGCATTGCTTGTTGTGTTTAAGATAAGATCCAAATGTGTAAGATGAAAAACATGTTGCTTGATGTGTTTAAGATAAGATGCAAATGTGTAAAATGAAAAATATGTTGCTTGATGTTGTGGATATGTAGCATTGCTTGTGGATATGTAGCATGCATTGCTTGATGTATATTAAACATTGCCGGATGTTGTCTATAAGATACGATGAAAAACATGTTGTATATATTTGTATAAGATGAAAAAACTTATTGTGTATATGATAGAAACACTTGTTGAAAAGTGTATAATAAAACACCATGGTGAATTTTATTCCGATTGTGCAGTTAAATGGATAAAACATGGATGGATAAGAGATACGATGATTTTCGTCAATATAAGAGAGGAGTGATCACATTCTTGGATTGGACATTTCAAATAGAAAGCATTAATAAGAAATTTGGTGGTCTTAAGATTTATTAACCATGTGTGAGATGTAAGATTATTAAATGTAATGTTAGAGAGGAAGTCTATAAACATCTTATACTGTACGGATTTTGGTTACATTACTCTATTTGGACTGAACATGGAGAGATTATAGATCATTTGCGAATGGATGAGGATATGGGTGTAGATGCAGGAGTTAATACACAATCCTTGAATAATGCTGATCACGAGTTATTTGAATTAATGGACGACTTAAGAAGACCTGAGACATAAGACATTGGTTTAGATGATAGGTTTTCGAGCAGTTTGCCAGATGCAGAAGATATGTTGGCTCCTGGGGTGGAAATGACGCGTTTGTAGTTTTTATTAGAGTTGTTTAAGATGAAAGTAAGGAACGGATCAAATGTTGCAATGATGACAGATGTACTGGCTTTAATCCGGAAGTTATTGAATAATCTTCAGAATTAGCCAAAGGATTGGAAAGAGGCGAAGCAATGATTCCGATCGTTAGGTCTGAAATACGAGAAAACCAATGCTTGTGTTAATGACTGTATGCTTTTTCGAGGAGAAAATTCGGATTTAGTACTTTGTCCATATTGTAAGGCTTCCAGGTACAAAGAAGAAAAAACTGATTTAAAAAAGAAGAAGTCGGTGAAAATATTACGATACTTCCCATTAATTCCAAGGCAGAAACGTCTCTTCATGTCAGAAAAAACTGCAAAGTGGATGACGTGGCATTCTCGTTCAAATAAACAAGATGCTAATGGAATTATGAGACATCCATCTGATGCAGAAGAATGGATAAAATTTGATCAGAGATATCCTCATTTTTGTAGAGATGAGAGAAATATTCGGTTGAGATTAGCTTCAGATGGTTTCCATCCGTTTGGTAATATGAATTTGAGTTACAGCATTTGGCCCGTAATTTTAATGGTCTACAATCTACCACCGTGGATGTCAATAAGTTCATCATTTATGATGATGACACTACTGATTCCTGGTCCTAAAGGTCCTGACAATACAATTGATGTGTACCTACAACCGTTAATGGATGAACTAAAAGTATTATGGATCACTGAAATACCAACATATGATGCACGTAGGAAAGAAATATTTACATTACAAGCTGCACTGCTGTGGACTATAAATGATTTTCCCGCGTATGCAAATTTGTCTGGTTGGAGTACTAAGTGTTACTCCCATTCGCTATTCGTGGGATCGTTGACGATGTTGTCCTACAATCCTTAACAGAATTGAATAGATTTTTCAGATTATTGTGTTCGAAGATTTTAGATCCGTTGATCTTAAGAAGACTTGAACAAGATATTGTTATCACATTATGCAAATTAGAGCAGATATTCCCACCTGCCTTTTTTGACGTAATGATTCATTTGATAGTTCATCTAGCAGGTGAAGCACGGATCGGTGGGCCGGTTCAATATTGTTGGATGTATCTAATAGAAAGATACCTTCGAAAATTAAAAAATATGGTCTTTAATAAAGCACAACCCGAAGGATGCATTACTGAGGGTTATCTTTGTGAAGAGTGTATTAATTTCTGTGAAATGTATATGGAAGGTGAAAGCGTGCGTTTCAACCGTTATGAAAGAAATGATGAAGGCGGGGTCGTGGTGGAAGAGGACGAATCTAAATTATGGTTCTTTCAATCATGTGGTAGGCATATATTCAGTGGCATCTGCGACGTAATATCCGACGAGGATAGAGATCTCATACACTACTATATTTTGATGTAGTTGTCAGAGATTGATGAAGTTTTTGATGAGTACAATTCATTATTTAATGAGACGCATAACAAATCTCAATTCCTCAAATGGTTCCGTTGACGTGTGAAACAGTTAAGAGAAATGGCAGATGATAGGTGGAACATTAACCTTGACATTCTTGGATGTATACCATATTCACAAGTTATGTCTTAGAAGGGTTGTATTGTGAATGGCTACAGATTTAGAACAAAGTCCGCCGACGAGATGAAATCAACGCAAATGTCTAGTGTTATAGTAAAAACAGAGTTACCTACAGGTTTAGACGGCTACTATGGGGAAATACTTGACATAATAGAGATCAGCTTTACTCATGAATGTCGATGTGTTCTTTTTATGTGCAATTGGTTTGATGTCGATCGCGAAGGGATAGGATATCGAAGAGATAGAAATGGGATTACTTCGTTGAAACAATCTGGGAAATTGCAAACAAATGAGCCTTTTACACTTACCAGTCAGGTAGAACAAGTTTTCTACATTCCAGACAACTTAAGTGATGGGTGGATCATACTTGTGAGAACAATACCAAGAGATTTTTTTTGATGTCAATGACGATGATGAGTTGCTAAATATAAACGACGCATATCAAGCTGAGATACAAGAACATCCAACTGATATTGTAGACGCGTATTTTTAAAGTGTAAGTTCACCATTACTTATTTTCCAATTATTTCATCATATGTGAAATATACAATTCTTGTTATCTCATTTAAATGATTCATAATATGCAGATATACCTCCATGTCCTAGACGCATTCAGGATGCACCGCCTGCACCACGTCGAGGGAGTGAGACCTCCGATCCTGACGGATCAAGTAACTCATGTAGACGTAGAGGCCCATCACAGTGCTGAGTGTTGGACCGACTTCGTCCATGTGAGACACTCAGAGTGCGGATAGTTGAAGGCGATGCAGTGGGAGAGAATTCGGCTGTTTTCCAGAGTTACTTGGGGTAGGTGTGCAGAGCCAGGGTTCCTCTCCACATTACTGACTGGCATTTAGTGGAGCAGTCAATAAAAGATACCATTCTTCATGATTTTGAGGTATTTAAAATAATAACAAATGAAAGTTTTTATTCAGTATATAAACTTAATTTTGTTTGCTTCTTTTTCTTTGCAGTCTAGTTTTTCCTGGGATCGTGACCCGATCACTGATGCTCTGATTTTAGGACATGGTGCGAAGTTGTTGCGTAAACATTGAGGTCGTCTGAAGGCCTGAGTGAGTACAATAACATTGTTTTTCATCATATAAGTATGTAAGTAATTTTCTTTAAATTTTAAAGTACTTCGACTCGGAGCTTCCATTGGAGACTCTTTTGGCAAATTGTCCTCCAAATGTATCTGTTGAGCAATGAAGGGTGCTAGTTTATATTTAGATGGGAGAAGAACATGCGGTATGTGTCATATATATGTGTGTTTTATACATAAATTATTTGGGATGCTATTATTTAAATTATTATCTTTGTATAGGGCATCTCAAGGAGAAATGCTGAAAATCCGAGGAAAGGTTTCAAGTCTACCCATAGAATGGGGAGAAGAAACACAAATCAACTGAAGGGTGACTTTGTAAGTAATCTACTTTATGAATTATGTTTAAATTCTAGCAATTACATATTAAAATGGTATAGTAAGTTTAGTAATCTTTTCACATTAGGCAGTGGAGAACCATCGTGTGCCCAGCCGAATGGAAGTCTTTGAGAAGTATAAGAGCCGCGATGTGGGTGGGGAAGTTCATTGGGTAGATCCTGCCTATGGTCCAATTCATGTAAGCTATTCATAATATTTTTGCATCTTTTTTACCATTTAAATGAATTTTGAACTTACTTAAATAATTTTTTAGGAGGAGATGGTCAGACTCACTACCACTGGCTCTGTAGACAACACTGGAACGAGTCATCCGCCTCTTACTCCTGATGCAGCCTTCCTGCAGGCGACCGGTCCGGAGCATTAGAGACGCGCCCGTTGTGGTGGTCGTGGTGCCACCATACGGAATTGGTATGGAGTAGGGAGAAGCTCGTCATCTTCCTCTCAGAAGACACAAAGGGAGAGGGAATTAGAGAGTCAAGTGTCTAGCATGAATATCGAGATTCAGGATTTGCGACAACAAATGGCAATTTTTAATGCATTCATGCATGCACATCAAGGTGCAGCGTCGACTAGCTGCCCAACAGAAGTTGATAACACCGTTGCGAGGCTAGGTGACGACGAGGACAAAGAAGAAGAAGATGCTGATGATGATGCTGATGATGATGATGACGACGACGACGATGAGGACGACGATTAGGATGACATATATATAGATAGTTTGGTTACTTGGTAGGATATAGTGTAGTATATTGTATAATTATTTTGGACCATTGCTTTGCAAAGTAGGTTGTATTGTTTGAATACGTTATGTTTGAGTACTTTTATTTGAATATTGTAGCGTATTCGTCATTTCTAACACTTCGTCTATGTATGAATGTGGAATGAATGTTATTTTCTGTGTTGATCCAAATTTTTATTATGAAGAAACAATTACTGTAACAAGTACTAAATTGTAGTAACATTCTTTGCAGGGTAAAATGAAGATCAAATTGGGGGCAATGAAAATTTTTTTGTTAGCAGATGAACAGAGGGGACGGTCATCGTGACTGTCCCCTTCGTTGTAGTAAGAGACGGTCATGACCGTCTCCACTGCTTACACTTTTGTGACGGTCCTGACCGTCCTCCCTGGATGACTTTACGGGACGGTCATGACCATCCCCAATAATTGACTTTAAGGGACGGTCATGACCGTCTCCTATACTCAACTTTAAACGACGGTCACGACCGTCCCATGTTTATGACTATAGGGGACGGTGTCAACTACTGTCGCATATGCCAAATGGGACGTAGGCTATGTAGACGGTTTCACGATTGCCCCCTCTGATCAGAGGGCACGGTCAATCTCTCATTGGCGACGGATATTGATCGTCGCATGTTCTACACTTTCTTGTAGTAGTTAGTTGCTAGTAATGGAACAATCCTTTTTACATATTGTCTATCCCAACTTGAGTAGAAATGTCTTTCTTTATATATACCATAGTTTTGCATCTTGATTTACAATTGTCATATATTGTGAGTGACAACCTACAATTTGACCCTTACAGATTCCTTTCAACCTCTAGTTGGGTTATTTACTATTGTCTCTTAGGTGGAGATATATTGTTATGGATTTGTTTAGCTTACAATTTAGATCTTGAATGAGGTAATTATTCTATTGTCAAAGAGTCCTTAGATATAAGGGAATGGCTCTAAAGTAAGAGAAAAAGAAAGCAGGTCCCAAAAAATGTGAAGAGCAAATCGAAGAACTTAAAAATGAGATTTGAGTCAAATATCATGGATTTTTTTCAGTCTCTTGATCAGTAAATTTCAGGACGAATTTTTTTTAGTGGGGTAGATTGTAACGACCCATATTCAATTATTAAGACGATTTAAAAGAAAGAGAGAATACAGCAATAAAATAGGTTGCAACATGATGGTACTTGGAATAATTGGTGTTAAATTTGAAGGGGTATTTGTGACAAATACCCATGAGATATTTATTGGGTATCCTTCAATAGCAAGGATTCATTCCACGTTCTCCTTTTCCATTTTTTTGCTAAGAATAGAATTGGACTATATGTCATCCATCCACGTTACTAGAATGAGGTGAAGTAGTGAATGAGTGAATGGATAAGAGAGATTTTATAAAGGAGGAGAGAGGGTTTGTTATGATATTTTGGGGGTTGACAATGTTGTATTCCTATTTTAGTTAATCAATTTACATGAGTAAGAGAGAGTGTGTGTGTGAGAGATATAGATAGAGTGTGCATGAGAGATATAGGGAGAGAAATAGATAGGGAGTGAAGGGAGAAATTCATGTATTTAGGAAGAGAGAAGAGAGCAAACGAGAAGAGAGAGAGAGAGAGATGAAGAGGTTGCGAGACTTGATAAACGGTGTTTTCGGATCTAGCAACGGCAATCCTCTATGTCGGTATCGAATGTTGATCTGGTAGATCAGAGGAACGTTGACGTAGACGATTCGAATAGGCGGAATTGAGGTGTCTTCGCGGGAAGACTTTTAGCATCATCAAGGTATGTGTCGAAACCCTTAGGAATGCTACATGGTAAAGTTGACGATTTCCTCCGATTTACAATGGTGTCGATTACGTTTATCGTAAAAAGTAACATGAACGTCTTTCTTATTTAATTACCCTTGATGAAGGATGCCTACGTATGTGTTTCCTGATCACATCATTATGCCTTAACACGTTTCTAATATAAGGAATATGATGAATATCCGTGACTATTTTCCGGATTGTCAGGAATTTATGTCGGTTGTGATTCCAACTTATCCAATCTTTACATATATAAATGAGGTCCTTGATTGTTCTTGACACGTAAGTACATTTCTTCTGGATATGTTGTAAATGTTATGATTTACTGAGTCGTGAATTCATCATGAACGATAATAAATGTCTAAACTAATGTTTTAGTCATCATATACCTTACTGTTCAATCCCCATGACATTTAAATAATGTGTTTTGCTTAGTGAATAAGGTATACACATTATGGTTGCAAAAATGTGATTATAAATGAGAGGCTTGACAACTCTGCACACAATCCGAATTAGGTAATTGTTGACAAAAAATGATGGAAAAGGTTTTTGACACGAGCTTTTATTTTCAACAAAAGGGAAAGTATCAGTGGCTTTGCATAGTAGAATACAAATACGATACTATTATGGCGAAATATCTTTAACAAAAGTTGTATCATAATCATACTACTACTAACCATGTTGTTATTGTTTAATCCATGTGAATATATTTGTTGTGTATTACATAATGCGAATCACGTAGAAGGATAAATTTTCGATAAACATGTCATGATTGCATAGTAAGTGTGCTATGTATCTAGAATAAGATTACTACAGTAGTATAACATAGGTGTACAACACAATCAATTGGGTAAAATTTGTTTTGGCGATATTATGCAGCATTATATGTATAATATGTACATATATTATGTATGTTTGATTGAGTGTTATTGATAAGATAGACCTTTAAATAAGTGGGTATGTAAAATATGTAATGCACGTTTGATTGACTGTTATTGGTAATATCAACTTTTAAATAAGTGGGTTCTAAATTTGTCAAGATAGTAAAAAGATTGACAGTGATTGAAATGTTCAATGAACCACTATTGTATGGAAAAAAAGGAAATAGAGTTAAGATAATTAGAATTTTCTTAACATTAATAATGTCACTTAAACGATGAGCGGAGCTAAGTGCTACACCTATGGTGGGAGCCACCTCTAAATTTCGTTTATCGAGAGCCTAAAGGGCAACACCTTCCGGGGTGTCAGGTTCAGTGGAACCTAGTGGAAAGTCCACATATTGACTCAGCGCTGATGTCATCACGTTCTATGTAAGGATTGAGTGACCGTTTGTACCAGCGGTAAAGCCACCAAAGCCGTCCAATAATTATGAGATAAGATAAATCTGTAAGGAATAAACTAAGTGCTTATGAGGAAACCAAATGCTTAATTGAAACTTAAGTATATATGTGCAATTATGTGAAATATTAAATGTAAATGTGCATTCTTGTTAAATGCCGTGTATATGTGCAATTATGTGAAACGTTAAGTGCATATGCGTAATTATGTGAAATGCCAAGTGTATAAGTGCAATTATATGAAATACGAAGTGCATATGCGTAATTATGTGAAATGTCGAGTGTATATGTGCAGTTACGTGAAAGCTAAGTGTATATGCGAAAATTTACGTAAATATGTTGCATGTGTGTATATGTGAATAAGAAATGTCACATATGTGAGGGTATATGTGAAAAATTGCATGTTATGTATATTAATACCCTTATGTATGATAATAATTATGAGTAAGTTATATGACGGTTGTAAATTCTTTTTCATATATCAAGTTAATGATATTGTGAATATTGCTAATGATAGGCATATGGATATGACACCTTTATGCATATGAAATTTGGTATTTTAAGTAACTTACATGAAACATTTACATGAGAAGGATTAGGGGAAAAACGTGAACTTCTTCTTTCTAATTAATTGCGAATGTTGCTAATTGTACTCATGGACATTTTAGGTGAATATTATTCATAACTGAAAAAGAAGATAAATAGTATGTTCTCATGTTAAGATCATTTGTATTATGAATGAATTGTTTAAGGTAGATCAGTAACGACTTGGTTTTTTGCTAGCTGGCTTGACCTTGTCTCGACACATACTGAGCGTTAAGCTCATACCATGTATTTTTGTGTTTTACTGCAGGTCGGAGTAAGGACAAATTTAGTGGCAGTTCGAGACTTGTTGCGAGGGCTAAAGAAAGGATATCATTGTGTCCACTGAAACGAAAGATCTTGGATATGTATTAGAGACGTATTTCTTTTTTTTTGATGAAGGAAGGTTAAGATGGTTCCTCCTGTTATTTGTGACATCATTGATGATCGAGAGTAACAATCGGATCCGAAGTGGCATTTATTATATTTTCACTGGTCACCGAGGATCCGGGCTATTACTGTTGGACATGCGAGCCCACGGCGAGCCATTATGCAATAAATGTTATTGCAATTCACTCCTTAATCTGAAATAAAGAGTACATAATTTGCATAATAGGTCCCTTAGTAAAATTAGGGTTATGTACCATGACCATCTTAATGATCATACAACTGTTGATTCAGTTATTGAATCATAGAGGTTGGTGCTTGGATGAATATCTAAAGAGTTAGATCGAGGACTCATCAAGCACCGTCAAATGATTGTTAAGAGATGATCTCCAGCCTGAGTAGGAGATGGCAATCCTATCTCATTTAGGCTGATATCTGACCGACCTCTTGATGCAGGTCCTCTGCATAGGAATAGAGATTCGGAGTTGTCAGATGAGTTAGGTCAAAGAGTTGACTTAACGAGATCGAGATAACCAAAGTCCTATATCGTATGTTGTCGCGATACAGGCACGCATCCTCTGACCGGAGACAGATATGTTACTATATGTTTGAGTATGTACATTTGGCAGACCAATAGGTTGATGACCTAATCAAGGTATATACACTGGCGCGCTGGTGTACATATAAGGGCATATGAGTAGTACGATCTCTCAAAGGGATCATACAGGTTCAGTTACTGAACCGGAAGACATGAGCTCACTCATGAGATATTGGGAAGAATCAAATTCCATGCGCATGGTCGTCTCGCTTTGGAAGCTTGACTGAATTTGTAGGTTTGATATATACTTTTGGAAAGTATATGATCAAGACCTAGGTATGATATATGCTTTTGGAAAGTGTATGATCGATACCGACTCCCAATGATCGAATGAGAAACTTACTGATAAAAACCCTGAAGTAGACAGTATAAAGTTGATCTAATACTTCGGGTTTATTCTGAGTCTTCCATTATGCAGGATGTACAGGTATTAGGAATACCTGAGGGTGATGTGATCATAAACGATTGTATAACCATGACACTTCCATTCCTAGAGAGTGATGAAATGGGTTTGGATTTTAGTGACTCCTCTCAGTAGAGAAATAATCTGATCTTAGTCCAAATGTTGGACATTGATCTGAATGTGATTCAGATTCAATGAGAAGATTAGATTTACGGTCTTGATTTAATCAAGCATCTATGGGAGGCTCGAGATCTGGATTTGAGATGTGATCTCAATATCCATGTCACTATACGTGGAACAATACAATCGCCCTATCCTTATCTCCAAGTATTCGCGGAGAAAGCGCATTATCCTTGAAAGAGTTCATGGATAATTCTATTGTTGATATATGTATCCAAGCATTGAGAAAATGGATAATAAATGTGATTTAAATATCATGAATAATATGAATTTGACTCGTATTATAAGGAGAGTTATCTTAGATAATTAAATGTGATTTGATTATCAAAGATGTAAATAATGTGAATGTGATTCATATTATTTGGGCACATGAGAATAAGTTATCCAATATAATTAAATGTGATTTAATCATTATGGATAAGAATAATGTGGATAGTAATATCCAATTATTCATAATATATTATAAATGTGATTTATAATGTATTAGAGAGAGCTAATTATAATTTATGTGTGTTGATTAATTATTATGTGTATTGGATACGCATTGTGTAATTAATTGACAATGTAAATTATATGTTGTTTTGGGTTGTGAATATGATTCACAATTTTTCAATGGCAAGATTGCAATATTCTCAAATATAATTGTGAATTATTTTTGAAGAATAAAACCCAACAAAAGTTGTTGGAAATAAATAAAGAGATTTCCATGGAGATATGCAATCTCATGACATGTCATGAGATTGCTCTCCTCATGGAAAGCTTGGGCGGCACCCAATTCCAAATAGGAATGGGTGGCCGTCCATATGGAATGTACATGGAGATGAAATCTCCATGTATATTCTCTCCTTATTTATTTGGTGTAATTTTGATTATTTGTATTTGATTTTGTCAAATATATTTTGATCTAAATTTGTTGGTTTTACCAACAACAATCTTAGCCATTGGATTGACATAAATCAATCTCATCCATTGATTTTATATGTCACATGGATTGAGATCCATAGATCCCAAAACCCTATAAATAGAGAGACATACCATGCTCTCTATTTTACACACAATGCTTGAGAAGCATCTCTCTCTCTTCTCTCTACTCGACAGCCCTCTCTCTCCCTCTCATGTGGCCGTCCACCATGGATGACCTAAGAGAGGTTCTCCATCGCCGTGGCATCGTCGTTATGCTGCCCGTTCTTCTGCTCGTGGATCTCCGACTCCTTCGGTGCGCCTCGCTCGTGAAGAAGACGTCGTATCTCGTGTGCCGAGATCATGAGATCCGCCGCTTGGATCATCAACATGGATTGCGAGAAGCACGCGGTTCATCCCCGTGCTCGCAAGCGTCTCCTCCGTCGGATCGGACTTGAGACAGGAGGTCTCTTCGTTTAGAGACTCGATCGCAACCACGATTCAAGAGGAAATCCTATTACTTATTTGTGGTTTAGACGAAACGATCTGAGAAGTGTTCTTGGATCAAGTGGTTTCGTCATATGAAAATTTTTTAAAATTCCGCTGCATCGAGCAACTAGTGCGACTAGTCGCTCCTCGTCGTATTCGATTCGACGCTCATGCTTCCGTGATGCGCTTGAGGATCTAACCATATCCTTCAAGTGGTATCAGAGCCTTAGGTCGACGGTTTCGAATATGATTCGTAAACCGAGGACGACTTGGGTTCGTTAAGGTCGCGAAAGTTTTCATCGCATTTGATTTCGCAGATCTGTTTAGTAAATAAATTCGGTACTGTTTAAATTATTTAAACACGAATTTAATACTTGGATTTTGTTCCCCATTAAATAAGGAAACCATAGGATCTAAGTTTGCATAAATCGGATTTCGTTTGCTCTAGATATGGTTGTTTTAATGAACATGTATTCACTGTTACGGGAACTGCGAATCTTAACGTAATTAAGGAGTTAATTACTGTTTAGAGACGCCTCGAAATGTGTGAAAATCACATAGGTTCTGTTGTAAATCAAGTTAGCAAACTATGGAAACTTACTTGGCTTAATTTGGATTTAAATTGATTGAGATATGCTAATTTTAGTAAGTAGGGGTCACTGCTGAAATTACTTTCCTAATCAAGAACATGTGATTGTCAATTAGTGAAATTAATTGTTAATTTAATGAAATAATTATGGAAAATATTTGAGAAATATTGGAATATGATTATTTCCTTAATTGACTTGACCTCAACCAATTAATTTATTAGATTTGATCTAGATTATAATTGAAAACACAATCATCAAACTCCTTGCTTGAATAGGATTGGGAATTTGTCTAGTAAATTTCCTTATAATCAAAATTGTTTTGATTACTATATGATATAATTTCGGTTGAAGAACCGATGATCATCTCAAGTACAAATTAATCAATTTGGCATTATCCTTTCCCGAGGCGGATATGGTGTCTAGTCGGGGATCGCTGGGGTAGCGGGTTGCAACGTATGCGGTCCGTCCACTCCCGTCAGTACTGGTCATGATAGCGGGTAGGGCCGGAATAATGTCCGAGGGATTAAGTTGTATTTTTCTAATTATTAAAATACAAATTAATACGTACTTTGAGAATAATACCATATATATTCAAGCATAACAATCAAGTTTGATTGATTGAATTGGGTTGATAATTAATTTAATATGATTGAATTGATTATGTCCAATTATGCTCTAATATGATTAGAGTTAATAATTCCCTTTGAAGAATTAATTATATGAATGTGATTCATAGTAATTAATTAAATTTGAATAAGAGGTGGAGGATCACATAAGTGACATCCACGGTCTCCCGTCAAGGCGAAGGGTTTCCGTCGCCAGAGATTGTATATAGGAGACGCATGTACGAAGTGACAGCTCCTATATGCAAGCGCATCTGATATTGGATTGCGCATAGCGAGTTCTATTCCTGTTGACGGTTGGTTCAATTGATGACGGGTCAACATCACCTTAGGAATGGTGGGCCCGGGCATTAAAGACCGAATTGGGAAATGCAAGTTGGACTTGCAAGGCGGAATGTGTTCCCGCTTCTCTTTATTGGAGTTGCAGTTTCTCATATTATTGGGATGTAACAAAGATAAAGAGGAGATCCCAGATCTTGCTGAAATATAATGGTAAGTATATCTCTTACATTGAAAGTGATTAAGGGAATGAACTTTCATTGTTGACATGACAAGACAAATTTGATATAAAAACCCCTAAATCAAAGTATAATATGTATATATATATAAATATATACACTCATGCAAATTTCTTATTTCAGATAATCTTCATTAAACCCACTCAATTCTACACTCAATAATAACCAGTAAAATATCATGGATTGGACTCATGATCCAGATATTGTACTTGCAGTTGGACACATAATGTATGTGGTTGTAATATGCAAGTTTCCTCATAATAATGAGGAATGACAATTAAATAGATAATAGGACTTCAAACCTAGGGTTTGTATGTTTCTATAGTCTTGATATCATCAAATGTGCTTTGGAAGTGACATGTTGATGATAATCGCAATTGTCAAATTAATCCTTATAAAATCAATAAAGATATTCTGGCATACATATGTGCTCTCAACATTTAATCATGAATGACATGGTTCTCTGCATCATGCAGATTGGTGACTCCATAAGAGATGATGTATTCAAAATGTTTGAATACCTACCTGAACCAATATTTTAAGAGTCTAGATGGATGTAGATACGATGAATGTCATCATTCTACTATCTATACTCTAGTCATTCTTGAAGCTTCATAATATTCATATTGTATGAAGCTTGTATAAATGTTGAAATAGTCTTATATTGAAATTTTTTATTTTAACATAAGAGATCCTTGGTCTTGAGCAATGGTTGCTTATAGACAAAGGGAGCGCAGTGGAAGCATGGGTTGGACCCAAGTTAGAAGTATAGTCAAAGAGTTGACTGTACTTCTGTGACTTCCATATGACATCCAAAGAGTTGGATGTGTGCCAATACTGCAATAAGTTGATGTGTTGATATTATGACTATCAAATCTATCTAGAATCCTTAAAGAAGGAATCGGATAGTACATCAGAATAATCTACATATAATCATTGAAATCGACTTACTTATTTGATAAGATAAAGTCTAATAATTGTATCTCAATTTTCTAATGACACTTGCAATTGGTTGCATCTGTATTAGAATATTAGAATGTTGATCTTAAGGTTTAATGGTCATCCATGTTGGAATTGATGCAATTGTTGCAATAATTTCCACCGGATGGATAGACTTCATATTTTTCAGTGGGAGCCCTTAGTCTTAGAGAATGTCTCTATGACCTAGATATTAGAATACAGTCATTGTTTATTTCTAAATGTTGGAATAAGCATGAACTTTAGAATAGACCTATCATAAAGAGTTATGATAGAGATATTTCAGATAGTAATCTAACATCTAGTGGATTCCATTAAATTAGAAAATTAATGAATGGTTCATTAGGATTTCTAATACTGAAAATTAAACCTTTAAAGATCAATAGGAGGATAAAGATCATTTGACAATGATCTGACATAATGTTTTGGGCATATGTCTGTTGATGAGATCAATGGACAAGTAAGAGATGAAACTTTAGACTATCTAAAATTTCAAAACTTGCATACTTATGAA